>CM032355.1:113620995-114003461 GCA_019023105.1 Diglossa brunneiventris | reverse complement strand
AAATCCCTCCTGGAGACCCGCGGGTTCCCGGGGAGTGCATGGAGGAGGGGCAGGGAAGGGGAACTGGGTGTTTGAGGGGGAAAAGGCTGAGGGGGTCCCTGGATACAAACCCAGCACAACTGAGGGAGTCTGGATTATGATATAAGGTTTATTGGGAAAAGGTTTATGGGAAAAGGTTCTTCCCTAAAGAGTCAGGCACTGAACAGGATCCTCAGGAATGGTGACATTCCTCCAAGGCTCCAAGACAACGCTCCCAGGGAGGGATTTGAGGTTTCTGTGCAGGAGTTGGATTTGATGCAGCTCAGGATTTTCCATGATTCCTGAAGTGTCACAATGTCCCACACGCAGTAGTTGTGTCCTCTCCTCCTTGGGAGGATTTGGAAGCCCTAAAGCCCTCAGCAAGGCGGGATGATCCCAGATCTGACCCTGCTTAAAGCAGGAGGTTGGACCTGGGGTCTCTTGCATCCCAAATTCTTCATCAATCGTATAAGATCAGCTCAGCATTCTTCTGTGAATATCCAGCCACTTCTAAAACTCCATGAGCTTCTGGGGACAGGGATTTCCTCGGCTCCTGTTTGGGGAATTGGCAATTGTTTGGTTGGTGCTGTTTGCCAGGGCCTTGCTGATGGCACCAGCTCCCAAATCTCCTTCCTGGTGCCATCCTGGCCAATCCCTGGATTCTGGTGGGTCACAATCCTACCTGTGAGCAGAGAGGAAATGCTGCCTGGATGAAAATAAACCATAAAATTCACTCTAAGTGCTTGGTAAATGGAGTTCTGTGGGAGTTACTGGAGTTGCATTTCCTACGTGTTGGAGAGGTGGAGAAGACGGGGCTGGAGGTGAATCAGAGCTTTTGCTTTTTGTGCTTCTGGAGCTGGGTTCTTGCCCTGGGTCACTGCAGCGTTGCTTGGGATGGTCAGTGACCCTTGAGCTGAACAGTCAAGGTTGATTTATTGTTTTTGTGACCAGGATTCAGCTCCCTCATGGAAAAAACCCCACTAAATTACAGATTAAACTGAAGGGAGATGCTGGCAGTGGCCACAACGACTGCTGGGGGATTTGTGGGATGGTCAAAACTTTCTTGGAAAATCTCCCTATCCAGGGCTGCTGTGAGATTTTTGGCACCACTGTCAGGACTGAGGAGTTCTGAGGGTGTTTTCCCCTGTTGTGTGCTGTGGGATCTGCCTGGGATCTGAATGGGTTTCTGGAGGATTTATTTTCTTGACAAATCTTTATTTCAGTTTAGATTTTGTACAGAGATTGCTTCATTGGCACAGGACCTTCAGCCAGGTTGGTGCTGTTTGCCAGGGCCTTGCTGATGGCACCAGCTCCCAAATCTCCTCCCTGGTGCCATCCTGGCCAATCCCTGGATGAGAACACAGGACTGTGGAGGAGCACAGACCAGGCAGCAAGGAAAAAACCCTTAAATTACAGACAAAACCAGAGAGAGATGCTGGCAATGGCCACACAACTTGCTCTGGGGATTTGTGGGATGGTCAGAAACTTTCTTGGAAAATCTCCCTGTCCAGGGGCTGCTGTGAGGATTTTTGGCACCACTCTCATGGCTGAGGGGTTCAGCAGCGCTTGCAGGGAGGGAAAAGGGCACGAGGAAGGGGCTCTTTCCACTGTGTGGGATGTTTTACAAGGCCTGCTCTGTGCCTGAGGGTGTTTGGAAATCAGATCCTGGGGTGGAATAGGTTGAAATAAGAGTTTAAATCATCCTCCAGCAGGCACAAGGTGGTGGATTTCAAACATTCCCCAAATATTCCCATATCCTTGTGGCCTCCCTAAAAACAACTCCTGGCTCAGCCCTGGAGCTAGCTCTGCTCCCGCTCCTTATCAGCTTCATCCACTGATTACAGCAACTTTTTATCTGGCATTTATTTCCTCTGCTGGCTGCTCTCCCTTTGCCACAAGGTCTCCACGCTTCTGCTCTTCAGAACCATCCATAACCCTTCACCCCCCAGCACCACTGCTGAGATTTGCTCTCCTCCTGCTCCCACTTCCCTCATCTCCATTTTGGCATTCCCAAAAATCCTCCCCCCTGCTGCCCCCATCCACATAAGTCTTTTTTTTTTTCCCCCCAATTTCTGCTTCTTTAGCTCAGAATCATCAGGAAATTTTCATTTTGGCTCCCAAGTGCCAAACTCTGATGTTCCTTCGGGCAAGGACACCAGGGAAGCACAGGTGGAGTTTTGGGATGGTTTTGTTGCCCACATCTGAGCAGGGCTGTAGCCCAGGGCTGCCATTCTGAGGCACTCGATGTGTTTTGCCCCAGAGATTTTTTTTTTTCCCTCTCCATTTCAAATTCCAGACCTCAGGAATGATGTAAAATATGTTTACAGACAGCATAAGTACATCTGATTTTATTCTGATTATTTCTCTAGGTCTGCTGCTATTCCAAGGATAATTGACTTGGCTCAACATGCTCCTGGACCGTTCTGTTTATTATTTTTACAGCATCATTTTTTAAGCTTAAACCTTCTCTGATTTATATTTTTTTATAAAATACAAAATAAATTTTAAAATTATAATCAGAGAAAGTTTAAGCTTTGAAATCTGCAGTGAGCATTTAAATGCAGCAAAAGCACAAAGCCTGTCCAAGACCACTCAGATCCTGGGGATTGTACAATTCCAGGGAATATTGATGGAAAAGATAAATTATTGATAATTTTCATGTGAACATGGATCTGACCTGGGATTGTACAATCCAGGAATATTGATGAATAAACTGACATCCATGTTTGGAACATGGATCTACCTGAATGTACAATTCCAGGGAATATTGATGGGAAAATTAAACCACTGACATAATTTCCATGTTTGGACATGGATTCTAACCTGGGATTGTACAATTCCAGGGAATATTGATGGGAAAATTAAACCACTGACATAACTTCATGTTTGGAAAGTGGATCTGACCTCAGCTGCTGCCTAATGGAAACAAACAAACAAAAATCTTGGATTTAGGAAGGCAAGGAAGCACCTGTGGAGTGATTGTTTAACTTGGTTTCCAAAGTTCCTGGTTTAGGGAATTTTATGAAGAAAAAGTTTTAAAAAGGCTGGTGAGGAGAGATTTGCAATTCCAGGGAATGATGCTGGTGAATGTTTTGGTTTGTCCATCTCACTTTAAATCCTCAAAATTTCATTTCTTCTTCATGAAATCCACCAGTCTGTTCTCCTGCATAATTACAATCTGAAGATACAGGAGATGATTCCCATCTGCAAGCTCCTGGCTGATTTTTTTGGGAGGTGGCAGCTCAGATTTGTCAGGTTTTAGGCCTTTGTGTTGGTTGGGATGAACTCATCCTTCCAAACACAGGAAAACCAGGAAAAACCCCAAAGTCTGGGAGAGGGAACTGCACTGAGTTGTAAATCAATGATTTGGATGCTCCCCCGTCCGTGGAACGCCGTGGTGGTCCCAAAATCCATGAAACCCTCAGGTGACACAGATTTATTTATCTGCTCACAGAGCAGAAATTTCCTCCTAATCCACAGTGAAACATCCTTGAGTTGCACCAGGGCAGGATCAGGTTGGATATTAGGAGCAATTTCTTCATGGAAGAAAGGAATCTTCATTCCATGCCTGGAAAACCTGTGGATGTGGCACCTGTGGACATGGAAAATGGGCAGGGATTTGGGGATCTAAAAGGGATTTGGTGATCTAAAAGGGATTTGGGGATCTAAAGTCTTTTCCATCCTTATAGCTCTGTGATTCTGTGATTGATGTTTGGAATTTCCTCTCAAATGTGATTTTTGTCCATAAATGCTGAGGATTTGTGTGCTTGCCATGATTTTTCCTGATGTGTGGAAAGGTTCAGTTTTGTCCCAGCTCTCTGGGGTAAATTCAATTCTCTGTGCTTTCAATCCCCTTATCCTCAAAAACTGCTCTTTGCTGCATTTTCTGTGAATTTCTCAAATTGCAGAAAAGATCAATGAGAGGGAGGGCGAGCATGGGATTCCCAATCTCTTAATTCCAGCTCCTCATGGATCCATGTGCAAATTCAGAGTGTTGGATTTGATTTCCTTCTCACTATCACAGTGGAAAAAATGGAATTGCTTTAACATGAGGAAGGAATTCTGTGTCCAAGTTTTCTGTGGGATGTGCTCCAGGATGTCCAAATGATCCACAGAAAACCTTCCAAGGATCTAAGGAAGCTTCTCCAAGGTCAAAATTCCAGTTGTACCCAGAGGAAAAGGGAATGTAGCACCAGCTACAGGAAAACAGGTTCGGATCCCAAAGCCAGCAGGAATTTTCCTGTTGTTTCCCCAGTGCCAGGGGGATGAATTCCTGTGGATCCTCCCTCATTCCGTGTCGGATCCTTGGTTGGATGAAGGAATGTGCCAGGGCTGAGCCTCAAACAGAGGAGGTGCTGCATGAGAGAAAATGTAAAAATCAGACTAATTTAGAGAATTCAGATTACTCCGAGAATTCAGGTTTTAAGATGTATTTAAGTGCTCAGCCAGTCCCTTGGGATCTTTGTGGCATTTAATACCTCAATACCTTTCCAAATCTGGATTGAGTGGGAAGATTATTCCCACTTGTGGTCTCATTATAGGGGAAATAATCATCAATCAAAACATTTTCCCTTTTTCTGTCCCTTCCTGACAACCTGCAAACACTGCCTGGCAAAGCAGGATCCAAAACTGGATGTTTACTTTGGGAAGAGCCTGGTGGAGCTCACAGAGCTCTGGGAGAGGTCACTGAAGGAATTACAACAGGATTTGTCTCTCTTTCTGATACCAAAAAAAACCTCTAAAATAAAGTTTTTCTTTTCAAAACTGGCCCTAATCCGGTGCAACCCCTCAGTGGTGTGGGTAGATCCTTTCCTTCCCACCCCTTGCACAGTTTTTCATCTTCCTGGATGCAGCTGGGAGGGGATTTGGCACATCCCAGTGTGTCCCAGTATCCCCCATGTCCCATCCCCTGGGACATCACATCCCTGCAGGAATCCCCTGTTCTCCCAGACCCTCTGACAGCACTGGAATTCTCCTCGTGGAAAGTTCAGGGAGACTCAAACACCTTCTCCCCATTCCCAGCTTTATCCAGGCTGTGGATTCCAGGATCAGGGGCCTTTTTTATGGAAACCTTTATGGCTTCAGCCCCATGAGGGAATGGGATTTTCCAGCCTGTCCTGCTGTTTTATGGCCAAGATGTGTTGATATTCTGCTTCCTACTTGTATTTTTCTAGGCATCATTCATGGAATCATGGAATTGTTAAGGTTGGAAAAGTTCTCCAAGACCATTGATTCCAATTATTGCCAAGGCCACCACAGATCTGTGTCCCCAAGGGTCACATCCACAGGGATTTCAAATCCCTCCAGGAATGGCGACTCCACCCTGGACAACCCTTCCAGTGAAGGAATTTTTTAAATCCAATCCCTAATCCAGCCCAATCCAGCATTCCAGAGTTTTCCTGGTCTCTTTCTTGCGTCCTTTCTCTTTTCACAAGGATTTGGGATTTACACTGTGGATCCTCCTCGTGGAGATTAACCCATGGATCTGCTAAAAAGCAAGGTTTGGGAGATCCAAAGGGATCCTGGAGGTGCTCCATCATCTCCAATCCAGATGGGACCACCAGTAATTACTGGCTAATCATTTACCTGTAGGATCTCCCATCACTCTACCCCAGTGTCTTCCCTCAAATCCCACAGCATTCCATCAAAATCCTCTTTTCCTTTGCTCCCTCCAGGTTCTTCACAATTTTTTTGCACAAAAGTCACCAGGGGTCACAGATTGAAACCCACAGTGACAACCCCTGGGTGAACCACCAGGACTTCCCAAACCCCAGAAAGGCTTTTCCAGCAGGCTCCTGACCCTGAGCATCTTCGGATCCACCCAGAGAGCTTCCAAAGCCAACCCCAGACCGAAATGGCATCAGATTGTTTGGGATTGTGTCACTCTGCCTGCTTGTTTTTGGAAACCCTGTGGTTCCCAGCATCCAGAGCACTTCCTTGTCCTCCACCCCCTAGAGCAGCTCCAGGAGAGCTGGAGAAGGACTTGGGACAGGGATGGAGGAACAGGACACAGGGAACGGCTTCCTGCTGGAAGGGGAGATTTGGATGGGATGTGGGACAAATTCCTGGCTGGGCCAGTGGGGAGGGCTGGGCTGGGATTCCCAGAGAAGCTGTGGCTGGGCTGGAGTTCCCAGAGAAGCTGTGGCTGCCCCTGATCCCTGGAAGCGTCCCAAGGCAAGGTTGGACAGGGCTTGGACAGCAGAAGGTGGCAGGGGGGAACTGGGTGGGGTTTAAGGTCCCTTCCCACCCAAACCATTCCATGATTCCATGATTTGGGTGCTGTCTCAGAAGAGCCTCCCCACGGACAGGACCCCACACTCACACGGACCTGGTGTCCCCCCTGGTGGCATCTGCAGCTCCTCCGTGCCGCGGTTTTGGCGCTCGGACGGGTCCCGGGCGGATCCCGGCGTTCCAGAGGCGGCTCCGGGCCAGAGCCTTGGCGGGCGGGGCCCCGGCCTGGGCAGGTCGGGCCCAGCTGGGACGGACTCGGGGCTTTGGGACAGGGTCGGGATCTGCAGAGAGGGACAGCTGGGAAAGGGGAAAGGAAAGGGGAAAGGGGAAAGGGAAAGGGGAAGGGGAAAGGGGAAAGGAAGGGAAAAGGGGAAAGCAAAGGGAAAGGGGGAAGGAGGGAAGGGAAAAGGAAAGGGAAAAGGAAGGGAAAAGGGAAAGGAAGGAAAGAGAAAAGGGAAGGGAAGGAAAGGGAAGGAAAGGCAAGGAAGGAAAGAAAGGAAAGGAAAAGGAAAGGAAGAAAGGAAAGGAAAAGGAAAGGAAAGGAAAGGAAATGAAAGGAAAGGAAAGGAAAGGAAAGAAAGGAAAAGGAAAGGAAAGTGCAAGGAAAGGAAGGAAAGAAAAGAGAAAAGGGAAGGGGAAGGGGAAGAGGGGAAGGAGGAAGGGAAGGAAGGGGGAGGGAGGGGAGGGAGAGAGGGTGAGTGGGAGGGAGGAGAGAGGAGAGGATAGGAGAGAAGAGAAGAGAAGAGAAGAGAAAAGAGAAGAGAAGAAGAGAAGAAAGAGAAGAGAAGAAGAAGAGGAGAAAGAAGAGAAGAGAGAGAGAGAAGAGAGAGAGAGAAAGAATCATCACCCAAACAGACGGACTGAAAACACTGGAATCCACTGGGAAATTCTATACATTCCATAAATTTTATTCCAAATTCTATGATATCAGTTCTATAGAATAATATAAATAAATACTTATTCTATACATTTTATTCCTAAATTATATCCCTTAATGCTAGTCCTGAAAATATAGCCATAATTTTCTTTATTTGAGCTGTGCTGTGGTGCCTTAAGGACAGAAGGACCCAATTAGAAATTGATGCCAGTAAAGCTAAAACCCACATTAATTAATTCTCCTCACCAATTAATTGTTAATGCCCAATTCCCCCTGTGTGCACATCCTTAGTCTTGCTTAGTGTTTGAAGACTCCAAAGTGTAAAGGATGAAGTTTATTTTAACTTTTATTTAGGATAAAAAGTAAGCCAGGGAAAGAAAATGTTAACAAACCAGTTTATTCCTTGAGAAAAATCCCCAAAATTTAAAAAAAAACAAAACCCAACAACCAGGAAAGAACAGGCTTGGTTTTGGTTTTTTATTGTTTTTTTTGTTTGTTTGCTTGGTTGGTTGTGGTTTTTTTGGGGGTTTGTTTTGTTTTGGTTTTTGTTGGGGTTTTTTAAATTGTTGTTGTTTTTGTTTTTGGGGGGGGTTGACTGATCCAGGTTATTTGGTAAGGATAGAGGGTAAACATTATTATGTTGAATAAAGAAAATTCAAAATAAGGTTTATAAAATATAACTATACATTGCACAAAACCTTGTGCTGGGAATCTTGGATTTTCCTGTCAGCTTTTCCCACCTCCTGGAAGTGGGATTTTTTTCTCGATTTTCCATCAAAATGCTGTGGAAAAAATGCACTTCTGCCTTCAAATCCTACAATCTCATTACCTTAGGACATAGGCAGGGAGGCAGGGACGACTGATCCTGTCAAAAAGAAGTTATTTTAAGGACTAAAAATAATTTTTAGAGGCTAAAATAATTTGGGAGCAGCTGTGAGGGTGGGGCAGTGTCAGGAGCAGACAAAGGCAGAGGCAGCCCCGTGTTGCTGACATTGATCCAAATATTTGGGAATTTTTTCCCTGGATAAAGAGGGGGCAGGAATTCCCTGCCCCCTGCACAGACATGGGGGTTCCACGTGCAGAACGTGGCCCTTCATTAGAAACCTAATTAACTCCATTCACTGTCATTTACTCTTTATTCTAATTGGGCCAATTGACTTTAATTTATTCCAAATGAAGAGCCAGCCTGGTCACATTTCTGCTTTCCATGATTAGTAACAAACTCCAAACCCTCCCAGGTTTTCTCATTGAGCACATGGAAACGTGGAGCCAGTGGATGTTCCCTTAATTAAGTGTTTATTCTTATTTTGGTGGAGCCTCCTGAGCTGGGAGCTCTGTCTAATAATCCCTTTTTCCATCTTCATTGTTGCCTGGAATATTCTTTATTCTCACCTACACCCTGCACTTGGATCATTGATCTGTTTGAGGGTTTCATTTTAATTTGAACTCGGTGTTTGCTCACCTTGGGCATTTATTCTTTCATCCCAGGCTATTCTTCTTCTAAGGATTTGCTGAAAGATTTGCACATTAAGCTTCTTTATTTAGACTTGATTAAATAAGAGCCTTTTCAAAGGCCTTTCATTTCAACCAGGTTTCCCAATGCTACTTTTAATAAGAAATGGAAATTAATTTAGGATTATACCTAGAGAATTATATATTTTTTTTATTTCTTCTTAGGCATCAGCCTGGTTTAACCTCAGTTTTATTGTTTTTAGTGCTCATTTATGGCTGCCCAGCCCTGGCACAGCTGCTCGGGGCTCCAGTGAAGTCCCCATCTCTGGAGGGATTAAAAATCCCTATGGAAGTGACACCTGGGGACACAGATCAGTGGTGGCAGGGAATGATCGGACTGGATGATCTTAAAGATCTTTTCAAACTTCAACAATTCTGTGATTCTCTGATTTTTTATCACTTAAATCCTTCCTAATTGGGATTGCAAGTTAATTAACTTGAAGATCACATACCTTTCCTTAAAATCCAGGAGAGAGAAAACAACTTCACTTATTTTTTTACTCTGAGCTGAGATCCTTCCACTGCTGGCCTGGCAATAAAACAACTCAAAACTGGAAGTTGGGGTGGGCTGTTGGAACCCTGGCTGCTGAGAATTTTAGATTTTCTGTGACTTTTTGGGACTGACCCCCAGGAGAACACTGCATTTGACCTGAGGCTGTGCAGAAAGCTTCCAAATTAAATTGTAGAACTGGGATTGTGGGTGCGGAGTTTGAATAGAAATGTGTAATATCACAGGGTGGAAAATTTAAAGTTTGGGGTTTTAGAATATAGAAATATATATATAAACAAGGTGGAGGGTTTAGGGCAGAGGTTGGTCCTTCTTCACCTTACTCTTCATGGATTTGGGTGGTTTTGTGTAATTGGATAAAAAAGTCCACATTGCAGGCCATGGGTGCTTGCTTATTGGGTTAAAAGTAAAAATAATTCAGGTGTCATTCCTTAATTGGATAGTTTATCTTTAAAAGACCTTGTAGAGAAAGGGACAGTCTCCCTTTTTAGTTAGTTAGAGTGAAGTGCTGCAGAACTCACTGCTTGTGAGACTGTAAAATAAATAAGAACTAATAAAGCTCTGAGTCCAAACAAGAAATACCCCCTCGAGCATTTAACCCTGACCCTGGCAAAAAGAAGTTAAGACCCCACAGTGTGAGGACACTGATCTGCAGAGAGTGCAGACCCTGAGACAGAGGCTCAGTAATGACATTTTCGTGCTCTAACAGTGCCAGAATCAATCTCCTTGCACGCAGGGCTGTATTTGGGTCAGGAGGATGCCTCCCCATCAGGGAGACAATGCCTCTCTTTTCTGTAACCCTTTTTCAGCACAACTCCCAGGCCTTCCCTGCCCTCCGTGCTCGGGGAACGCCAGGTCTGCTCCCAGAACCGCTGAGCGCGGCCTTCTCCTGCCACTTCTTTGTTTCCAGAGCCCGTGGAGCTTTCTGGAATGACTTCCCTGGGCTCCTTTCATGGGAGGATGTCCTATTTTAGCACAAAGAACTCTCAGTGTTAAGGTTTGGGGCTGCTCTGCTCGGGCTCGGGGCGCGCAGAATGAACGAGCCTCAAACGGAGTCGTGAAATTTTGGGAAGAGATGCAAAAGTCATGAAAGAACTATGGCAGCACCTTGTAAAAAGCATGAAAAGGGATTTTGGGGGTAGAGGTAAATTGTTGAGAGTTTTTTGCAGGTCGAGGAGTTCTTGCAAGACAATGGCCATATTCAGCCGATGCACAATCCAGCCTGGACAATGGACACGTTCACAAGCAATGAATAATGGACATACTCAGAAATGGGGTCGGTATATCCTTGAGAAAGATACAAGAAGAAGAAGAGTCAGCAGGACTCAGCAAGTTTGTCAGCAAGCTTGGGAAAGTAAGAAAAAAGTGAGCCATGGGTGGGCCAGACCACCACAGCAAGAAAAATTAGATGATCCAATCATTTTAGACGAGTGAACAGCTAGGATTAACCAATCATGTATTAGCTAGAGACACGTGGACAGTAGAGATTTATTATAAATATAATAATAAATATAATAATAACAGTTATATAATATAAATATCACAACAACAATAATAATATAATAAATTATCTTTTTAGGGATAAGAAATTTGGCTTCACTGGATCATATTGGTTATGGTGTGATGTCCCTGCACCTCCGCACCCTGCAGTAAATTAATAAATTTAAAACACAGCAAGTTTGTCAGCAAGCTTGGGAAAGTAAGAAAAAAGTGAACCATGGGTGGGGCCAGACCACCACAGCAAGATGCATGAAAAATTAGATGATCCAATTAAGAGATTTATTATAAATGTACTCTTTTTAGGGATAAGAAATTTGGCTTCACTGGATCATATTGGTTATGGTGTGATGTCCCTGCACCTCCGCACCCCGCAGTAAATTAATAAATTTACAGGGTCGCTGTAAATAAATTAATACATTTACAGGGTCTCTGTAAATAAATTAATAAGTTTGCAGGGTCATTGTAAATAAATGAATAAATTTACAGGGTCGCTCTAAATAAATAACAGGGTCACTCTCTGCACTGCATGGGACAGTTCCCATCCACAGCAGTGTCTGGGATGCAGTGAGGTTCCCTCAGAGCAGCCAGCCATGGTGGATTTGGTGTCCTCCTCATTCCCAGATTTTTCCCTGAGGGAAAACCTCCGAGCTCCACCATCCCTGGGGGTGCCTGACAACGCTGGAATCACCCCCTGGTGACACTTGCCAGGGATTTCACCTTCCGGAGCTGAGCGGATCCACGGCCTCCTCTCTTCTTCCTCTCGGCCGCCTCCCTGCTCAGGTCTGGGGTGTGCCCTCCTCCCTTCCTCCTCCTGCAGAGCAGAACACAAGAATTTCAATAAATGCTCTGCACTTGCTGCCCTGAGGGTGATAAAAGTCAAATCCTTTGGGATGTTGCCACCTGTAAAGATAACACATTTCTTATCTTGCCCCAAAGAGCACAGTCAGGGCTCAGGGAAGGTGGGAACTGGATTTTTTTTAAAGTTGTGATAAATTCTGGCACTCAAACAGAAGCTCAGGACTCTGTGATTTAAGCTAAGTCTGCCTAAGATTGTTACAGCTCCTTGGGGAAATCCATAGAAAATTAAGTTGAGCTGAATCGATTTGGGAGTTTTCAGTGAAGTCTGTGTGACCTGAAGTGTAAAAAAGGCTGGGGCTGCCCCTCCAACAAGGTTTATTCAGTGCTTTTTGTAGCTAAATAATTCTACACATGTATTTGCATCTTTTTGGTATTATACATGCAGCTGCTATGAAATTCAACACAATTAACTGGCAGAACAGGAATATTCCAGAGTGTGAAAATTAAGTGAATTGCACTGGCATATGGCCAGTGGCTACATTTTTTTTCCAATATGAGGAGTAAAATCCAGACTCTGAGGCATTATTATTTCTAAGCACTCAGGCAGGTTCATTATCCAAAGGCATTCATTCCACATTCAAATTCCATGAAACGGAATCTGGGAATGTAAAGCAGAGGCTGTGAGTGGTTCTCCCAGTGAAAAAGCACAGTAGGAATGCAAAACCATGGATATAAAGGGGGGAAATGGACTCTAAAAGCAGCTTTTATCCTGTAAAAACCAGGATCACATCACCAGCACGTGTCCAGTATTCCCCATCCCAGTCCAGGAGCATAAAGTCAAATCCAGCATTATTTCAAATAGGAAATGGAGGAAAACAACAACCTGGTTATAAACAAAACAAACAACCCAAAACAAACAAACAAACCCCCCCAAAAAAACCCCCAAACAATTCCATCCAAAATATTCCAAATGGGAATTAATTGGTCATTTTGGAGGACCTGGTTATGGTTGGACTCTGTGATCTTAAAGGTGTTTTCCATCCTAAATGATGATGTGACCTTTGGGTAGAAGGCAGCCCTGGCCTTGTGACTGCAAATATTATTGAAAAACATCATTCTAAAATGTAATTGCAAATTATTCGTGTAAATTATTAGTGTAAATTTAGGTATCTGCTGCTGTGTTCTGGTGTCCAAATCGTGGTGTCAGGTCACCCTCACAACCTCAACTCCAGGTCAGGAAATGGAAGGAGTGAGGCTGAGCTAAAAGGACAGCAGGTCTCACTCCCAGTGCTGAATTGCTGTTTCTCACCCCATTTTCCTCTTAAAGGTGTTTTCCATCCTAAATGATGCTGTGACCTTTGGGTAGAAGGCAGCCTTGGCCTTGCGACTGCAAATATTATTGTTAAATATAATTGTAAAATATCATTGTAAATTATTAGTTAAATTATTACTGTAAAATATTAGTGTAAATTATTATGTAAATTTAGGTATCTGCTGCTGTGTTCTGGGTCCAAATCGTGGTGTCAGGTCACCCCCACAATCCCAACTCCAGGTCAGGAAAACGCAAGGAGCAAGGACGAGGACAAAGGACGGCAGCTCTCACTCCCAGTGCTGAATTTCTGTTTCTCACTCCCTTTTCCTCCCTTGAGGAATATTTTTGATTCCCACACGCTCTCAGGGAGCTGGGCTGGCTTTTGAGCAGCACGAAGAGGGAGAGAGGAGCGAGGGGACCGAGTCCTTCTCACGCAAGCGATTCCTCTTTGTCAGGAACGGGGCCTGCTCCCAGCAGAACAATTAACCAGAATAATTATTTTCTCATCGGGTAAACACTCCAGGACAATATGCAACTGTTTTTTAGAGGCAGCCCGTGGCCATAAATTCCCCCGGGCAGGGGAGGGGGAAGGACGTGGCGTTTTGGCCGTGAGAAGGAGCAGGGCCCTGTCTTGAGGCTCGAGGCCGCGGCCTTGGCGCGGCTCCAGCGCTCGCTGGAATTGGAATTCATTATTCATCATCAAGTGGGAGGCAAATCTTTTGATTTATTGGCAAGCAGCAGCACAAACAGCAGATGCCTTCCAGCAGAACTGTGCACGACAGAAACGCCCTCTTGGGCCTCTGGAGGCAGATCAGAGCCCCACAGAAAAAATTTCCTAACTCGTTTCAGATAAAAATCTTTCACTTCCCCTATGCAATATTTCTTTGTGCCCAGAGAGGCAAATCCTTCCTTGCTGATCTCTGGAAGGTTTTTTTTTGTTGTTGTTTTTTTTTTGTCTACAACAAAAAGCTGCTTGGACAATTCAGGCAGAAAACAAACCAGACCTACCAGAAATCATGGCTGTGATAAATTACAACACTGATAGTCACAGCTATAATTCTGTTGAGGGATTTTGATAACCCCTTCCAGGCAATTTGTAATGCAAGCCTGTCTGTATCTCCTCTCTATCACCTCACCACTCCCTTGGCTGCACGTCTGGTCCTTGCTGTTCCTATTTCCCTGCTCAGTGACTGGGAAGCTTTTCCCACACTGTCCCAGCTAATCCAAACCTCCCAGGGAACTTATTTGGGATCTCTGTCCCATCTCCTTCACTCCCTCAGGGGAGTTTTCACTGAGCTCCTGGGCACAGTTTTTAGGGTACAAACTCCTGCCTTTCTGAGCAACCAGCAAAGAAATCCACCAGAAACAAAAAAATAGATTTCAGTGATCATGCAGATTGCAAATGAACCCCATTTTTTGGGCACTCCCCAGCTGTGGGCCAGTGTTGTTGTTCTCCCCAGTGAGCACTGCCCAGCTGCTGTCTGGAAATGTATTGATCTGTTTTTCAAAGCTAAAGAGACAATTATGGTCTCACAGCCTGCAGAATGTGTTTTGTGTTTCCACTTAGAGGACTCCATTTCCACCGCACTGCCTAATTGAGAATTGACTGCAGCTCCTTCTGCTTCCTGTATTTCCCTTTTTTTTTTGGCTAAACAAGGATGAGTTCCCTGCTAGGAATTCTCAGCAGTGTTGTTTTGGGCTGCTGTGGGAGGGAGAAGGCAGCTGATGACTCAAAAAGGCCAGCCAAGAAACAGATGAAAACTCTTTGTCATCACAGATGACAAGAAGTGACTTTTTCCATGAGCAGTTTTAAACTAAAGAGATTTAGATTAAACATTAGGAAAAAATTCCTCCCTGAGAGGGTGGGAGCTCCTGAGCTGGAATTCCCAGAGAATCTGTGGCTGCCCCTGGATCCCTGGAAGTGTCCAAGGCCAGGTTGGACAGGGCTTGGAGCAGCCTGGAATAGTGGAAGGAGTCAGGATTGGAACTGGATGAATTTTAATGTCTCTTTCCAACCCAAACCATTCTGGAATTCCACGAACTCTGCCATTTAATGTCAATATTTCACCTTGATGTGATGAGCAGCAGAGTCCTCCTCTCCCTTTGGACCAGAAAACAACAGCAGAGCGAGGTCGGGCTCCGAGGAGATTTTAACCAGGCCCAAGAGTTAGAAAAAACTTATTTTTGGTGGATTACCTCTTAAATTCTACAAAATCCAACCTGGAATTAGGGAGATTAACTTGGAGTCGAGGCAGCAGCCAGTGACTCCTCTCACACCTTGCTTTGATGGTGGCGTCAGGTATTCCTTTGATGTGATCCTGTTTATTCACAAGGAATTCTCCACAGCTCCCTGGGCACTCAAATGGGAGAAAAAGGTTTTGCTGGCTCAGGGATTCTCAGTCAAGGTGCTGGGCTAGAAGAGCTCCCTGCAGTCCTTTTCTCTCCACCATCACTCTGAGTTTCTGCGAGTTCTGCCACGTCCTGAAGGAAACCCTCACCCTGTTCCTTTCCAGACCGCAGCAATTCCCTCCCAGATTCCCTTTGGCAAACCCTGGAAATCGCTTCTATTGTTGCAGGATCTCGTTTACAGCGCTCTCCTTCCTCCTGAACATCCATTTTACATGAGCAGAGGTTGTTTTGCCCTTGAGCTCCTGGAATCCGGCTCATCTGAAAGGAGAATCGCCAGCGGGGGTGGGAGATTTTTATCTCGGGATTCTGTTCTGCCTTCCAAGCTGAGCCCTGGTCAGGCGGGGTCTGAGGTGGATTCCTGGGAGGCTCCAAACCAAGATTTGGCACCCCAAAGGGACATCAGGACCACGGTGACATTTTCCTGCCACCCTCACCAAACCTGGGGATGCTCGTGGTGTGACACTCCAGGCATCCAGCTGAAGAACTGGAGAACTGAATAATGATATTTTCCACGCTCTAACAGCCCCAGAATCAATTTCCTTGATTCTCAATTCCCAAATGGTGGAGAACACAACGCAGAGCCTCAGCGGGAGGATTTTTGGGAAGGCACAGCAAAGTGTCCCTGGAAAAGAAGCACCAGAACGTCGTTGTGGGAGTGGGAGGCTGGGTCAGCACCTGAAATGATGCAGCACCTGTGCTGCTGAATAACCAGCACAGATGAGCCTGAGCAGCAGCAATTACCTGCAGCTTAAGGGATATTAAAGGCAGATCCTCAATAAACAGGCAAATCTCACAGAATTCCTCTCTCTCCTCACAATAATCCTCTGTAATTGAGGATAAATGGCAGATTTGCAGGAAGACTTGGCATTAAAACATTCCCCACAAATGGAGACAGGCTGGGATCTCACTGGGGAGAGGCAACAGGGAGTGTATTTATGATTTACTGTTTCATTATTTCAGGTGGATTGTTCTCACCTGGTTCCACAGCTCAATGCTGGGACAGGTGACATTTAAACTCTTCAAACGAGGCTTGTCCCACTTTTTTCATGGCTCAGGAGAATCCTGAACCTCACAGAAATGGCACAAGAGAATCCTGAACCTCCCAGAAACCTCTGGGAGCTGCTACACAAAACTATTGAGCACAGCTGGAAAACAACACCAGGTTTGTTTGCAGCAGGAAGCGTTCGGTGAAAATATTCACTTAAAAACCTCAAGGAACATGACCCAAAAGTGGTGTTGGAGTTGGGAAACATCCCACAGAAAGAGGGTGAGGTGGAAACTGGAAGCTCTTTGAAGTAGTGCAACATCCAAGGAGCAGGGGACGCGGATTAAAACGTGATTCATAAAAGGTTTTTGCTCGGGGAGCTCCCGGTGGGTTTGGGAAAGAGCTCCCAGAGTGCTTGGCCAAACAATCCCTGGCTGGGGTAATTCCTGGCCTGATTGTTCCTCAGTGCAGGGATAATCTTGGCTCTGTTTGGTATTTATTTAAACAAAACCTGGGTGCTCTCTGTCGTGGCTCTGTGAGTTCCCCAGGTTTTTGTTGGCACAGCCCAGAGGAATCTCCTGCTCAGCCTGTGGATTCCCACAGAAAACAGGGCACGCTCAAGAGGATCCATTGCCTCTTTGCCAGGCTTGCATTAATGGCAGCCTCACCCTTGTCACACCAGCTGGGCTGAGGTGACCCCTGGGAAATGTCAGAGGTGGCATTTCCAGGGATTTACACAAGAAAAGGGTGAGCTCTTCCCACAGGTCACTGCCACACCCTCCCTGGGCTGGTTATTGCACAGAAAACTGACCCTGGACCCAAGATTTGGAAAATCTCTGATGCCAGAGGTGACAAAGGAAAACCTGGGGCAGTTCTAACAGTGCACAGCTCTGGTTTGGGAGGGAAATGCCTTTTTTTTTCCATGTGGATAAACCTGGGAGCCCAGAAGTGATGGATCCAGGCAGAGCAGACACAAATACCATTCATCACCTCCATGCCCTGACATTCTCTTACACCTGCCCTGCAATTCAATCATCCCAACCTCCTGTCAGCCAGGAGATCCTCCCAGAGATAGAATTACATTTCATCACAATTCCTTCATTCTTCCTCTGCCCCTGCAAAACCCACACATTCCTCTCAGCCTGGCAGCTTGATTTTAAAAAACTCCCCAACAAACCATTGGCCTGATTCCTCCTGTTCCAGCTCTGCAACATCCCCCAGGAGTTCCACCCTGAACTCAGTTCTGAAAACAGAACTGAGATATAATTACACCAAAAGTTGTGCAGAGAGGACACAAAGCAGCGGCAGCTTTGGCCCAAAACCCATCCAAAAAAATCCGAAGAGAGCAGGAAAATGGCTTTGCAACCAGAACAGGCAGAGAGATATGGAAAATCTTGTTCCACGGGGGAAAAGGAAAATGTGAAACCCTCTTACGCCTGCCTGGCCTGCTCGATGGGGTGCTGGTTGTCCAGGTAGTTGTAGCGGATGGTGTCCGTGGGGTTCCTGTCGGATGAACGCCAAGGAGGGAGCTCCTTCTTCCCCCTGCTCGTCCCCAGCCCTGCCACAGAGAGTTTCCTCTCTGGGACGTTGCTTTTTACTGGTTGCACGTCGATAACGATGAACTCATCCTTGGAAGGAGTCTAATTGGAGAGGTGGAAAAAAGAAAATGAGTTTTATGATGCAAATCAGATTGGGATAAATGTAGGGTTATAATTGTTGGGGATTAACTCGAAATTTTGGTCTCTGTGGTCAGTGGACAGAAAGAGGCACCTTGACACTGCTTGTCACCACCCAAACCCTATAATCCATATTAACATGAGCTGAGCTGCTGTTGAGCTGCACCAGCTTCTCTCTATCAACTACAGAGAGCCTGATTTAAAGCCAGACTTTGCTTTAAATTAAAGAGCTGAGCTTTGAATTCAGGCCAGGAGGATCCCAAAAAGATCACGAGGCAGAGGGGCTCAGTTTTCCCAGTGGGGACAAACACCCATGGAGGAGGTGTGATGGCTGGGGAGGCAACCTAGAACAGAGGCTAGACAGAGAAACAAAACAAGAGTTAGAGAAATAAAACAAATATTTATTAAAAAGGCCTTCCAAGGGTACACCTTGGGCAGTGCAAGGGCCTGGCCTAGGCTATACCCAAGATGGACAATGGGTCACTGTTGGGTTAAGCCCTTTTCTGACCCAGAGATGGGGCAACTGAGAGGCATTTTAAAAGCTTTTATTCTGTTTTCACTCTCATGTGAAGGGTGAGACAATACAGATGGTATAATTCACGCCGTGACAATCAGAAGCCAAGTATTTCTTCATTAAAACACAATAGAAGTGTTTCTTAACCTATCCACTTTTACCACACCATACTGTAAATACCTCAAAACCAATAATCTAAAATTACCCTTTGTGGTTCTTACTACAGTGCATCTGTCATAGTTTTATTTCTCTGAAGTATCCAGCCTTATTTGTAACGTTATCTTTTGAAACTTGTTTCTAGCTCCGTTTCTCTCTCAACAATGTCTGTCCTGTTCCATGGCATTTCTAAGGCAGCATTTCTCACCTCAAAGTTTGCACACAGATGTGTGAGCCTTCTGTCAGACTTGGAGAACTTTCTACAAACCCATTTTCCACAGGTCACGAGTTTTCACACTTTTATGAGTTTTGGGCCATTTGAACACTGGGGGTTAATTTTTCAATTATAATTATGTAACAAAGTCATATTGTCCCAGTTTGATCCCATCAATTTACACTTTTTGAGGCCTGAAGCTACAGTGGTGTCCTTGGTTTTTGGGTTGGAAAAGGATTGCTTTGTCTAACTAAGCTGTGAGGAGAACTTGCTGATGCTCTGTATTAAGTTGAGTTAAACACTGGTGGAACCCTGGATGCTGAGAATTTTAAACTTTCTGTGCTGAAAGTCCAAGAGAGAACAACAAGACCACAACAAGAAAATTTTAAACTTTCTGTGCTGAAAGCTACCAAGAGAACACTTTATTTGACCTGAGGCCGTGGAGAAAGCTTCCAAAATTCAATGTTAGAACTGGGATTATGGCTGTGGAGTTTGAATAGAAGTGTGTAATATCACATGGTGGAAAACTTAGAGTTTCAGGTTTTAGAATATAGAAATATATATAAACAAGATGGAGGTTTTAGGGTGGTGGCTGCTCCTTCTTCTCCAGGGGTTTGGGTGGTATTTTGTAATTGGACAGAAAAGTCCACATTGTGGAATTTGAGTGATTATTGGGTTAAAAGTGAAAATAATTTAGGTGTCATTTCTTCACTGGATAGTTTAGCCTCAAAAGACCTTGTAGAGAAAACAGTCAGCCATTTTGTAGCTTGTCAGTGAAACACTGCAGAACTCACTGCTTGTGAGACTGCAACACAGATAATAAAAAATTAACATTTGAGTCTGAACATGAAATAAAATCTGGAGCGCTTCAATCCCAAGACAGAGGCAGAGGAAAGGAGTCACAGAATGGGCCCTAAAGCACTAGTGGGACCCTAAAGCAGTAATATCACATGGTGGAAAACTTGGAGTTTGGGGTTTTAGAATATAGAAATATATATAAACAAGATGGAGATTTTAGGGTGGTGGCTGCTCCTTCTTCTCCAGGGGTTTGGGTGGTATTTTGTAATTGGACAGAAAAGTCCACTGTGGAATTTGAGTGATTATTGTGTTAAAAGTGAAAATAATTTAGGTGTCATTTCTTAATTGGATAGTTTAGCCTCAAAAGACCTTGCAGAGAACACAGTCAGCCATTTTGTAGCTTGTCAGTGAAACACTGCAGAACTCACTGCTTGTGAGACTGCAACACAGATAATAAAAAAATAACATTTGAGTCTGAACATGAAATAAAATCTGGAGCGCTTCAATCCCAAGACAGAGGCAGAGGAAAGGAGTCACAGAATGGGCCCTAAAGCACTAGTAGGACCCTAAATCAGTACAGAAAGTGGGAATTCTGGAAGCTGAGGCTGAAGGCAGCAGTACCTTGGGCCGGGTGAGGCGCAGCTCCCTCACCATCTGGATGTAGTGTTTTTTCCAGACGCCGTGCTCGAAGGGCGTGGGGCAGAAGTTGAGGAGCCACCCGAAACGCAGGCACTTCAGCATCCACAGCTGGTCCAGCTCTGACAGGTACTTCCAGTGCCAGCTCACCTGTGAATGAATTCCCAGCCTCTGGGAAACTTTGGGGTTTAAAGCATCCCGAGATTTTGGATGTAATTCCCACATAATCTTAAATAAATTCATTTATTTTGCGCTGTTAATGCTTCATTTTAACCTTTGATTAAAGCTTTTAGACCTTTCAAGGCCTTTGTGATGTGGGGCCCTTGCAACTCAAGATATTCTGTGATTCTAAGGAATTTTCTAACCTGTTGTCATGGAGAGTTTGAGTTGCATCTGCATGAAATGCTAGAGAAAGTTCCTAAAGCAAGGCTTAGCCAAGCTGAGATTATTGTATATTCTTAAATTACACAGAATATTACATTAGCATAGTAACAATGTCACTGAAAACTAACTTATTAATTTAAAACTACTTTGGGCAGCATCTCACAGCATTTCAGATTTTTGGAGTCTTAATCATTTTGCTCCAGAGCCTATCTGTAATTTTCTGCTTCTCCACATCCAACACTTGACCCTCAGGCATTTTAAAGGATCTGTTTTCCTTAAAGGATCAAGTGTTGCTCTTTGCAAAAAAAAGCACAAGCCAAAATCTCTCAAAGAATCAAGGGCTCTGCACACAGTGCAAGGTATTTTAGAGGAATGTGATTTTTAGGAAGTACCAGGCTTCCTTTCTGGGAATAATCAGCCTTGAAAATGCCACTTTTAAAATGCTTTAGAACTGAGCATTTAAAATTACTCATCAATTTCGTCAATCTTAGCCAATCTGGCTTAATTTAGGATCCAAGGAACGAGCATCACTAAACATTCATCTAAGCCTTCACCAAAAATCAGTGAAATCAGTATTTTCCTTTTTTGTTGTTGTTGCTGCTTTTTAACTGCTTTGACCTGCCTTTCTGAAGCCCAGGCAGGTTCTGGCTTTTTTTTTACCTGTGCACATCGACAGAGGCTCCGTGGGTCCAGGAAGGAGAAGATGTACAAGGACAGCACTCGAGGGAGCCTCGTGGTAAAATCGATGGCCTCGGTGGGGACTCGGGCCTGGAGCTGCTTGGCACAGAATTTCTGCTGGGACAGGGAGCAGCGTTCCAGCAGGTCCACCAGGATCCTCCTCCTCTGGCCATCTGTCCACTTGTCAAACTGAAGGAAAAAAAAAAAAAAAAAAATTAGGAGTTTCAGATGCAGAGAAACCAGAAATTCAGCTTCTCAAAATAAAATGAGGTGAGGGAAAGCACAGGAGCAGCAGCTTCTGGTGACTCACTGTGAGGGAACAGAGTGCTGGGAACAAATGGAGAGGCTACATGAAAAGAAACTCTGAAGCCACAGAATGATTTCTAATTCTCAGAGAATCCAGGATGGCCTAGGTCAGGATTAATTCAGGCTCCTGGGACTGGCTTCCCTCACAGAAAGGAGGAGACTCAGATGGGTTTTTACTCATCTGAGCAAGCCCCAAAGATGAATTCATTGCTGATTCCTTCTGACACTTTCTAATCCTGAAAGGATCCAGGATGGCCTAGGCCAAGATTAACTTATGCTCCTGGGACTGGCTTCCCTCATGGAAAGGAGGAAACTCAGATGGGTTTTTACGTGAGCAGGCCCCAATGATGAATTCATTGCTGATTCCTTCTACCCTGACACTTTCTAATCCTGAAAGGATCCAGGATGGCCTAGGCCAGGACTAACTCATTCTCCTGGGACCCACTCCGAGCCTTGGTTTCCCTCACAGAAAGGAGGAGACTCAGATGGGTTTTTAGAGGAGCAGGTCCCAATAATGAATTAATCTCTGATTCCTTCTCTAACACTTTCTAATCCTCAAAGGATCCAGGATGGCCTAGGCCAGGACTAACACATGCTTCTGGGACCAGCTCTGAGACTTGGCTTCCCTCACAGAAGGGAGGAGACTCAGATGGGTTTTTACTCATCTGAACAGGCCCCAGTGATGAATTCATTGCTAATTCCTTCTCCCCTGATGCTTCCTAATCCTGAAAGGATCCAGGACAGCCTAGGCCAGGACTAACTCATTCTCCTGGACCCACTCCGAGCCTTGGTTTCCCTCACCTAATGGAGGGAAGTGGGAGGGGAAACTCTCATGGGTTTTTACAGGACCAAGCCCCAATAATGAATCCATTGCTGATTCCTTCTGTGACACTTTCTAATCCTCAAAGGATCTGGGATGGCCTAGGCCAGGACTAACACACGCTCCTGGGACCAGCTCTGAGACTTGGCTTCCCTCACAGAAGGGAGGAGACTCAGATGGGTTTTTACTCATCTGAACAGGCCCCAGTGATGAATTCATTGCTAATTCCTTCTCCCCTGATGCTTCCTAATCCTGAAAGGATCCAGGACAGCCTAGGCCAGGACTAACTCATTCTCCTGGGACCCACTCCGAGCCTTGGTTTCCCTCACCTAATGGAGGGAAGTGGGAGGGGAAACTCTCAATGGGTTTTTACAGGACCAAGCCCCAATAATGAATCCATTGCTGATTCCTTCTGTGACACTTTCTAATCCTCAAAGGATCTGGGATGGCCTAGGCCAGGACTAACACACGCTCCTGGGACCAGCTCTGAGACTTGGCTTCCCTCACAGAAGGGAGGAGACTCAGATGGGTTTTTACTCATCTGAACAGGCCCCAGTGATGAATTCATTGCTAATTCCTTCTCCCCTGATGCTTCCTAATCCTGAAAGGATCCAGGACAGCCTAGGCCAGGACTAACTCATTCTCCTGGGACCCACTCCGAGCCTTGGTTTCCCTCACCTAATGGAGGAAGTGGGAGGGGAAACTCTCAATGGGTTTTTACAGGACCAAGCCCCAATAATGAATCCATTGCTGATTTCTTCTCTGACACTTTCTAATCCTCAAAGGATCTGGATGGCCTAGGCCAGGATTAACTCACGCTCCTGGGACCAGCTCTGAGACTCGGCTTCCCTCACGGAAAAGAGGAGACTCAGATGGGTTTTACCCATCTGAGCAGGCCTCAATAATGAATCCATTGCTAATTCCTTCTTCCGTGATGCTTCCTAATCCTGAAAGGATCCAGGATGGCCTGGGCCAGGACTAACTCACGCTCCTGGGGCTGGCTTCCCTCATGGAAACGAGGAGAGTCAGATGGGCTTTTACCCATCTGAGCAGGCCCCAGTGATGAATCCATTACTGATTCTTTCTCCCCTGACACTTCCACAGCCCCCACTGCTGCAATCTCAGAGTGCCTCACAATTTCTGAAGTATTTTTCCCTCACAATCCCCACACACGGGCTGCAAGGAGCGGGGCAGAGGAAACCAAATGAGGAAAAATCTGCAATGGCAGCAGAGTCATGAAGATTTTTGCACAGCTGATGGCAGGTACCCAAAGAGGAGGATTGAATCCTCAGGGATTGAATCCGTGTGGGAGGAATTCAGGGAAGCTTTGCAGAGCTGGACAAACAGGGTGAGAGTCACACAGGGCCTGTCAGCAGCCATCTCCTGGGAGGAGGTGACCTCAGCCCCCACAAATTGCCCAAATTGTCCCCACAAATGCCACAAATGGCTCCAATCTGGCTCCAAAGCTGCAGCCCCGGTGGCAGCAGGGAGGAACAGCCCCGGGATGGGTGGTGGCCATGGGCAGGAGGAGCAGGAATTCCCAGTGGGAAGGGTGGGATGGTTGGAGAGGGCTCTCCTGAGGGGAAATGTGGATTTTGCTTCATCCTCTCTTTACCAGAGTGTGTGGAGAAGGGACAAGGGGAAGTGTGGAATTCTGTTTTCTTTTTTTCTTTTTTTTAATTGTCATAATTTTTTTTTAAAGTTTAGGATTAAATGTGTCAGACAATCTCAGGTGTTTATAGTTCTTATTTATATTAAAGTCTCAGAAACTCGGAGTTCTACAGCACTACACTTTTAACAAACTAAAAATGGAGTTGCATATCTCTCTCTACAAAGCTTTTTAAGGATAAACTGTTTAATTAAGAAATTATGCTTAAATTATTTCTACTTTTAACTTAATGACTAACTCCCTGTGGCCTGCAATGCAGTTTTTAATCTAATTACAAAATACCAGCCAAACCCATGAAGAGAAGGATTAGTTTCTGCCCTAAAACCTCTATTTTGCTTTATATAGATTACTATATTCTAAAACTTTAAATTATAAGTTTTTCTGCCATGTGATATTACACACTTCTATTCAAACTCCACACCCACAATCCCAGTTCTATCATTTAATTTTGGAAGCTTTCTCTACAACCTCAGGTCAGATGCAGTGTTCTCTTGGGGGTCAGTGCTTGTCAGCACAGAAAATCTAAAATTCTCAATATCCAAAGTTCCAACGGTGAAGGGTTTTAAACTCAAAGAGGAGAGATTTAGGTGGGGTATTAGGGAGAAATCCTTCCCTGTAGGGTGGGGAGGCCCTGGAATGGAATTCCCAGAGAAGCTGTGGCTGCCCCTGGATCCCTGGAATGTCCAAGGCCAGGCTGGAGCTGCCTGGGATCATGGAAGGTGTCCCTGCCATTCCAGGGTGGGGAATGGGATGAGCTTTCAGTCCTTTGTTTAATGTGACCTCCAAAACATAAATATAAAAAACAAATTTAAACATAAATAAAATTAATGTAGATATAAAAATAAGAATAAATATAACTACCTATAAATATAACTATACTATAAATCTAAATCTAAATCTAGCTAGAAATAGAAATAGAAATTTACTATTTTGAAAAATAAGAAAAGAGTTCTCCCAATGTTTTTCTTTATTATTATGGGTCAATAAATAGTTTAATGTCCAGTGTCCTTTCTTTTCCCTGTCAAAATGAATTAGGAACAGAATTCAAAGGCAGATTAGAAATGAAGATTTTTTTTTTCCTCTGCTTTCTCCCCACCCCAAATCTATGCTGAAATGGAGGACTGGCAGAATAATAGTTTAAATGTACTGTGCAGATGAAGGTAATTGAGAAGCATTTTCTTCCTGATTATTTTTGAAGAACTCCTTCTTTATTTATTTATTTTCCCTTGGATGAATTCCAGTGCTGGAGAACAACTCCAGGAAGCAAAGAGCTCTTCTCCTTCTCACCAACACCTCTGCAAGACCTTCAAGAAGGTCAGGATGAAGAGAGTGTGGGATTGGCATTCCTGAGATTCTGGAGAGATGAAAGCCAAATAGAGAATGTGATGGTGTTCGCGAGGGTTTTTAGGATGAGGGAGAGATGAGAATGTTGACTCTGTGTTTCAGAAAGCTTAATTTATTATTTTTTAATATAATTATATTAAAACTATACTAAAAGAATAAAAGAAGCATTTCATCAAAAAGCTAGCTAAAAATAAAAAAAATAATAACAAAGCTTGTGACTGACTGAGACAGTCTAGACAGCTGGACTGTGTTGGCCATTAATTAAAAACAACTATATAAGACCAATCACAGATCCACCTGTTGCATTCCACAGCAACAAATAATTATTGTTTACATTTTGTTCTTGGGGCTTCTCAGCTTCTCAAGAGAAAAAAAATTTAAAAAAAATTTTTTTTCAAAAAATATCATAATTACAAGAAAAAGCTCCCTGTCTTTTCAGACACAGTGAATTAAGGAATATTCCCTTTTTAAAATCCCTGTTTTTCATAGAACTTTTCAGTTCTAGTGATGATTAGCAGGGTGTTAAGGGACAACTGAAGGAGAACCTGGGGATTTAGGATTTAGAAATGTTCCCTGAGAATAAAATCAAAGATGTACCAGAGGGGGACAGAGGAGGTTCTGCCTGTCCCCTCCTCACCCTTAGCTTGAAATAAAAGGCTTGAAACCCTTGAATTGAACATTTTCCCTGTCACACGTAGGGGGAAAACTTCTGCTCTCCACCCCTGATCCCAGCCCCATCCTCTGCTCGTTAGAACAATCCCTGATCACCAATTTGCGCTGATAAATTTCTGTGTGAGCTCCGGAGAGGAGGGAGTAGCTGGCTCAGTCTCTTCCACATCAAGAGATTAAGTGAACCAGTCAAAACAAATCCAGCTTCACTTCCCAGCAGACGGGAGAGCTGCTCCTTATTAACCCTTCCCACCCTGCCAGGGGGGGAATTCCTTCCATCATCCTCAGCCTGCCTTTAAATTCCATTTAAACCAGTGCCACAGCACTGGGTATTTTTATTATTATGGGTAAATTTATAGTTTATAGATATAGAAATGTATATAATAGATTTATTATTATGGGTAAATAATGAGTTTAATGTCCAGTGTCCCTTCTTTTCCCTGTCAGAATGAAATTAGGAACAGAATTCAAAAGGCAGATTAGAAATGCAGATTATTTTTTTTTCCTCTGCTTTCTCCCCACCCCAAATCTCTGCTCAAATGGATTTCCTCCCGACCCAGCAGCAGCAGCAGCCAAGGGGTTAAATTGGCACGATTTGTCTCTTTTCCAGCATGAACGAGTCCCCATCCCACATTTGGCTGCTTCCTGCCAGATCCTGCCCTTGGATGCGATTTCAGCAGCCCAACCAGTCGGACTGGATTCCCCTGGCTTCTCCCTTCCCTCTCCCCGCAGCTTTTCCCCTCTCGGGGCCTTCCCCAGGACAATGTCACCGCGGGGATTGGGTGACATCAGCCCCTGCTGCATCGGTGTTGTGAAAAATGCATGTATTTTGTGATTGGCTTTTCACAAATATTCAAATGAACATTGTATGTGTTGTGCTAGAAAGTAATGCTGGATTCATTCTCTAAGCAGTGTGTTAAATAGAGTTTTAGGTTATAAAAATGTTAAAAGAGAAACTATGCTATGGAGGATACTTTTTTTTTTTTAAAGAAAAAAAAAGTATCTGATCACCCCACCACCCTGGAGGAGTGTCCCTCCCTGGGAGGGCTCAGTTCCACACAGAGAGGTGACACAAGGAGAAACAAGAGGTTAAATCACAGAATTATTTAGGTTCTAAAAGACCTCCAAGAGCATCAAGTCCCACCTGTGACTGATGCCCACCTTGTCATCAGCCCAGAGCCACATCCAGACCTTCCTTGGGGACTCCAAACCTCCCTGATCAGCCCCACCACAAGGTGGGGATCAGTCACAGGTGGGACTGGGTGGTCTTGGAGGTCTTTTAGAACCTAAATAATTCTGTGATTTAACCTGTTGTTTTTCCTCATGTCCCCTCTCTGATCAGCCCCACCACCCTGGAGGGGTGTCCCTCACCTGGGAGGGCTCAGTTCCACACAGAGAGGGGACACAAGGACAAATGGAGAGGTTAAATCACAGAATTATTTAGGTTCTAAAAGACCTCCAAGACCATCAAGTCCCACCTGTGACTGGTCCCCACCTTGTGGTGGGGCTGATCAGGGAGGTTTGGCGTCCCCAAGGAAGGTCTGGATGTGGCTCTGGGCTGATGACAAGGTGGGGACCAGTCACAGGTGGGACTTGATGCTCTTGGAGGTCTTTTCCAACCCAAATAATTCTGTGATTTAACCTCTCCATTTGTCCTTGTGTCCCCTCTCTGTGTGGAACTGAGCCCTCCGGTGAGGGACACCCTCCAGGTGTGGGGGCTGATCAGAGAGGTGACACAAGGAGAAACAAGAGGTTAAATCACAGAATCACAGAATTATTTGGGTGGGAAAAGACCTCCAAGACCACCAAGTCCCACCTGTGACTGATGCCCACCTTGTCACCAGCCCAGAGCACTGAGTGCCACAACCAGGCCTTCCCCAGGGACTCCAAACCTCCCTGATCAGCCCGACCACAAGGTGGGGATCAGTCCCAGGTGGGACTTGATGGTCTTGGAGGTCTTTTAGAACCTAAATAATTCTGTGATTTAACCTCTTGTTTTTCCTTGTGTCACCTCTCTGATCAGCCCCACCCCCTGGAGGGGTGTCCCTCACCTGGAGGGCTCAGTTCCACACAGAGAGGTGACACAAGGACAAATGGAGAGGTTAAATCACAGAATTATTTGGGTTGGAAAAGACCTCCAAGAGCATCAAGTCCCACCTGTGACTGATGCCCACCTGTCATCAGCCCAGGCCATCAGACCTTCCTTGTGGATCCAAACTCCCTGACCACCCCACCACAGGTGGGGATCAGTCCAGGTGGGACTGGGTGGTCTTGGAGGTCTTTTAGAACCTAAATAATTCTGTGATTTAACCTGTTGTTTTTCCTCATGTCCCCTCTCTGATCAGCCCCACCACCCTGGAGGAGTGTCCCTCACCTGGGAGGGCTCAGTTCCACACAGAGAGATGACACAAGGACAAACAAGAAGTTAAATCACAGAATCACAGAATTATTTAGGTTCTAAAAGATCTCCAAGACCATCAAGTCCCACCTGGGACTGATCCCCACCTTGTGGTGGGGCTGATCCGGGAGGTTTGGAGTCCCCAGGGAAGGCCTGGATGTGGCACTCAGTGCTCTGGGCTGGTGACAAGGTGGGCATCAGTCACAGGTGGGATTTGGTGGTCTTGGAGGTCTTTTCCCACCCAAATAATTCTGTGATTCTGTGATTTAACCTCTTGTTTCTCCTTGTGTCACCTCTCTGATCAGCCCCACCACCCTGGAGGGGTGTCCCTCACCTGGGAGGGCTCAGTTCCACACAGAGAGGGGACACAAGGACAAATGGAGAGGTTAAATCACAGAATTATTTGGGTGGGAAAAGACCTCCAAGAGCATCAAGTCCCACCTGTGACTGATCCCCACCTTGTGATCAGCCCAGAGCCACATCCAGACCTTCCTTGGGGATGCCAAACCTCCCTGATCAGCCCCACCACAAGGTGGGCATCAGTCACAGGTGGGACTTGATGCTCTTGGAGGTCTTTTCCAACCCAAATAATTCTGTGATTTAACCTCTTGTTTTTCCTCATGTCACCTCTCTGATCAGCCCCACCACCCTGGAGGAGTGTCCCTCACCTGGGAGGGCTCAGTTCCACACAGAGAGGTGACACAAGGACAAACAAAAGGTTAAATCACAGAATCACAGAATTATTTAGGTTCTAAAAGACCTCCAAGACCATCAAGTCCCACCTGGGACTGATCCCCACCTTGTGGTCGGGCTGATCAGGGAGGTTTGGAGTCCCTGGGGAAGGTCTGGATGTGGCACTCAGTGCTCTGGGCTGATGACAAGGTGGGCATCAGTCACAGGTGGGACTTGATGCTCTTGGAGGTCTTTTCCAACCCAAATAATTCTGTGATTTAACCTCTCATTTGTCCTTGTGTCCCCTCTTTGTGTGGAACTGAGCCCTCCCAGGTGAGGGACACTCCTCCAGCGTGGTGGGGCTGATCAGAGAGGTGACACAAGGAGAAACAAGAGGTTAAATCACAGAATCACAGAATTATCTGGGTGGGAAAAGGCCTCCAAGACCACCAAGTCCCACCTGGGACTGATCCCCACCTTGTCACCAGCCCAGAGCACTGAGTGCCACATCCAGGCCTTCCCTGGGGACTCCAAACCTCCCTGACCACCCTTTCCATGGAGAAATTCCTCCTGATGTCCAGCCTGGCACAGCTTGGGGCTGTTTCCTCTTGTCCTGAAAAAAGGGAATAAAGTATTTCTCCTGCCTGGCTGCACCCTCCTGTCAGGTGCACAGAAACAGAAATTAAATCCCTTCAGGTCACCTCATTCCTTGTTCCTCCACCTACGTTTTATGCACCACAACGCCCTGGGAGAGACATCAAAGATGTCCTGTGGCACCAAAAAAAACCCAACAAAATGAAAATGTAAATCCCTGGATGCATGCAAGGATTAAATCAACAAATAAATAAACATCTCAGGTTTAATCCAAACTTTATTTGGAAAACCAAATAAAGCTGTTCCAGCAGGGAATTCTCTGGATTTTGCTTGTGTCTAAATTGTGTCTCCATAACTGCAACACGAGCTCAGGGATCAGATCACTCCCTTCCTCTTTTTTGACACCTTCTGTGTTTGATTAAAATAAGTTTTTACACCTCTCCTCCATCTCCCCTGCAGCACAGGGATGTTTTCCACATTTTCTGGACCTGCTCTCTCCTCTGATTTGTTCCCAGCTTTCCCAAAATGCAGGGAGCAGATGTGGGAATGACTCTGCCTTTGGGATGTTTCCCTTTATTTAAGACCCTCTCAGCCCATATCCAGTTTGTGGTCCACCCTCATTCCCAGTGATTTTTTTTCTGCAGAGCTGCTGCATCCTCAGATTCTCTGAAATGTGAAATTTTGGTGTCAGTCTTTCATGCAGCACTTTTCCTTCTCCCTTATCCAGCTGCAGATCTTTCCAGCCTGATTTCTAACCCCCCCTAAAAAATTCTAAAATTCAGGAAAACCCCTAAAATTCTAAAATTCAGGAAACCCCTGAAAATTTTTAAACCCCCCCCAAAAAAATTCTAAAATTCAGGAAATCCCTCCAAGCCTGTCATTGTCTGCAGATAGAATCTGGGAATCATCAAGGTTGGAAAACCTCTTGGATCATTGAATCCAACCATTAAATGAGGATTTGTTTTCTGTTCCACCACCTGGATATCCCTGAAAATGCTTAACAGGAGTTAGGACAGGTTTCAGCCTTCCAGTTTGAGAATAAATCCTTTACAGCTGCCCTGAGTGTGATCCCAGCCAGGAAATCCAAGCTCCAGCAGCTCCATTTAGAAATTTGAAATTTTGAATTCCAGTTGAAATTTTCAATTCCATTTGAAATTTTGAGTTCCATTTGAAATTTCCCAATTTCACTTGGAGAAGGTCATGGGAGCCAAAGTGGAAAATCCAGCCAGGAGCACTGAGATTTCTCCCTTTCCCAGATGATTCAGCACTTGTGAGAGTGGTTGGAGGAAGGATTTTCCCTGATTTTGGCATTTTTAGACATCCAGCAATCTCCAGGAGATGGGTTTTATGTTTTCCACTTGCTGCCTGTCCCATTAAAAGCTGATTTTTGAACAATAATCACTCAATTCTTTCATTTCCCTGAAATTCTTTATTATCAAAACACAGCAAATTATGGGAAGATTATTTCCTATAAAGACAAATAATCCTTAAAATCAAAATATTTGCCTGTAAAGACCATCTGAGATGCAAAAAATAAATTTCATGAGTGACTTATTGAGCAAAAAGAATAATCAGTTCCAACCCAAACCAATCTCTGTGTGCACTTGGTAGATAAAATGTTGTTTATTGCTGATTTCAAAGACCCTCCAAAAGGCCATGGAAGCATCTGAACATCCAGCATCTCCTTTGAAGACTTCACAGATATTTCCTGGGCTTCTTTCATCTCATTTTAAGCTCGTTCCAAGGATGGAATATGGCTTCAAAACTTACAGAATGTGGGAACTGAGGGAACTGACACCTTTACTCTCCTCAAAAGCAGAGCAGTCACATCAGGGAAAGTGAATCCCTTTTTCCAAAGAGGAGAAATTTCACATTCCCATGAGATAAACTCCTGATCACTTCCAAAATCTGCCTGCAGCAAGTATTTATTGAAAGAGAAAATTTACCCATTTTCCAAGCAGAGCTCTTCTTTCTTCAAATACCTATAAAACACAAAAAAACAAAAAAGAAAATTGAGTATTTAGAGGGGACTCAGTACGTGCTGAGGAAAATCCAGCTTGAAAAACAATCCACAAAATATCAATGGAATCACTGAATGGATGATTTTGGAAAAAAAAATTATGGAGATCCTTTAATCCAAACTCTGTGATAGGATCAGCTAAAGCAGTAGCTCAGGCATGTCCATGAGTTTTGGGTATTTATTGGATGGAGACTCCAGAATCTCCCTAAACATCAGGTTCTCCACTTCCTTAATCATTCCCAAATCCCTGTGCTGGATTTATTCCATAAATCCATTTTTATTGGTTTGGATATTTCCATATTTTATATGGATTGATTCCATAAATCCATTTTTATTGAGTTGGATATTTCCATATTTTATATGGATTTATGCCATAAATCCATTTTTATTGATTTGGATATTTCCATATTTTATATTGATTTAATCCATAAATCCATTTTTATTGAGTTGGATATTTCCATATTTTATATGGATTTGTGGAATAGATCCATTTTTATTGATTTGGATATTTCCATATTTTATATGGATTTATGGAATAAATCCATTTTTATTGATTTGGATATTTCCATATTTTGTATATCCACTCCTGGATCTGATGTCACATCCCTGGAAGTGTCCAAGGCCAGGCTGGATGGGGCTTGGAGCACCCTGGGATAGTGGGAGGTGTTGGGGTTGGAATTGGATGAGCTTTAAGGTCCCTTCCAATAAAATATCCAGGGATTAGGAGGCCACAACCTCTCTGGGAAATCCCAGCGTCTCCCCACCCTCACAGCCAGGAATTCCTGTCCAAGATCCCATCTAAATCTCACCTTTCCCAGTGGGAAGCCATTCCCTGTGTCCTGTCCCTGCATCCCTTGTCCCCAGTCCCTCTCCAGCTCTCCTGGAGCCCCTTTTGGCTCTGGAAGGGGCTCTGAGCTCTCCTGAATCCTTCTCTTCTCCAGGTGAGCACCCAAAGCTCCTGCAAGGGCTCTGAGGGTCCTTCTTTTCTCGAGGTGAGCACTGCCAGATCCTGGAAGGGCTCTGAGGGTCCTTCTTTTCTCCAGGTGAACATTTCCATCTCCTGGAATGGATTCTGAGGTCTCATTGGAGCTTTCCTTCTCCAGGTGAGCACCCAAAGCTCCTGGAAGGGTCCCTGGAAGGGCTCTGAGGGTCATTCCCTTCTCCAGGTGAACATTTCCAGCTCCTGGAAGGGTCCCTGGAAGGGCTCTGAGGGTCCTTCCCTTCTCCAGGTAAACATTTCCAGCTCCTAGCAGGGCTCTGAGTGTCCTTTTCTCCAGGTGAACATTTCCAGCTCTTGGAATGGACTCTGAGGTCTCCCTGGATCCTTCTCTTCTCCAGGTGAGCACCCAAAGCTCCTGGAAGGCTTCTGCGGGTCTTTCTCTTCTCCAGATGAACATTCCCAGCTCCTGGAAGGGCTCTGAGGGTCTTTCTTTTCTCCAGGTGAACATTTCCAGCTCCTCTTCCTCTCCAGGTGAACACCCAAAGCTCCTGGAAGGGCCCTGAGGGTCCTTCTTTTCTCCAGGTGAACATTTCCAGCTCCTGGAAGGGCTCTGAGCTCTCCCTGGATCCTTCTCCTCTCCAGGTGAACACCCAAAGCTCCTGGAAGGGTCCCTGGAAGGGCTCTGAGGGTCCTTCTTTTCTCGAGGTGAACATTCCCAGCTCCTGGAAGGGTTCTGAGGGTCGTTCTTGTCTCCAGGTGAACATTTCCAGCTGCTGGAAGGGGCTCTGAGCTGTGCCTGGATCCTTCTCCTCTTCAAGCAAACACCCAAAGCTCCTGGAAAGGCTCTGAGGGTCCTTCTCTTCTTCAAGTGAACATTTCCAGCTCCTGGAAGGGCTCTGAGGGTCCTTCTTTTGTCCAGGTGAACATTCCCAGCTCCTGGAAGGGGCTCTGAGCTTTCCCTGGATCCTTCCCTTCTCCGGGTGAACCCCCCAAACTCTCCCAAGCTGGATCCATGGGAATTCTTCTCTCCTGGCCGTGCGGTGATGGGACGTGCCCCAGAAGCTGAACTTCCCACCTCGTTAATTCAGAAATTCCATAAATCCCGACCTGAGTGCCTGAAATCCTGCAGGATCCAATCCCAACTCATGAAAACCTTCGGGAAGGGCTGACAGGAGCAGCCTTTGTTCCTCGGCCACTTTGCAGTGACAGCTCCCACCGAGGACGATCCGGATCAAAATCCAGAGGAGGATTTCTGATCTTGACCTTTATCCACAGGGAGCCGGACCCCAAAGCGCCAACACGTGGCTCCCCCACCACCACAACCCCGCCTTCCGTGGTGACCTGGGAAGTGAGGGAATGCTGGAAGTGATTTTTCCAGCAGACAGATCAAAGAGGAGGAGGGGGAAAAGCCGGGCTTATGAAACGGCGATTAAACGGGAAAAGGCGCTGGATCATTATGAACTGCAGATGGGCTCTTGCTCTGAGATGGTTCCTGCAGAGAGGGACATTATCAGTGCTGATGTCTGCTGCAGCTCCAGCTCTGTCTCTCCCAGCAGGAGAGTCTCTGGCAGGGGCTGGAAAATGACATTTCTTTTATTTGTGCATTGATGGTTATTATTTGCTTTATTTGCGTTGGAAAAACGCCCCAAAAAAACCCAACAAACCTAACAGGCTGAATTTGGAAAAAAGGATTTGCCCCAAGGAAGTGATGAATAGTCAGAGATCTGAGATTTGGGTTGGAGGATTCCGGGGAGGAGGGAGCTGTTTATGGGCTTTGATCAAAGACACACGGCAGATTTGCTTGCAGCGTTCTTGGAGACACATCTGAGCTGAGGCTCTCCCAAAGTTCTGCCTCTCCAGGCACTTGGGAGCGTTAATTAGCAACAGAATGGCCCAAATTTGGTGTAATAACCAAGGCCATGTCCTCACCTCCAAGGCCTTGGAGCTACACCCATGGACTGCTCCACTGACGAGGTCTCTGGTGTCGAGATGACCCCGAGGTGTTGGAAAGTCTCTTTTTCCCAGCCCCGAGACCAAAGAAGGCAGAATTCCTTGGCTCTCATTCTCAAGGTTGTTTATTTTTTCTTATCTATTCCATTCTTTCTCTGACCTGCTGAGATCTGTCCAGCAGATCAGGTTGTGGCACACTGACTGCCCTTGGGGCAGTGTTATCTTTTTATACTAAAAACCACGTGTACTTTATTTACCATAACTTCCCAATACCTGTCACCTATGTTAGACAGTGAGCTTCTACTCTAAACCAATCCAGAAGTGCCACCATCACAGCAGAAGATGGACAGCAAGAAGAGAGAAAAAGACAGAACATGCCCAGATTCCTCCATCTTGCCTCCTGAACCCCCATTCTAAAAACCCCAAAATTCTACTTTTTCACCCTGTGATAAATTCACTATCATTCTATTCAAACTCTTGTGGCGTGTAACTCTTCACACAAAGTTGGTAATTGTTTCCATGGGCTAAAATCGAAGGCACAGGTGTCTGACTCTGTGCCAAGGTCTCTGAGCTCCCTGCCAGGGTCTCGAGTCCTCCAGGGCAGTCAGAGCAATGTCCTGGGTTCCGACACTCTGGGATGATTTTGGGATCTGCTGCCTCACATCCACGGCTTCAGGGGGTTCGAGGATGTTTAAGTGGGTGGAAAATCCCTCCATCCTTTGCTGCAAATGCCACTGGAGGCTCTTCTGCCTCAGACCTCAATTCCTGCCCAAATCCTCTCCCAGATTCCCAGGATGGAGTCTGCAGGATGCTCCATCTCCTGCCGCTGCTTCATCCTCACCTGCAGCATCTGGGATTTCATCCCTGGTTTTGTGACCCTGAAGGATTTGGGATTTCCTGATCCTGCCTCCTTGACTCTGGCCTGTCCCTGGTGGTGATCCTGCCTTCAAACCATGGAATCATGGAATGGTTTGGGTGGGAAGGGACCTTAAAACTCATCCACTTCCAACCCTGACACATTCCACCATCCCAGGGTGCTCCAAGCCCCATCCAGCCTGGCCTTGGACACTTCCAGGGACCCAGGGACAGCCACAGCTTCTCTTGGGATTGAATCCATGCAGGATTTCAGGCACCTGGTGCCTCCAAGTCAGGATTTATGGAATTTCTGAATTCTCCAAGCCCCATCCAACCTGGACTTGGACACTTCCAGGGATGCAGGGGCAGCCACAGCTTCTCTTGGGATTGAATCCATGCAGGATTTCAGGCACCCAAATTGGGATTAATGGAATTTCTGAATTAACGAGGTGGGAAGTTCAGCTTTTGGGGCACCTCCCATCACTGTGTGTCCAGGAGAGAAGAATTCTGATGGAGCCAGGCTGGGAGTGTTCACCTGGAGAAGAGAAGGATCCAAGGAGAGCTCAGAGCCCATTCCAGGAGCTGGAAATGTTCACCTGGAGAAGTGAAGGACCCTCAGAGCCCTTCCAGGAGCTTTGGATGTTCACCTGGAGAAGAGAAGGCTCCAGGGAGAGCTCAGAGCCCCTTCCAGAGCCTAAAGGGGCTCCAGGAGAGCTGGGGAGGGACTGGGGACAAGGGATGGAGGGACAGGACACAGGGAATGGCTTCCCAGGAATGGATGGGATTTGGGAAGGAATTCCTGGCTGTGGCCCTGGAATAGAATTCCCAGAAAAGCTTTGGCTGCTCCTGGACCCCTGGAAGTGTCCAAGGCCAGGCTGGAGCACCCTGGGATAGTGGAAGTTGTCCCTGGCCATGGCAGGGGTGGGACAAGGTGGAATTTTATGTTTTTCCTACCCCAAACCATTCTGGAATTCTGGATGTACTCCTACCACGTGTAAAAATCCAGGGAAATCTACAGGAACAACCAAAGGAGCAAAATTACCCAAAATTTGTCAAGCAGCAAATTTAGGACGCCCTAAATTCCCAGCTCTGCTCCTAACCATGAAATTTTGACATTTCCACCTTGGACCAGCTCTGAATTCCACCGCTCCCACCCTACCACGTTGGAAAATCCAGGGAAATCTACAGGAACTACCAAAGGAGCAAAATTACCCAAAATTTGTCAAGCAGCAAATTTAGGACGCCCTAAATTCCCAGCTCTGCTCCTAACCATGAAATTTTGACGTTTCCACCTTGGACCAGCTCTGAATTCCCACCGCTCCCACCCTACCACGTTGGAAAATCCAGGGAAATCTACAGGAACTACCAAAGGAGCACCCCCAGAATTACCCAAAATTTGTCAAGCAGCAAATTTAGGACGCCCTAAATTCCCAGCTCTGCTCCTAACCATGGAATTTTGACGTTTCCACCTTGGACCAGCTCTGAATTCCCACCGCTCCCACCCTACCACGTTGGAAAATCCAGGAAAATCTACAGGAACTACCAAAGGAGCACACCCAGAATTATGCAGAATTTGTCAAGCAGCAAATTTAGGACGCCCTAAATTCCCAGCTCTGCTCCTAACCATGGAATTTTGATGTTTCCACCTTGGACCAGCTCTGAATTCCCACCGCTCCCACCCCTCCCTCCCTGCTCCGATGAGTTCATTTCCCACACATCCCACCCCATCCCTCCCTGCTTTTTCCACCCCTTCCATCCATAAATTGAAATTTATTTATAAATTCCTCGTCACGCCGCCTCACAGGAGTGCAGACACGTGACTGCACAGAAATGGCACCTTCTGCTTCCCCAGCTCCCTATAAATACCTCAGGGACATCTCCTGACTCTGAACATCACAACTCATTTTGGTGCAGCTATTTTTAATTTTTTAATTTTTTTCTTTCTTTTTTTTTTGCCGCAGAGCAGCAGAGGGATATAAAAAAAAGGAATTTTTTGGCCAGGTCAGTGGTTTAAAATCTGGATCAGAACCAAGGAAATATCTTTTATTATGAATTTCTGAGGATTTTCAAGGTTTGAAAAGACCTCCAAGGTTGTTGAGTCCCACCATTAATCCAGCACCAGCACATTCCCCATGTGCCAAAGGCCTTTCCACTTCATCTCTGGTATTTTTTTCATTTTTTTATTATTAATTTCTGATTTTTTTGGGATATTTTTGTCAATTATTCCCTACCTGGAACATCACCAAGCATTGGATTATTCAACAATCCAATATTAAGCCTTAAAAGTTTTGCTGCAGCTCAATCCAACTGCCTGAGGAACACAGAAGTAAAAAAAAAAACAAAAAAAAAAGGTGGGAAAAGGTGGGAAAATATTTTTTAAAAATTTTTTTTTAAATTTCTGGTTAGGTCATACTTTATTGCACAGCGATTTGTATCTGCAGAAATAATTTTGGAAAGGTTTAGGAAACATCAAAATGGTTCAAAGGCCGGAGGATTTGCCAGATTGAAAGGACTTCAAAGAGCTCAATCTCTTCAGTTTATCAGAAATAAAAAGAAATTCAAGTGTTGGCTTGAAGTGGGCTAAAAGTCCTTCCACAGGGGAAAAAAGGAGTTTAATTAGGGAGCAAGGGAAAAATCCAATTAATTTTCATGCCAGAGGTATCCAGACAGGAGATAAAGCTTCATCTTTTTGTGGTGTAAGGGATTCGTCATGAGAAAATTCTTAGGGAAGTGGGGAAATTTTAATTTTTTAAGGAATGACAGTCCTCCACCCTGCCCTAAAAAAGCAGGATTTTGTGACTTTCAGCCAAAAAAAATCCAAAAAAATTTAAAAAAAATATATTTTAAAGCTATTGATTTAGGAAAATAGCAGTATTTAAATTATACTGCTTAGTTAAATTATACTGTTTAAAATATACTTGCTTGATTTAAACAGGCAAATCAGAATTTTCTATCTTTTCATGTTGGAGTTTTTTAAAAAATTACAAATTTTTCCACATAAAAGGTATATATTTTATATATATTTATACATCATGAGGAGTTCATGTGGCAGAATCTTTTTATTTTAGATTTTATATATCTTTATATATCATAAAGATTTTATATAGATTTTATTTTAGATTTTGATATCTTTATATATCAAAAAGATTTTCTATAGTTTTTATTTTAGATTTATTTTAAATTTAAAATAGTTTTATTTTAGATTTTTATATCTTTATATATAAATCATATATATGATTAGATAGAAATAGATATAAATAGATAAATAGATAAATAAACAGATATAAATAGAAATAAATATCTAATATCTTTAGATATAAATATCATAAAGATTTTCTATAGATTTTATTTTAGATTTATTTTAGATTTTAAAATATTTTTATTTTAGATTTTTTATATCTTTATATATCATAAAGATTTTCTATATATTTTATTTTAGATTTTTTATATCTTTATATATAAAAATCATATATATGATTAGATATAAATAGATATAAATAGATAAATAGATAAATAGATATAAATAGAAATAAATATCTAATATCTTTAGATACAAATATCATTAGATTTTCTATAGATTTTATTTTAGATTTATTTTAGATTTTAAATAGTTTTATTTTAGATTTTTTGTATCTTTATATATCACATATCTCCATGTTTTTATTCCATTTCCATAACCCCCACAGGGAAAAATTACATTTTTTCAGGCTTGAGAATTGGTGAAATTCAGGATTTTCAGACTATTCCAAACCAATCCTCGGGCAATAAATCCTGGAGTCGGCTTTGCCTTGCGGGGCTGGGCTGGATGATGTCAGTGAGCTCAGGAATTGTGAATTTCAGGGATTTTGGGGAACTTGCCTGGTCATTGATGAGCTGATGGTTCAGGGGAGTCCAGGAGCTGAGGCGGAGCTTGGAGCCCTGCGGGAATTTGGGAGCTGCGAACGCCATGGGCGAGGTGGGACCTCCTTCAGCCGCGGCTGCCGATGCAAAAATGGGGGGAAAAGTGGAATTTTAGTGAGGCATCCAGCAGAACAAAGGTGGTGTTATCACTGTGCCATTCGTTGGTTTTTATGGGAAAAACAGAATTTTAACAAGAAAAAAAAATAGAATTTTAATGAGGGATCCAGTGGAACAAAGATGGGCGTTATACCTGTGCCATTCCTTCATTTTCATGGAAAAATTAGATTTTAACAAGGAAGCCAAAGGAACAAAGATGGGCGTTATACCTGGGCCATTTCTTCATTTTCATGGAAAAAAATTAGAATTTTAACAAGGAAGCCAATGCAACAAAGATGGATGTTATCACTGTGCCATTCCTTCATTTTCATGGAAAAATTAGATTTTAACAAGGAATTTAATGGAACAAAGATGGGCCATTCCTTCATTTTATTGGGAAAAAATAGAATTATAACAAGGAATCCAATGGTTTCATGGAAAAAACATGAACATTATCCCTGTGCCATTCCTTCGTTTTCATGGAAAAATTAGATTTAACAAGGAATCCAATGGAACAAAGATGGGCGTTATCCATGTGCCATTCCTTCATTTTCATGGAAAAAATAGAATTTTAACAAGAAATTTAATGGAACAAAGATGGGCCATTCCTTCATTTTATTGGGAAAAATTAGAATTTTAACAAGGAATCCAATGGTTTCATGGAAGAAACACGAACGTTATCCCTGTGCCATTCCTTCATTTCCTTGCGAAAAATTGAATTTTAACAAGGAATCCAATGGAACAAAGATGGATGTTATCCCTGTGCCATTCCTTCATTTCCTTGGGAAAAATAGAATTTTAACAAGGAATCCAGTGGAACAAAGATGGGCGTTATCCCTGTGCTATTCCTTCATTTTCATGGAAAAATTAGATTTTAACAAGGAAGCCAAAGGAACAAAGATGGGCGTTATACCTGGGCCATTTCTTCATTTTCATGGAAAAAAATTAGAATTTTAACAAGGAAGCCAATGCAACAAAGATGGATGTTATCACTGTGCCATTCCTTCATTTTCATGGAAAAATTAGATTTTAACAAGGAATTTAATGGAACAAAGATGGGCCATTCCTTCATTTTATTGGGAAAAAATAGAATTATAACAAGGAATCCAATGGTTTCATGGAAAAAACATGAACATTATCCCTGTGCCATTCCTTCGTTTTCATGGAAAAATTAGATTTAACAAGGAATCCAATGGAACAAAGATGGGCGTTATCCATGTGCCATTCCTTCATTTTCATGGAAAAATAGAATTTTAACAAGAAATTTAATGGAACAAAGATGGGCCATTCCTTCATTTTATTGGGAAAAATTAGAATTTTAACAAGGAATCCAATGGTTTCATGGAAGAAACACGAACGTTATCCCTGTGCCATTCCTTCATTTCCTTGCGAAAAATTGAATTTTAACAAGGAATCCAATGGAACAAAGATGGATGTTATCCCTGTGCCATTCCTTCATTTCCTTGGGAAAAATAGAATTTTAACAAGGAATCCAGTGGAACAAAGATGGGCGTTATCCCTGTGCTATTCCTTCATTTTCATGGAAAAATTAGATTTTAACAAGGAATCCAATGGAACAAAGATGGGCGTTATCCATGTGCCATTCCTTCATTTTCATGGAAAAATTAGATTTTAACAAGGAATCCAATGGAACAAAGATGGGCGTTATCCATGTGCCATTCCTTCGTTTTATTGGGAAAAATTAGAATTTTAATAAGGAATCCAATGGTTTCATGGAAGAAACATGAACATTATCCCTGTGCCATTCCTTCATTTTCATGGAAAAATTAGAATTTTAACAAGGAATTAAATGGAACAAAGATGGGCGTTATCCCTGTGCCATTCCTTCGTTTTATTGGGAAAAATTAGAATTTTAACAAGGAATCCAATGATTTCATGGAAGAAACACAAACATTATCCCTGTGCCATTCCTTCATTTATTGGGAAAAATTGAATTTTAACAAGGAATCCAATGGAACAGAAATGGGTGCCCGTGTGCCATTCCATTTTCCATCATGGAAAAATATAATTTTAGGAAGGAATCCAATGATTTCATAGCACAGCAACGACACAAAATAGAGAAATAATTTGAAATTCAGGTAGGTTGAAGCTTTTAAAATGTTGTGTAGTCACAATATCCATGATAATAAAGTCCTGGAAATGCCCAAGAACAGGTGGGAAAGGGCTTGGAGCAACCTGGGAGGGTGGAAATTCTCCCAAACCATCCTGGGATTCTGGGATTTCCCACTGAAACCTCCTTGCACTAATAAATAATAATTAATTAATAATTAAGGTCTTGATCACACAAGTGTTAATGATTATTCCTCTGAACAGGTGGAATCACAATCCCAGGAATTTTTCCCAAAAATTGTAAATGTGCTTTGGTGGTGACCACAGCTGATGGTTGGATTTAGTGATCCCAAAGGTTTTTTCCAACCTTAACAACTCCTGATTTTTGCAGGAATTTCCACATCAAGTAAATCAGATATTTACCAAAATCTCCAGAAATATGGAGATATCAGACATCTCCCAAAATCAGACATTTACCAAAATCTCCAGAAATATGGAGATATCAGACATCTCCCAAAATCAGACCTTTACCTAAATCTCACAAAATCTCCCCTTTTTGAGGCACCAAATATCTGAATTTTGTTCAGACAAAGCAATTTCTCTATAAATGGAGAAATGCTTGATGGTTGGATTTGATGATCCCAAAGGTTTTTCCAACCTTAACAACTCCGGATTTTTGGGAATGGGATGAGCCCTAAATTCTTTTCCAACCCCAAACCATCCTGGGATTTTGGGATTTCCCACTGAAACCTCCTTGCACTAATAAATAATTATTAATTAATTCATAATTAGGTCTTAATCACACAAGTGTTAATGATTATTCCTCTGAACAGGTGGAATCACAATCCCAGGAAGTTTTCCCAAAAATTGTAAATGTGCTTTGGTGGTGACCACAGCTGATGGTTGGATTTGGTGATCCCAAAGGTTTTTCCAACCTTAACAACTCCTGATTTTTGCAGGAATTTCCACATCACTTAAACCAGATATTTACCAAGATCTCCAGAAATATGGAGATATCAGACTTCTCCCAAAATCAGACCTTTACCAAAATCTCACAAAATCTTCCCATTTTAGGGCACCAAATATCTGAATTTTGTTCAGACAAAGCAATTTCTCTATAAATGGAGAAATGCTTGATGGTTGGATTTGATGATCCCAAAGTTTTTTTCCAACCTTAACAACTCCTGATTTTTGTGAGTGGGATGAGCCCTAAATTCTTTTCCAACCCCAAACCATCCTGGGATTTTGAGATTTCCCACTGAAACCTCCTTGCACTAAGAATTAATAATTAATTCATAATTAATGTCTTAATCACACAAGTGTTAATGATTATTCCTCTGAACAAGTGGAATCACAATCCCAGGAATTCTTCCCAAAAATTGTAAATGTGCTTTGGTGGTGACCACAGCTGATGGTTGGATTTGGTGATCCCAAAGGTTTTTTCCAACCTTAACAACTCCTGATTTTTGCAGGAATTTCCACATCAATTAAACCAGATATTTACCAAAATCTCCAGAAATACGGAGATATCAGACTTCTCCCAAAATCAGACATTTACCAAAATCTCCCCTTTTTGGGGCACCAAATATCTGAATTTTGTTCAGACGAAGCAATTTCTCCATAAATCCCTACCCAGACATAGGAAAAGGGATTTTTTTTTTTCCCTTTCATCTCCTCTCCTGCATGGATTCTGCAGGATAATTCCTCAGCTCTCCAATTTCCAGTCTGGAGCCTTAAGCCGCCCGAAAACCAAATAATTTCTTTACCACATTAAAAAAAATTCCATTCCCTGCATAAATTTATTCAGCTTTTTTTTTTTTTTCCCTTTAAATACTTCAGATAATTTTAAAGCTTCACGGTGGCAGGATGGATAATGGGATTTTTGGGACAAAAGAAATGAATTAAATCCCATATTGTGTTACCAGCCTGTGCTGAACCTGAGCACATCAAAACCCACCCAAAAAAGGGGTTTTGTAGCTAATTTCAGACCCTATTCCTTACCCAGACAAAATTAATCTCTATTTCAATGGATTTATCTTAAAAAATTCCTATGGGATCTGTCTGGGCACATCAGTTTTATGCTTAATTTTTCCTTCCTTTCTGAAGTTATTAAATAGATAGATTTATTACTTATATATAAATATAATATAATATAAAATACTTATATATAAATATAAATATAATAATATAATATTTATATTAAATATAAATATAATAAATATATAAATATAATATTTATATATAATATATACATATAATATTTAATATAATATATAAATATATATAAATCGATATATTATATATAAATATAAAGAAATATATTTATATATTTAATATAAAATAATATTTCTAATATAATATAATATAATATAATATAATATAATATAATATAATATAATACAATATAATGTAATGTAATATGATATGATATGATATGATATAATATAATATAATATAATATAATATAATATAATATAATATAATATAATATAATATAATATAATATAATATAATATAATATAATATAATAATATAATATAATATGAATAGCTATCAATAAATTCTATTTTAAAACACAAACAATCAAAAGATCTGAAAAATAAGAAAGAAAAAAAACCCAGAAAACCACACACCCACACAAAAAACCCACACAACAAACCAAAAAAAGAGGCAAACAAAACCCCCCAAAAAACCAAAAACAAAACCAAAAAACGCCAAAAAACAAAGCAAAACAAAAACAACAACAACAAAAACACAAATAAGAAAACCCCACAAAAAAAAACCAAAAAAAAACCCCAACCCAAAAATACCCCAAAGAAAAATCTGCTGCATTTTCCTCTCTGTGCTCAGGAAATAAATTTATAAAAATCTGAGTTAAATAATAAATAAAATAAAATATAAATAAAGATAAATAAAAATAAATAAATATTTATATAACTTTATTTATTATTTATCTATATTTATATTTTATATGAATATGTAAATATATTCACATAAATAAAAATAAATAAATAAAATTATAAAAATCTGAGTTTTTTCCCTTTTTTTTTTTTTTTAAAGGGCTAAAGCTCCTTAAATATCAAATTTCCTCTGCAATTTTAAAAAGCTGAAGGTTTTTAAAGCAAGGTTTCACATCCCCCTCCTTGTGCAAGCGAGTAGGTGGATTTTGGGGTGGATTTTCTGTTTTGTTTCCCAGCCCAGCTGCCAAATAAAACCAGAATAAAACAGGTCCAGGCACCTTTGTGGTGTTTTTCAGGGACAGTTTTGGCCATTAGTCACAAGCCCCACCTTCCTGTGCCAGGATTCCTCATGGATTTGGGATCTTGGGGCTGGAAAAGCAAAATTCCCAAAGCAGCTCTGAGGGGTTGAGGATTTGAAAGGCCCAAAGAGGGAAAAATGGGGCTCAGGATGTGGGGAAAGTCTGGGTGAAAGTTCAGGACCTGGGAAAAGTCTGAAAATTCAGGGTTTGGGAAAAATCTGAAACCTCAGGATGTGGGAGAAGTCTGAAAGTTCAGGATCTGGGAAAAATGTGTGTGAAACTTCAGGATCTGAAAAAACCTCTGAAAGTTCAGGATCTGGGAAAAGTCTGTGTGAAACTTCAGGATCTGGGAAAAATCTGAAATTTCAGGATCTGGGAAAAGTCTGCCTGAAAGTTCAGGATTTGGGAAAAATCTGAAACCTCAGGATCGGAGAGAAGTCTGAAAATTCAGGATCTGGGAAAAATCTGTGTGAAACTTCTGGATGTGGGAAAAATCTTAAACCTCAGGATCTGGGAGAAGTCTGAAACTTCAGGATTTGGGGAAAGTCTGTGTGAAAGTTCAGGATCTGGGAAAAATGTGAAACTTCAGGATCTGGGAAAAATCTATGTGAAACTTCAGGATCTGGGAAAAATGTGTCTGAAACTTCAGGATCTGGGAAAAGTCTGTGTGAAACCTCAGGATCTGGGAGAAGTCTGAAAGTTCAGGATCTGGGAAAAATGTGTGTGAAACTTCAGGATCTGAAAAAACGTCTGAAAGTTCAGGAGCTGGGAAAAGTCTGTGTGAAAATTCAGGATCTGGGAAAAATCTGAAACCTCAGGATCTGGGAGAAGTCTGAAAATTCAGGATCTGGGAAAAGTCTGTGTGAAACTTCAGGATATGGGGAAAGTCTGAAATTTCAGGATCTGGGAAAAGGCTCTCTGAAAGATCAGGATCTGGAAAAATTCTGAAACTGGGATCTGGGAAAAGTCTCTGTGAAAGTTCAGGATCAGGGAAAAGTCTGAAACCTCAGGATCTGGGAAAAGTCTGTGTGAAAATTCAGGATTGGGAAAAGTCTCTGAAACTTCAGGATCTGGGAAAAGTCTCTGAAACTTCAGGATCTGGGAAAAATATGAAACCTCAGGATCTGGGAGAAGTCTGAAAGTTCAGGATTTGGGAAAAGTCTGTGTGAAAGTTCAGGATTTGGGAAAAATGTGAAACTTCAGGATCTGGGGAAAATTTGTCTGAAAGTTCAGGATCTGGGAAGTTTGTCTGAAACTTCAGATCTGGGAAAAATCTGAAACCTCAGGATCACAGAAAAGTCATCTGAAACCTCATGATTGGAGAAAAGTCTGAAACTTCAGGATTTGAGAAAATTTTGTCTGAAACCTCAGGGTCTGGGAAAAGTCTGTGTGAAACTTCAGAATCTGGGGAAAATCTGTGTGAAACTTCAGGATCTGGGAAAAATCTGAAATTTCAGGATCTGGGAAAAGTCTGCCTGAAAGTTCAGGATTTGGGAAAAATCTGAAACCTCAGGATCTGGGAGAAGTCTGAAACTTCAGGATCTGGGGAAAAGTCTATATGAAAGTTCAGGATTTGGGAAAAATATGAAACTTCAGGATATGGGAAAAGTCTGAAAGATCAGGATTTGGGAAAAGTCTCTCTGAAAGATCAGGATCTGGAAAAATTCTGAAACTGGGATCTGGGAAAAGTCTCTGTGAAAGTTCAGGATCAGGGAAAAGTCTGAAACCTTAGAATGTGGGAAAAGTCTGTGTGAAAATTCAGGATCTGGGAAAAGTCTCTGAAACTTCAGGATCTGGGAAAAGTCTGTGTGAAAATTCAGGATCTGGGAAAAGTCTCTGAAACTTCAGGATCTGGGAAAAGTCTGTGTGAAACTTCTGGATCTGGGAAAAATCTGAAACTTCAGGATCTGGGAAAGGCTGTGTGAAAGTTCAGGATTTGGGAAAAGTCTGTGAAACTTCAGGATTTGGGAAAAGTCTCTGAAACTTTAGGATCTGTGAAAAGTCTGTCTGAAAAGTCAGGATCTGGGGAAAAAGTGAAACTTTGGGGTCTGGGAGAAGTCTGAAACCTCAGGTTCTGGGAAAAGTCTGTCAGAAACCTCAGGAGCTGGGAAAAGTCTATATGAAATTTCAGGATTTGGGAAAATTCTGAAACTTCAGGATCCGGGAGAAGTCTGAAACTTCAGGGTCTGGGAGAAGTCTGAAACTTCAGGGTCTGGGAGAAGTCTGAAAGTTCAGGATCTGGGAAAATTCTGCCTGAAACTTCCTCATGGGCAGAAGTGGAGGGGCAGGCCTGGGTCTCTTCTCTCTCCATCTGTAGGACCCAGGGAAGTGTTGGATTCAGGTGGATTTTAGGAAAAGGCTGGATTAGGGTGGATTTTAGGAAAAGCTCTTCCCCAGAGGTGCTGGGGCTGGAACAGCTCCCCAGGGAAGGGTGACATTCCCAAGGCTCCAGGACAACACTCCCAGGGATGCTCAGGGTGGGAGTTTTGGGGTGGATTTGATGATCTGGGTGGGTCACCTGGAGAAGTCACATTCCTTAATTCCATAATTCCATATTTCCACAATTCCACAATTCCACAATTCCACAATCCCATATTTCTATAATTCCACAATTCCGTAATTCAATAATTCTATTTTTCCATATTTCCATCTTTCCATAATTCCACAATTCCATAATTCAATAATTCTGTTTTTCCATCTTTCCATCTTTCCATATTTCCATAATCCATAATTCCATAATTCCACAATTCCATAATTCAATAATTATATATTTCCATATTTTCCATATTTCAATATTTCCATAATTCCATATTTCCATAATTCCATAATTCCATAATCCAGTAATTCTATTTTACCATATTTCCACATTTCCATATTTCCATATTCCCATATTCCCACATTTCCATATTTCCATTATTCCAGAATTCCATAATTCCATAATTCAGCTACAAAAGGCACAGAACTGCCTGGATTGGACTGGATATTGGAATATTTCCTGAAATTCCTCAAATCTGCACATGCTGGGGCTCACTACTCACTCAGGAGTTTATTCATGGAATGGTTTGGGTGGGAAGGGACCTTAAAGATCCTCCAATTCCAGCTTTTTCCATGGAAAAGCAGCTGGAATTCTGAGAGGCTGCTCAGCCAAGGCCTCGTTTTTCTTCTGCAAGATTTGTTATCTTTGGACTGGCTGCCCAAAATAACATTCCAGAGGTTGCTCCAGCTCATTCTTCCCACATCCCAGGGTGAAATTGGGCTCAGGTGATCCCAAAACATTCCAGCCTTAAATAGACATCAGGAAAATGTTTTGTTGCACAAAGAGGAAAAGATATTGACACACAATGCCCCAAAAAAGAAAAAAAAATTTCATTGTAAAAAATGAAAAGGAAATGTAGGAGCAGGTGGCAGGTATGGTAAATATAAATAAAAATATAAAGCAAATGAGATTTGGGGAAAAAAACCCCAAGTTTGGTGAGTTTGTACCGGGTTAAAAAGAGTAAAATTGCTCAGATCAGAGTCCCTAGGAATGGTTCAGGGTTGGGATGGGAGGATCCAAGGAATTTGGGGATGAAGGAGACACAAATTTCGCAGGGCAGGAGACAGGAATGGTGTGTTCTAACAGCAGAAATTTTAATTTGGAAACCACCGGAAACACCTCCACTGATCCAAGTTGGAATTTGAAAATGGTTTAAAGAGAAGTGACTCAGTTGAAGAAAGCTCAACAATCCATAATGATCACACCCCATGAACCAGGAATGTTGGAATCATTTCCTTTACCCGGGCTAATCTCTGCTTAACCCCGCTCCAAACAACTCCTGGGGAGCAGAACCACCTCGTGAACCATTTCTGACCGCACACACAGATTTCTGAGCACAGACACAGATTTCTGAGCACAGACACAGATTTCTGAGCACACACACAGATTTCTGAGCACAGACACAGATTTCTGAGCACAGACACAGATTTCTGAGCACACACACAGATTTCTGAGCACACACACAGATTTCTGAGCACACACACAGATTTCTGAGCACACACACAGATTTCTGAGCACAGACCACAGATTTCTGAGCACAGACACAGATTTCTGAGCACACACACAGATTTCTGAGCACACACACAGATTTCTGAGCACACACACAGATTTCTGAGCACAGACACAGATTTCTGAGCACACACACAGATTTCTGAGCACACACACAGATTTCTGAGCACACACACAGATTTCTGGGCACACACACAGATTTCTGAGCACACACACAGATTTCTGAGCACACACACAGATTTCTGAGCACACACACAGATTTCTGTCCACAGACACAGATTTCTGAGCACACACACAGATTTCTGACCACACACACAGATTTCTGAGCACACACACACAGATTTCTGAGCACAGACACAGATTTCTGACCACTTTTGTGGTCAATTCTTGCTCGCTGTGGTGCATCAGCAACTCCAAACAGCGACCCAGCACCAACGCACGTCCCCAAGTGCCGCATCCTTGTGGGTTTTGGACATTTCCAGGGATGGGGATTCCACCCCTGCCCTGGGCAGCTGTTCCAGTGCTTGACCACCCAGATGTCCAACCTGAACCTCCCCTGGCACAATTTGAGGATATTTCCTCTAACCTGAGCCTCCCCTGGCACAATTTGAGGGCATTTCCTCCAACCTGAGCCTCCCCTGGCACAATTTGAGGGCATTTCCTCCAACCTGAGCCTCCCCTGGCACAATTTGAGGGCATTTCCTCCAACCTGAACCTCCCCTGGCACAATTTGAGGGCATTTCCTCCAACCTGAACCTCCCCTGGCACAATTTGAGGGCATTTCCTCCAACCTGAGCCTTCCCTGGCACAATTGAGGCCGTTCCCTCTCACCCTGTCCCTGTTCCCTGGGAGCACAGCCCGACCCCCCTGGCTGTCCCCTCCTGTCAGGGAGTTGTGCAGAGCCACAAGGTCCCCCCTGAGCCTCCTTTTCTCCAGGCTGAGCCCCTTTCCAGCTCCCTCAGCCCCTCCTGGTGCTCCAGCCCCTTCCCCAGCTCCGTTCCATTCCCTGGACATGCTCCAGCTCTCAATGTCCTTGTCCCAGGGCTGTCCCCAGCACTGGAGGTGCCCCAGCAGTGCCAGCACAGGGGGATGGGCAGTGCCCTGGCCCTGCTGCCACCCCAGAGCTGGCACAGCCCAGGTGCCACTGGCTTCTTGCCCACTTGAGCACCCCCATCCATGGGGATCTGAGAGGACGCAAACACCGGCGCTGACATTTCCCGCTGACATTTCCCACCTTCCTCCCCGCGCCCCCAATCCGTTACCCCTTCCGCCTTCCCGACGGAGTTCGTGCCACCTCCCAGCGCGTTTTCTGTCCCCGCCCCGCCGTGCCGCGCTGCGCTTGTCCCCCTGTGACCACGGTGACACCCCCAGTGTCCCCTGCGATGTGCCCGCTCGTGCCCCACCGCAGCGACACCCCCTCCCCGCGCCCTCCCCGTGTCCCCCCGTGTCCCCCCGTGTCCTCTCACCTTCCTCCTCCCGCCTGCGGACGCCGCCTCCTCCTCTTCCTCCTCCCGCCCGTCCGCATCCCGTCGCTATGGCAACCCTGGGGGGAGGCGGCGCCGGCCAATCAGCTCCCGCCTCTTCCTCCCGCCCATCCGCATCCCGTCTCCACGGCAACCCCGGGGGGCGCCAGCCAATCAGAGCCCCCCAGCGGGGTTAGAGAGGCCGGGGGTTCCGATCTACCTAGCAACCAGCCCCGCGCGCTCTGATTGGCTGGGCGGCGGAGAGTGGGCGGAGCGCGATTGCGCGAGGGGCGTGGTCTCATGAGGGGCGTGGCCGGGCGCTGCCGCCGTCGCCGCCGCCACCCGAGGGGTGCGCGCGGGACCGTGAGGGCGGCGGGACCCGCGCAGGTAACGGGGACACGGCGGGGACACGGCGGGAACACGGCGGGGCCGCGCCGCCCTCAGGGGCCCTCCTGCCCGCCCCGGGAACGGGCGGCCGCGGGGCTCGGCGGCCGTGCAGCGGGGCGGCCACGCAGCGAGCGCTCTGCGGCCGGCAGCGCACCGGGGGGATGCCGGTGCTGCGCTGGGCGGGCGGGCGGAGGACTGGGGAGATGCCGACCCTGAGCGCCGGGAACGGGCCGGATCTGCTTTCCGTGAGGCCGGGGATGCTAGCCCGGGCTCCCTGTGCCGTAGTGCGGCACGGCGGCCCCGGGGAGGGGATGCGGGAGCCTCACCCGGCACGGCGGCCCCGGGGAGGGCATACGGGAGCCTCACCGCCCTTCGCTGAGGGCTCGGGTGATGCCGGAGCCTGCTCGGGAGTGCCGGAGCCTCGCCGCCCTTCGCTGAGGGCTCGGGGGGTGCCGGAGCCTGCTCGGGAGTGCCGGAGCCTCACCGCCTTTCGCTGAGGGCTCGGGGGGTGCCGGAGCCTGCTCGGGAGTGCCGGAGCCTCACCGCCTTTCGCTGAGGGCTCGGGGGATGTTGGTTCCTCACCGCCCTTCGCTGAGGGCTCGAGGGTGCCGGAGCCTCAATGCCCCTCACAGGGAGCTCGGGGGTGCCGGTGCCTCACCGCCCTTCGCTGAGGGCTCGGGGGATGTTGGTTCCTCACCGCCCTTCGCTGAGGGCTCGGGGGATGTTGGTTCCTCACCGCCCTTCGCTGAGGGCTCGAGGGTGCCGGAGCCTGCTCAGTTGTGCCGGTGCCTCACCGCCCTTTGCTGAGGGCTCGGGGGGTGCCGGAGCCTGCTCGGGGGTGCCGGAGCCTCAATGCCCCTCACAGGGAGCTCGGGGGTGCCGGTGCCTCAATGCCCTCCGCTGAGGGCTCGGGGATGCGGGTTCCTCACCGCCCCTCACAGGGAGCTCGGGGAGTGCCGGAGCCTTCACCGCCCTTTGCTGAGGGCTCGGGGGATGCCGGAGCCTTCACCGCCCTTTGCTGAGGGCTCGGGGGATGCCGGAGCCTTCACCGCCCTTTGCTGAGGGCTCGGGGGATGCCGGAGCCTTCACCGCCCTTCACTGAGGGCTCGGGGATGCCGGTGCCTCAATGCCCCTCACAGGGAGCTCGGGGAGTGCCGGTGCCTCAGTGCCCCTCACAGGGAGCTCGGGGGGTGCCGGTGCCTCAATGCCCCTCACAGGGAGCTCGGGGAGTGCCGGTGCCTCAATGCCCCTCACAGGGAGCTCGGGGATGCCGAAACCTGCTCGGGGATATCGGTTCCTCACCGCTCTCCGCTGAAGGCTCCGGGATGCCGGCGCTGTCCGTACTCTCCCCGCATCCCTCCGGGCACGCCGTGCGGGTGTTCCGGGCCCGGATCCGCCGCGCCCCGGCCGTGCGGCAGCGATGGAGGGAATGGATGGATGGATGGATGGATGGATGGATGGATGGATGGATGGATGGATGGATGGATGGATGGATGGATGGATGGATGGATGGATGGATGGATGCCAGTGCCGTCGGTGCACTTGTTCCTTGTGCCTTTCCCAGGGGATGCTGGCTCGGCCGGCAGCCTGCCCTGCTTCCCGTGGAGCTGCAGGATTTCCCTCTGCAGGCCCTTCCCATGGAATGGGAACTGGCGGAGGGAGGTGACAGAGCTGTCCCTCCATCTCTGCCCACGGTGCAGGGATTAAATGAGCTTCAAAGTCCCCTCTCACCCAAACCATTCCATGATTCCGTGACAATCATGGGAAAATTGTTAGGTCGTTTCTGCCTTTCCATCCTCCCTCTTTGCCCCTCATTGAGATCGGGATGTGGGGGATTATGGTGTGGTGCAGGAGTGGAACAGCGCTGGAGTTTCCTTCCCACTGAGTCATTCATTAGAATGGAGTTGGGAGAATAATTTACTCTCCTTTTGTGGGTGGGAAGTGCAATGAATGAGTTCCTCTCCTTTCTCCGGGGTCAGAATTGGGTGGGGAATGGCTGAGAGGACATTTTCCTCTCCCCCAGGAGGAGTCTGGTTTGTTGTTTTATCTCCCCATTTTTCTGGGATACATAACTTGGAATGAATCCCATCCTTTCATTCTAAAGCCTGATGAGTTTTTCCTCATAGCTCCCTGAGGGACTTTGAAATTTAGTTTAAAAAAAAAAACACAAAAAACCTCATTGTGGGAATCAACCCTTTCTCCTCATGATTTTCACTGGTGATGATAATTGTCCGTGCATGTCTTAATTAATCCTTTCCAGCAAGAATTGGATGGGCTTCTCCTGCTGATAAATAATGTAAAAATCCCCAACCACAGGAACAAATTTCTCCTTTTGCCTGCGTTTTTATTTCCAGTGCTTGAGTTGGGAGGGGAGGCCTCCCCTCCTCTTTTCACGCCCGGTGTCATCGAAAGTGTTTTGTTTTTCTATGCATACAAAAAGAACCACAAAACCTCCTGTGCAGAGGCTGAACAAAGAGTGCACAAACTGGATTTGTGGTGAGGAGCTCTCCTGACACCGAGGGTTGCTTATTACAGCACTCGTCTGTCTGCACCAATTAATGGATCATCCATAGGCTGCCTGGCACGACCCGGGGCTCCTTTCGCAATGGAATCCTTCTCTTTTTGCTTCATTTCACCCGGAATTATTTCACTTTTCCCAGGGCCAGGTTGTTCGTTTTGATGTGATTTCCCTCCTCCTAAAAATACATTCTTAATTTTATTTATGATTATCTTAAATATGATTTTTTTCCCCTGCTTTTTGCATAGTTAAAGCTTTTTTTTTTTTTAGCTTTGTGGCTCGTGGAATCTTTGTTTTTGCATGTTTTCTTCAGCTTGAGGCTGTGGGGAAGGTGGAGGAGAGGTGGATGTGTTTGGATCCTGCTGTTTCGTGTGTCATTAATATGATTTCCATGGAGTGTTCTTGGACTTTTTCCCAAAACTCCACATCCTGACCTGGATTTTCCCAATTTTTGTGGTGCAGCCTTTGAGTGGTGTGAGCACAGTTCATCTTAGGTTACTTCTGAACCCTTTTTTTGTGAAGGTTTTTTTACAGATTGCTGCTTTACACCTCAATCCCAGTGAGCAAAAACAAGTCCCTTGCTCATCCGCTCTGCAAGGTGACCTCGCTCAAATTGGGGAATAAAATCCTTTGGAGTTAATTTAGGAGAAACAAAAGAAAAATTGTGAATGCAGAGTTCTGGAGATGCCAACAAACTCAAAAAAACTTTTTTTTGTTGTATTTTTTTTGGGGGGGGGGAACTGTTATTAAGATGTTAAACCCAAGGGAATGGATTCCCAGGGGGATTAGCGTGGGATCACAGACTGGTTTGGGTTGGAAGGGACCATTTATATCCAATTATTGGGTTTTATTTTACCATCTATTTATTTTATTTACCATTTATTTATTTATTTTACCGTTTATTTCCAATAACTGGATTTTGCTGCTGGAGAACTTTGCAAAACGGAGCAGGAAAATTGGTTTTGTCTGTCGGAGACTCCTGACCTCCTGCTCAGGGGTTGGGATGTCCCCGGCTGGTGGGGAAGTTCAGCTCCTTCCTTATTCCCAGAGCTGCCAAATTATTGAAAAATAATCTGAAAAATGACATTTCTTAATCAAAAGGACACAATTTTCAAGCTCATATCACCTGGAAAAGTCAATCTAAAAAATGACACTTCTTAAATCACAAGGACACAACTTTTCAAACTCGTATCACCTTGAAAATTCTATCTGAATTTTTTTTTCCAGCAGAAGGACACAACTTTTCAAGCTTATATAATCTTGAAAAGTCAATCTGAAAAATGACATTTCTTAAATCAGAAGGACACAACTTTTGAAGCTCATATCACCTTGAAAAGTCAATCTGAAAAATGACATTTCTTCATCAGAAGAACACAACTTTTCAAGCTGATATAATCTTAAAAAGTCAGTATGAAAAATGACATTTCTTAAATCAGGACGCAACTTTTGAAGCTCATATCACCTTGAAAAGTCAATCTGAATTTTTTTTCCATCAGAAGAACACAATTTTCAAGCTGATACCACCTTGAGAAGTCAATGTGAAAAATGACATTTCTTAATCAGAAGAACACAACTTTTCAAGCTCGTATCATCTTGAAAAGTCAATCTGAAAGACGACATTTCTTAAATCAGAAGGACAAAACTTTTCAAACTCCTATTATCTTGAAAAGTCAATCTGAAAAATGACATTTCTTCATCAGAAGGACACAATTTTCAAGCTCATATCACCTGGAAAAGTCAGTATGAAAAATGACATTTTTTCCATCAGGACACAACTTTTCAAGCTCATATAATCGTAAAAACGTCCATCTGAAAAATGACTTTTTTTCCATCAGAAGGACACAACTTTTCCAGCTCGTATCACCTTGAAAAGTCAATCTGAATTTTTTTTTTCCAGCAGAAGAACACAACTTTTGAAGCTTGTATCACCTTGAAAAGTCAATCTGAAAAATGACATTTTTTCCATCAGAAGGACACAACTTTTGAAGCTCATATCACCTTGAAAACTCAATTTGAAAATTTTTTCCATCAGAAGGACACAATTTTCAAGCTGATACCACCTTGACAAGTCAATGTGAAAAATGACATTTCTTAAATCAGAAGGACACAACTTTTCAAGCTCCTATCACCTTGAAAAGTCGATCTGAAAAATGACATTTCTTAAATCAGGACACAACTATTCAGGCTCATACCATCTTGAAAAGTCAACCTGAAAAATGACATTTTTTCCATCAGGACACAACTTTTCAAGCTGATATCACCTTGAAAAGTTAATCTGAATAATTATATTTTTCCGTAAGAAGAAGACAACTTTTCAAACTCCTATTATCTTGAAAAGTCAATCTGAAAAATGACATTTCTTATATCAGAAGAACACAACTTTTCAAACTCCTATTATCTTGAAAAGTCAATCTGAAAAATGACATTTTTTCCATCAGAAGGACACAACTTTTCAAGCTCGTATCACCTTGAAAAGTCAATCTGAATTTTTTTTTCCATCAGGACACAATTTTCAAGCTGATACCACCTTGAAAAGTCAATCTGAAAAATGACATTTCTTAAATCAGGACACAGCTATTCAGGCTCATACCATCTTGAAAAGTCAGCCTGAAAAATGACATTTTTTCCATCAGGACACAACTTTTCAAGCTCGTATCACCTTGAGAAGTCAATCTGAAAAATGACATTTCTTCATCAGAAGAACACATCATTTTAAGCTGATAGCATCTTAAAAAGTCAGTATGAAAAATGACATTTCTTAAATCAGGACACAACTTTTCACACTCATACCATCTTAAAAAGCCAATCTGAATTTTTTTTCCATCAGAAGAACACAACTTTTCAAGCTCATATCATCTTGAAAACTCAGTATGAAAAATGACATTTCTTAAATCAGAAGAACACAACTTTTCAAGCTCGTATCACCTCGAAAAGTAATTCTGAAAAATGACATTTTTCCATCAGAAGAACACAACTTTTCAAACTCGTATAATCTTGAAAAGTCAATCTGAAAAATGACATTTTTTCCATCAGGACACAACTTTTCCAGCTTGTATCACCTTGAAAAGTCAATCTGAATTTTTTTTTCCAGCAGAAGAACACAGCTTTTCAAGCTGATATCATCTGGAAAAGTCAATATGAAAAATGACATTTCTTAAATCAGAAGGACACAACTTTTCAAGTTTGTATCACCTTGAAAAGTCGATCTGAAAAATGACATTTCTTAAATCAGGACACAACTATTCAGGCTCATACCATCTTGAAAAGTCAACCTGAAAAATGACATTTTTTCCATCAGGACACAACTTTTCAAGCTGATATCACCTTGAAAAGTTAATCTGAATAATTATATTTTTCCGTAAGAAGAAGACAACTTTTCAAACTCCTATTATCTTGAAAAGTCAATCTGAAAAATGACATTTTTTCCATCAGAAGGACACAACTTTTGAAGCTCATATCACCTTGAAAACTCAATTTGAAAATTTTTTCCATCAGAAGGACACAATTTTCAAGCTGATACCACCTTGACAAGTCAATGTGAAAAATGACATTTCTTAAATCAGAAGGACACAACTTTTCAAGCTCATATTACCTTGAGATGTCAATCTGAAAAATGACATTTCTTCATCAGAAGAACACAACATTTTAAGCTGATAACATCTTAAAAAGTCAGTATGAAAAATGACATTTCTTAAATCAGGACACAACTTTTGAAGCTCATATCACCTTGAAAAGTCAATCTGAATTTTTTTTCCATCAGAAGAACACAATTTTCAAGCTGATACCACCTTGAGAAGTCAATATGAAAAATGACATTTCTTCATCAGAAGAACACAACTTTTCAAGCTCATACCGTCTTGAAAAGTCAATCTGAAAAATGACATTTTTTCCATCAGAAGAACACAACTATTCAAGCTCCTATCATCTTGAAAAGTCAACATGAAAAATGACATTTCTTCATCAGAAGAACACAAGTTTTCACGCTCATACCATCTTGAAAAGTCAATCTGAATTTTTTTTTCCATTAGAAGGACACAACTTTTCAATCTCCTATCATCTTGAAAAGTCAATCTGAAAAACAACATTTCTTAAATCAGAAGGACACAATTTTCAAGCTGATATCACCTGGAAAAGTCAATATGAAAAATGACATTTCTTCATCAGAAGAACACAACTTTTCAAGCTCATACCATCTTGAAAAGTCAATCTGAAAAATGACATTTTTTCCATCGGGACACAACTTTTCAAACTCCTATTATCTTGAAAAGTCAACATGAGAAATGACATTTCTTTATCAGAAGAAAACAACGTTTTAAGCTGGTATCATCTTAAAAAGTGAGTATGAAAAATGACATTTCTTAAATCAGAAGGACACAACTTTCAAACTCATATCACCTTGAAAAGTCAACCTGAAAAATGACATTTTTCCATCAGAAGAACACAACTTTTCAAGCTCATATAATCTTAAAACGTCAATATGAAAAATGACATTTCTTAAATCAGGACACAACTTTTGAAGCTCATATCACCTTGAAAAGTCAATCTGAATTTTTTTTTTTTCCAGCAGAAGAACACAACTTTTCAAGCTGATAACATCTTGAAAAGTCAATATAAAAAATGACATTTCTTAAATCAGGAGAACACCACTTTTCAAACTCCTATTATCTTGAAAAGTCAATCTGAAAAATGACATTTTTTCCATCAGAAGGACACAATTTTCAAGCTCATATCACCTTGAAAAGTCAGTCTGAGAAATGACATTTCTTCATTAGAAGAACACAACATTTTAAGCTGATATCATCTTAAAAAGTCAGCATGAAAAATGACATTTCTTAAATCAGAAGAACACAACTTTTCAAGCTCGTATCGTCTTGAAAAGTCAATCTGAAAAGTGACATTTCTTAAATCTGAAGGACAAAACTTTTCAAACTCCTATTACCTTGAAAAGTCGATCTGAAAAATGACATTTCTTCATCAGAAGAACACAACATTTTAAGCTGATATCATCTTGAAAAGTCAGTATGAAAAATGACATTTCTTAAATCAGGACACAACTTTTGAAGCTGATATCACCTTGAAAAGACAATCTGAAAAATGACATTTCGCCATCAGAAGAACACAACTTTTCACGCTCATACCATCTTGAAAAGTCAATCTGAAATTTTTTTTCCATTAGAAGGACACAACTTTTCAATCTCCTATCATCTTGAAAAGTCAATCTGAAAAATGACTTTTTTCCATCAGGACACAACTTTCAAAATCATATCATCTTGAAAAGTAAATCTGAATTTTTTTTTCCATCAGAAGGACACAACTTTTGAAGCTCATATCACCTGGAAAAGTCAATCTGAAAAATGACATTTTTTCCATCAGGACACAACTTTTCAAGCTCCTATCACCTTGAAAAGTCAATCTGAAAAATGACATTTTTTCCATCAGAAGAACACAACTTTTCAAGCTCATACCATCTTGAAAAGTCAATCTGAAAATTTTTTTCCATCAGGACACAATTTTCAAGCTGATACCACCTTGAGAAGTCAATCTGAAAAATGACATTTCTTAATCAGAAGGACACAATTTTCAAGCTCATCTCACCTTGAAATGTCAATCTGAAAAATGACTTTTTTTTCCATCAGAACACAATTTTTCAAGCTCATATAATCTTAAAACGTCCATCTGAAAAATGACTTTTTTTCCATCAGAAGGACACAGCTTTTCAAGCTGATATCACCTTGAAAAGTCAATCTGAAAAATGACATTTCTTAAATCAGGACACAGCTATTCAGGCTCATACCATCTTGAAAAGTCAACCTGAAAAATTATATCTTGTTCATCAGAAGGACACAACTTTTCAAGCTGATATCACCTGGAGAAGTCAGTCTGAAAAATGACATTTCTTAATCAGAAGAACACAACTTTTCAAGCTCCTATTATCTTGAAAAGTCAATCTGAAAATGACATTTTTTCCATCGGGACACAATTTTCAAGTTCATATCACCTTGAAAAGTCAGCCTGAGAAATTACATTTCTTAAATCAGAAGAACACCACTTTTCAAACTCCTATTATCTTGAAAAGTCAGTATGAAAAATGACATTTCTTAAATCAGGACACAACTTTTCAAGCTCATACCATCTTGAAAAGTCAATCTGAAAATTTTTTCCATCAGAAGAACACAATTTTCAAGCTGATACCACCTTGAGAAGTCAATATGAAAAATGACATTTTTTCCATCAGGACACAACTTTTCATGCTCATATCACCTTGAGATGTCAATCTGAAAAATGACATTTCTTCATCAGAAGAACACAACATTTTAAGCTGATAGCATCTTAAAAAGTCAGTATGAAAAATGACATTTCTTAAATCAGGACACAACTTTTCACACTCATACCATCTTAAAAAGCCAATCTGAAATTTTTTTTCCATCAGAAGAACACAACTTTTGAAGCTCATACCATCTTGAAAAGTCAGTATGAAAAATGACATTTCTTAAATCAGAAGAACACAACTTTTCCAGCTCGTATCACCTTGAAAGCTCAATCTGAATTTTTTTTCCATCAGAAGAACACAATTTTCAAGCTGATATCATCTTGAGAAGTCAATCTGAAAATTTTTTTCCATTAGAAGGACACAACTTTTCAAGCTCCTATCATCTTGAAAAGTCAATCTGAAAAATGACATTTCTTAAATCAGAAGGACACAACTTTTCAAGCCAATATCACCTGGAAAAGTCAATATGAAAAATGACGTTTCTTAAATCAGGACAGAACTATTCAGGCTCATACCATCTTGAAAAGTCAACCTGAAAAATGACATGTTTTCCATCAGGACACAACTTTTCATGCTCATATCACCTTGAAAAGTCAATCTGAATAATTATATTTTTCCATCAGAAGGACACAACTTTTCAAGCTCATATGTCAATCTGAAAATGACATTTCTTCATCAGAAGAACACAACATTTTAAGCTGATATCATCTTAAAAAATCAGTATGAAAAATGACATTTCTTAAATCAGGACACAACTTTCACACTCATACCATCTTAAAAAGCCAATTTGAAATTTTTTTTCCATCAGAAGAACACAACTTTTCAAGCTCATATCATCTTGAAAAGTCAATCTGAGAAATGACATTTCTTAAATCAGAAGAACACAACTTTTCCAGCTCGTATCACCTTGAAAGCTCAATCTGAATTTTTTTCCATCAGAAGGACACAATTTTCAAGCTGATACCACCTTGAGAAGTCAATATGAAAAATGACATTTCTTAAATCAGAAGGACACAACTTTTCAAGCTCGTATCACCAGGAAAAGTCAACCTGAAAAATGACATTTTTTCCATTAAAAGGACACAACTTTTCCAGCTCCTATCACCTTGAAAAGTCAACGTGAAAAATTAAACTTTTTCCATCAGAAGGACACAACTTTTCAAGCTCCTTTTTTTTTGGCTCATGGTTTGTTTTTCCTGGCTTTGGAGCTTTTCCTATTTCTATTTTTTCCCTTATTTCAGTGCTGCCTCAACCACATCTTCCCCAGTGAAAGCAAAACTGTCAATAAACTGAATTTAACGTGGTTATTTTAGCAGCTTGGTCTTTTTTTATTCCCCCTCTTTTTGAATGGTTGTTTTTAACCAGCCTCTCCAAAAAAGGAAAGGGAAAAAAGGAGAAGTTTGGGGTTAAAAATGAGGGAAAAAGGGAAATTTGGGGTTAGAAATGGAGGAAAAAGAGAAATTTGGGGATAAAAATGGGGTTAGAAATGGGGGCAATGGGCAGTTCCTGGAATTAGAAGGAGAAAAAGTCAAAAATCCTGATTTTTAGGCACAAAAAAGCCAAAATTCCCAAGTTTCGGGCATGGAAAATTCCCAATTCCTCAATTTTAGGAACAAAAACCCTCCAAAATTCCCAAATTTGGGCACCAAAAAAAACCCCAAAACCCCCAAATCTGGGCAGAAAAGCCCCAAAATTGCCAAATCTGGGCACAAAAAAATCCCAAAACTCCCAAATTTGGGCAGAAAAACCCCAAAATTGCCAAATTTGGGCACAAAAAAATCCCAAAATTGCCAAATTTGGGCACAAAACCTCCAAAAATTACCAAATTTTGCCAGAAAAGCCCCAAAAATGCTGAGTTTGTTCCTGGGAGCTCCAGCCAAACCCTTTCCCCTGTCACAGAAAACCCCAGAATTATTTGAGTTGGGAGGAAACTCTCAAAATTATCCAATCCAACCCACAAACTGCACTGAGGGTTTAAAACCTTAATTTTTCTGCCTATAAGATGGGCTTGTGTAAATCAAAATTAAAATAAAATAAAAATGTGAATTACAGCACATGTCTGGTAATTCAATCCTTCCTGTCTCTCACTCTGGGCATTTTGGCGTGGTTTTTTTCCATCTTCCGTCAAATTCTTCCATCAATTTCCTCCAGAAATTAAAAAAATATCAGGATTAAAACTCATCTTGCAGGAGAACCTGAAGCAGTTTAGGAATTGAGAGATAAAATATTGTAATATTTTCATTTTTGGGTGTTTTCTTCCATCTTCCATCAAATTCTTCCGTTCATTTCCTCCAGAAATTTAAAAAAATCAGGATTAAAACTCATCTTGTAGGAGAACCTGAAGCAGTTTAGGAATTGAGAGATAAAATATTGTAATATTTTCATTTTTGGGTGTTTTTCTTCCATCTTCCATCAAATTCTTCCATTCAATTCTTCCAACTTCCATTCATTTCCTCTAGCAATTGAAAGAAAAATCAGGATTAAAACTCATCTTGTAGGAGAACTTGAAGCAGTTGAGGAACTGAGAGGTGAAATATTGTAATATTTTCATTATTGGCTGCTTTTCTTCCATCTTCCATCAAATTCTTCCATTCATTTCCTCCAGAAATTTCAAAAAATCAGGATTAAAACTCATCTTGTAGGAGAACTTGAAGCAGTTGAGGAACTGAGAGGTGAAATATTGCAATATTTTCATTTTTGGGTGCTTTTCTTCCATCTTCCACCAAATTCCTCCAGAAATTTAATAAAATCAGGATTAAAACTCATCTTGTAGGAGAACTTGAAGCAGTTGAGGAACTGAGAGATAAAATATTGTAATATTTTCATTTTTGGGTGTTTTTCTTCCATCTTCCATTCATTTCCCCCAGAAATTTTGAAAAATCAGGATTCAAACTCATCTTGCAGGAGAACCTGAAGCAGTTGAGGAACTGAGAGGTGAAATATTGCAATATTTTCATTTTGGCGTGTTTTTCTTCCATCTTCCGTCAAATTCTTCCGTTCATTTCCTCCAGAAATTTCAAAAAATTAAGATTAAAACTCATCTTGTAGGAGAACCTGAAGCAGTTTAGGAATTGAGAGATAAAATATTGTAATATTTTCATTTTTGGGTGTTTTTCTTCCATCTTCCATCAAATTCCTCCAGAAATTTTAAAAAATCTGGATTAAAACTCATCTTGTAGGAGAACCTGAAGCAGTTTAGGAATTGAGAGATAAAATATTGCAATATTTTCATTATTGGCTGCTTTTCTTCCATCTTCCATCAAATTCTTCCATTCAATTCTTCCATCTTCCATTCATTTCCTCCAGAAATTTGAAAAATCAGGATTAAAACTCATCTTGTAGGAGAACTTGAAGCAGTTGAGGAACTGAGAGGTGAAATATTGCAATATTTTCATTATTGGCTGCTTTTCTTCCATCTTCCATCAAATTCTTCCATTCAATTCTTCCATCTTCCATTCATTTCCTCCAGAAATTTTGAAAAATCAGGATTAAAACTCATCTTGTAGGAGAACTTGAAGCAGTTGAGGAACTGAGAGGTGAAATATTGTAATATTTTCATTATTGGCTGCTTTTCTTCCATCTTCCATCAAATTCTTCCATTCATTTCCTGCAGAAATTTCAAAAAATCAGGATTGAAACTCATCTTGTAGGAGAACTTGAAGCAGTTGAGGAACTGAGCGGTGAAATATTGCAATATTTTCATTATTGGGTGTTTTTCTTCCATCTTCCACCAAATTCCTCCAGAAATTTAATAAAATCAGGATTAAAACTCATCTTGTAGGAGAACCTGAAGCAGTTGAGGAACTGAGTGGTGAAATATTGCAATATTTTCATTATTGGGTGTTTTCTTCCATCTTCCATCAAATTCTTCCATTCAATTCTTCCATCTTCCGTTCATTTCCTCCAGAAATTTCAAAAACTCAGGATTCAAACTCATCTTGTAGGAGAGCTTGAAGCAGTTGAGGAACTGAGAGATAAAATATTGTAATATTTTCATTTTTGGGTGTTTTCCTTCCATCTTCATTCAAATTCCTGCAGAAATTTTAAAAAATCAAGATTAAAACTCATCTTGTAGGAGAGCTTGAAGCAGTTGAGGAACTGAGAGGTGAAATATTGTAATTTTCATTATTGGCTGCTTTTCTTCCATCTTCCATCAATTCTTCCATTCATTTCCTGCAGAAATTTCAAAAAATCAGGATTGAAACTCATCTTGTAGGAGAACTTGAAGCAGTTGAGGAACTGAGAGATAAAATATTGTAATATTTTCATTATTGGGTGTTTTCTTCCATCTTCCATCAAATTCTTCCATTCATTTCCTGCAGAAATTTCAAAAACTCAGGATTAAAACTCATCTTGTAGGAGAACCTGAAGCAGTTGAGGAACTGAGAGGTGAAATATTGTAATATTTTTATTTTTGGCTGCTTTTCTTCCATCTTCCATCAAATTCTTCCATTCATTTCCTCCAGAAATTAAAAAAAATCAGGATTGAAACTCATCTTGTAGGAGAACTTGAAGCAGTTGAGGAACTGAGAGGTGAAATATTGCAATATTTTCATTATTGGGTGTTTTTCTTCCATCTTCCACCAAATTCCTCCAGAAATTTAATAAAATCAGGATTAAAACTCATCTTGTAGGAGAACTTGAAGCAGTTGAGGAACTGAGAGGTGAAATATTGTAGTATTTTCATTTTTGGGTGCTTTTCTTCCATCTTCCATCAAATTCTTCCATTCATTTCCTGCAGAAATTTCAAAAAATTAAGATTAAAACTCATCTTGTAGGAGAACTTGAAGCAGTTGAGGAACTGAGAGATAAAATATTGTAATATTTTCATTATTGGCTGCTTTTCTTCCATCTTCCATCAAATTCTTCCATTCATTTCCTGCAGAAATTTCAAAAACTCAGGATTAAAACTCATCTTGTAGGAGAACCTGAAGCAGTTGAGGAACTGAGAGGTGAAATATTGCAATATTTTCATTTTTGGGTGCTTTTCTTCCATCTTCCATCAAATTCTTCCATTCAATTCTTCCATCTTCCATTCATTTCCTCTAGAAATTGAAAGAAAAATCAGGATTCAAACTCATCTTGCAGGAGAACCTGAAGCAGTTGAGGAACTGAGAGGTGAAATATTGTAGTATTTTCATTTTTGGGTGTTTTTCTTCCATCTTCCATCAAATTCTTCCATTCATTTCCTCCAGAAATTTTGAAAAATCAGGATTCAAACTCATCTTGCAGGAGAACCTGAAGCAGTTGAGGAACTGAGCGGTGAAATATTGCAATATTTTCATTTTTGGGTGTTTTCTCAGTGTTTTCTGTCTGTTTTTTAGGATAAAAGCAAGAAGCCCCTGGAGCAGTGCGCTGTCACCATGGGCTCCACAGTGTGGGAATGCGGTTGAAATTTCCATTTTTAATTCACGCCGCGGAGTGGAAAACCGAGGAAGATTTCTTCTGGAAGCTGAGGATGTTGAACACAGAACCTCCTGCAGCTGTGGGGAAGCGCGAGCGAGGCCCGGGCACGTTTTGTCCGTGTGAGAAATGCCGGTTTTGAGGGGAGCGGGGGAATTTCCGCGGGGCGCGAGGATGGCTGCGGGGTGGCTGCTCTGCGCCCTGTGGGTTCTGGGGCTCCGCGTGCCCCCCGGCGCCGGGCACAGCCTGTTCTCCTGTGAGCCCATCGTGCTCAGGATGTGCCAGGACCTGCCCTACAACAGCACCTTCATGCCCAACCTGCTCAACCACTACGACCAGCAAACGGCAGCTCTGGCCATGGAGGTAAACCCAATTTTTAAATGAATTATTGTATTTACTTTTATTCGTTATTATCGCTTTCTTGTTGTTTTTACTGATTATTCTACTATCTTTATAAATAATACTAATTTATTAATTAGAATTAATTAAGTTATTAATTATTATATATATAATTCTAATTTATTAATTAGAATTAATTAAGTTTTTAATTATTCTATATTATACTAATTTATTACTGATTATATCAATTTTATAAATTATTATATTGATTTTTATTAATATTTATGTCTGATATCATTTTCATTAATATATATTTATTATTTTCATGAATATCTCTTTATATATTTAATTTCAGGCTTTAGATAACCAATAATTGATAAGACGATCCAAAGTGGGAAATAAAAATCAAGGTAGAGAATGATTCAAATATAACCCCAAAGTAATGAATAATTCAAATATAACCCCAAATATCAGATTCTACATAGGAATAATTCAAATATAACCCCAAATATCAGATTCTAAATAGTCAAAGGTAATGAATAATTCAATTATAACCCCAAATATCAGATTCTAAATAGGAATAATTCAATTATAACCTCAAATATCAGATTCTAAATAGGAATGATTCAAATATAACCCCAAGTAGGAATAATTGAAATATAACCCCAAACATCATATTCTAAATAGGAATAATTCAAATATAGCCCAAAAAATCAGATTCAAAATAGTCAAAGATAATGAATGATTCAATTATAACCCCAAATATCAGATTCTACATAGGAATAATTGAAATATAACCCTAAATATCACATTCTAAATAGGAATAATTCAAATATAACCCTAAATACCATATTTTAAATAGGAATAATTCAAATATAACCCCAATATCAGATTCTGAATAGGAATAATTCAAATATAACCCCAATATCAGATTCTAAATATGAATAATTCAAATATAAGCCCAAATATTACGTTCTAAATAGGAATAATTCAATTATAACCCCAAATATGAGATTCTAAATAGGAATAATTCAAATACAACCCTAAATATTATATTCTAAATAGGAATAATTGAAGTATAACCCCAAATATCACATTTTAAATAGGAATAATTCAAATATAACCCCAAATATCAGATTCTAAATAGCAATAATTCAAATATAACCCCAAGATCAGATTCTAAATAGGAATAATTCAAATATAACCCTAAATATTATATTCTAAATAGGAATAATCCAAATATAGCCCCAAATATCACATTCTAAATAGTCAATATATATATTTATAATATATTCATTTATATATTTAGTTAAATACCTTAAAACTTCTTTATATCTTTAATTTCAGCCTTTAGATCACCAGTAATTGATAAGAGAATCCAAAGTGGGAAATGAAAATCAAGGTAATGAATAATTCAAATATAACCCCAAATATCAGATTCTAAATAGGAATAATTCAATTATAACCCCAAATATCAGATTCTAAATAGGAATAATTCAAATATAACCCCAAATATCAGATTCTAAATAGAAATAATTCAAATATAACCCCAAATATGAGATTCTAAATAGTCAAAATATTTCATGGCTGCAGGTTCTGCCTAACTGGATATCACTGGGTGTGCTTGTTATTTGAAACACCTAAAATCTGATTTTTACAAGACTTTTTCAGTCTGGTTTCCATCCTAGCCAAGGAGTTTCCTCGCTTGATGTTCTGTGATAAGTCTGAAATGAATGGAAATTCAGAATATTGGGGTATTTGGTGATGAGACTCAAATGGAAATTCAGAATATTGAGGCATTCTATGATAAGATTAAAATTAACAGAAATTCAGAATATTGAGGTATTTTGTGATGGAACTAAAATGAATGGAAATTCAGAATATTGAGGTGTTTTGTGATAAGATTTGCAGGGAAATTTAGAATATTGAGGTATTCTAGTATTAAAATGAATGGAAATTCAGAATATTTACTTATTCTGTGATGAGACTAAAATGGAAATTCAGAATATTGAGGTGTTTTGTGATAAGATTAAAATAAACAGAAATTCAGAATATTGAGGTATTTTATGATGAGACTCAAATGGAAATTCAGAATATTGAGGTATTTTGTGATAAGATTAAATGAATGGAAATTCAGAATATTGAGGTGTTTTGTGAGAAGATTAAAATAAATAGAAATTCAGAATATTGAGGTATTTTGAATATTGAGGTGTTTTGTGATGAAATTAAAATAAATAGAAATTCAGAATATTGAGGTGTTTTGTGATGAGACTCAAATGGAAATTCAGAATATTGAGGTATTTTGTGATGAGATTAAATGAATGGAAATTCAGAATATTTACTTATTCTGTGATGAGACTAAAATGGAAATTCAGAATATTGAGGTGTTTGGTGATGAGACTAAAATTAATGGAAATTCAGAATATTGAGGTGTTTTGTGATGAGATTTGCATCAAAATTCAGAATATTGAGGTGTTTTGTGATGAGAGTAAAATGAATGAAAATTCAGAATATTGAGGTATTTTGAATATTGAGGTGTTTTGTGATGAGATTGAAATGAATGAAAATTCAGAATATTGAGGCATTCTGTGATAAGATTAAAATAAATAGAAATTCAGAATATTGAGGTGTTTTGTGATGAGACTCAATAGAAATTCAGAATATTGAGGTATTTTGAATATTGTGGTACTTTGTGATGAGATTAAAATGAATGAAAATTCAGAATATTGAGGCATTCTGTGATAAGATTAAAATTAACAGAAATTCAGAATATTGAGGCGTTTTGTGATGAGACTCAAATGAATGGAAATGCAGAATATTGAGGTATTTTGTGATAAAATTAAAATAAATAGAAACTCAGAATATTGAGGTGTTTAGTGATGAGACTCAATAGAAATTCAGATTATTGAGGTATTTTGTGGTAAGACTAAAATGAGTGGAAATTCAGAATATTGAGGTGTTTTGTGATGAGACTCAAATGGAAATTCAGAATATTGAGGTGTTTTGTGATGAGATTTGCATGGAAATTCAGAATATTGAGGAATTCTAATATTAAAATGAATGGAAATTCAGAATATTTACTTATTCTGTGATGAGACTAAAATGGAAATTCAGAATATTGAGGTGTTTTGTGATGGGACTAAAATGAATGGAAATTCAGAATGTTGAGGTATTTTGAATATTGTGGTATTTTGTGATAAGATCAAAATGAATGAAAATTCAGAATATTGAGGCATTCTGTGATAAGATTAAAATTAACAGAAATTCAGAATATTGAGGTATTCTATGATAAGATTAAAATTAACAGAAATTCAGAATATTGAGGTGTTTTGTGATGAGACTCAAATGGAAATTCAGAATATTGAGGTATTTTGTGATGAGATTAAAATGAATGGAAATTCAGAATATTTATTTATTCTGTGATGAGATTTGAATAGACATTCAGAATATTGAGGTGTTTTGTGATAAAATTAAAATAAATAGAAACTCAGAATACTGAGGTGTTTAGTGATGAGACTCAATAGAAATTCAGAATGTTGAGGTGTTTTGTGATAAGATTTGCAGGGAAATTCAGAATATTGAGGTATTCTAAGATTAAAATGAATGGAAATTCAGAATATTTACTTATTCTGTGATGAGACTAAAATGGAAATTCAGAATATTGAGGTGTTTTGTGGTAAGACTAAAATGAGTGGAAATTCAGAATATTGAGGTATTTGGTGATGAGACTCAAATGGAAATTCAGAATATTGAGGTATTTTGTGATGAGATTTGAATGAATGGAAATTGAGAATATTGAGGTATTCTAAGATTAAAATGAATGGAAATTCAGAATATTGAAGTGTTTTGTGATGGGACTCAAATGGGTAGAAATTCAGAATATTGAGGTGTTTTGTAATGAGATTAAAATTAACAGAAATTCAGAATATTGAGGCGTTTTGTGATTAGACTCAATAGAAATTCAGAATATTGAGGTATTTTGAATATTGAGGTATTTTGTGGTAAGTCTAAAATTGATGGAAATTCAGAATATTGAGGTATTTTGAGATGAGATTTGCATCAAAATTCAGAATATTGAGGTGTTTTGTGATGAAATTAAAATAAATAGAAATTCAGAATATTGAGGTGTTTTGTGATGAGACTAAAATGGATGGAAATTGAGAATATTGAGGTGTTTTGTCACAAGACTAAAAGGGATGGAAATTCAGAACATTGATCAATTTCTTGCTCTCGACCTGTTCAAAATTCCACGAATTTCGTGCAGTTTTGGTTCATTTGTATTTATCAAAGCGCTCGGGAATCGTTGTGGGTGAATCTGTGAGAAATGAGGGAATAATTCTGGTTTTTCATCTCGACTGCTCCTCCTGCCAGCACAAAACCTGAATTTCATTGTTCTGTTCAGATGAGGTAAAGCTTCAGCTTTGTGTGGTTTGTCTGTGGTGGGGTTTGGAATGAATAATGGTGGATTTTTTCAAAAATTCAGTTTTTTCCTTTAAATTTCTTTGGGGGGAATGTGGGCTTGGATTGCAGCAGCTCCTCTGGATGCTTCTGATTGTCCTGGATAGGGAATAAAAGGAGGGAATTTATTGTAAAACGGAGTAAAATGAGAGAATTTTGGTGTGAGATTGAGCAAAATGAGTGAATTTATTGGAAAACGGAGCAAAATGAGTGAATTTATTATAAAATGGAGCAAAATGAGAGAATTTTGGTGTGAGATTCAGCAAAATGAGCGAATTTATTGTAAAATGGAGCAAAATGAGCGAATTTTGGTGTGAAATTGAGCAAAATTAGTGAGGTTTGGTGTGCAATGGAGCAAAATGAGAGAATTTTGGTGTGAGATTGAGCAAAATTACTGAATTTTCTTGTAAAATAGAACAAAAAGAGAATTTTATTGTAAAACAGAGGAAAATGAGTGAATTTTACTGTAAAATGGGAGAATTTATAGTAAAACGGAGCAAAATGAGGGAATTTTGTTGTGAAATGGAGCAAAAGGAGAGAATTTTGGTGTAAAATTGAGCAAAATGAGCGAATTTTGGTGTGAGATTGAGCAAAATGAGAGAATTTAATTGTAAAATTGAGCAAAAGGAGTGAATTTTGTTGTGAAATGGGGCAAAATTAGTGAATTTAATTGTAAAATAGAGCAAAAAGAGAATTTTATTGTAAAACAGGAAAATGAGTGAATTTATTGTAAAATGGAGCAAAATGAGCGAATTTTGGTGTGAAATTGAGCAAATTAGTGAGGTTTGGTGTGAGATTGAGCAAAAGGAGTGAATTTACTGTAAAACGGAGCAAAATGAGTGAATGTATTGTAAAATGGAGCAAAATGAGTGAATTTATTATAAAATGGAGCAAAATGAGTGAATTTTGGTGTGAGATTCAGCAAAATGAGCGAATTTATTGTAAAATGGAGCAAAAGGAGAGAATTTTGGTGTGAAATTGAGCAAAATGAGTGAATTTTGGTGTGAGATTGAGCAAAATTACTGAATTTTCTTGTAAAATAGAACAAAAAGAGAATTTTATTGTAAAACAGAGGAAAATGAGTGAATTTTACTGTAAAATGGGAGAATTTATAGTAAAACGGAGCAAAATGAGGGAATTTTGTTGTGAAATGGAGCAAAAGGAGAGAATTTGGGTGTGAAATGAGCAAAATTAGTGAGGTTTGGTGTGAGATTGAGCAAAAGGAGTGAATTTACTGTAAAATGGAGCAAAATGAGTGAATTTATTGTAAAATGGAGCAAAAGGAGTAAATTTATTGTAAAATGGAGCAAAATGAGCGAATTTTGGTGTGAAATGGAGCAAAATTAGTGAGGTTTGGTGTGCAATGGAGCAAAATGAGAGAATTTTGGTGTGAGATTGAGCAAAATTACTGAATTTTCTTGTAAAATAGAGCAAAAGAGAATTTTATTGTAAAACAGAGGAAAATGAGTGAATTTTACTGTAAAATGGGAGAATTTATAGTAAAACGGAGCAAAATGAGGGAATTTTGTTGTGAAATGGAGCAAAATGAGAGAATTTTGGTGTGAGATTGAGAAAATGAGAGAATTTTGTTGTAAAATAGAACAAAAAGAGAATTTTATTGTAGAACAGAGGAAAATGAGTGAATTTTATTGGAAAATGGAGCAAAATGAGGGAATTTTGTTGTGAAATGGAGCAAAATTTGTGAATTGTATTGTAAATAGAGCAAAAAGAGAATTTTGTTGTAAAACAGAGGAAAAGGAGTGAATTTTACTGTAAAATGAGAGAATTTATAGTGAAACGGAGCAAAATGAGGGAATTTTGGTGTGAGATTGAGCAAAATGAGTGAATTTTATTGTAAAATGGAACAAAGGGAGAGAATTTTGTTGTGAAATTGAGGGAAATGAGTGAATTCCGTTGTGAAATAGAGCAAAATTCATTATTTTTTGGTGAAATAGAGCAAAAGGAGTGAACTTTATTGAAGCAGGAGTGAATTTTGGTGTAAAATAGAGCAAAAAGAGATTTTTCTTGTGAAATGGAGCAAAGGAGTGAATTTTGGTGTGAAATGGAGCAAAATTAGTGAGGTTTGGTGTGAGATTGAGCAAAAGGAGTGAATTTACTGTAAAACAGAGCAAAATGAGAGAATTTATTGTAAAATGGAGCAAAATGAGTCAATTTGGTGTGAAAGTGAGCAAAATTAGTGAGGTTTGGTGTGAGATTGAGCAAAATGAGAGAATTTAATTGTAAAATTGAGCAAAAGGAGTGAATTTTGGTGTGAAATGGAGCAAAAGGAGTGAATTTTATTGTAAAATAGAGCAAAAAGAGAATTTTATTGTAAAACAGGAAAATTAGTGAATTTATTGTAAAACGGAGCAAAATGAGGGAATTTTGGTGTGAAATGGAGCAAAATGAGTCGATTTTTTTGTGAAATAGAGTGCAATTACTGAATTTTTTGTAAAACAGAGCAAAATGAGGGAATTTTGGTGTGAGGTCGAGCAAAATGAATGAATTTTAGTGTAAAATGGAACAAAAGGAGAGAATTTTGTTGTGAAATTGAGGGAAATGAGTGAATTCTGTTGTGAAATAGAGCAAAATTCATTATTTTTTGGTGAAATAGAGCAAAAGGAGTGAACTTTATTGAAGAAGGAGTGAATTTTGGTGTAAAATAGAGCAAAAAGAGATTTTTCTTGTGAAATGGAGCAAAATGAGTGAATTTTATTGTAAAATAGAGCAAAAAGAGAATTTTATTGTAAAACAGGAAAATGAGTGAATTTATTGTAAAATGGAGCAAAATGAGAGAATTTTGGTGTGAAATGGAGCAAAAGGAGTGAATTTTATTGTAAAATAGAACAAAAAGAGAATTTTGTTGTAAAACAGGAAAATGAGTGAATTTTACTGTAAAATGGAGCAAAATGAGGGAATTTTGGTGTGAAATGGAGCAAAAGGAGTGATTTTTTTTGTGAAATAGAGCACAATTAGTGAATTTTTTGTAAAACAGAGGAAAAGGAGGGAATTTTGGTGTGAGATTCAGCAAAATGAGCGAATTTATTGTAAAATGGAGCAAAAGGAGAGAATTTTGGTGTGAAATTGAGCAAAATTAGTGAGGTTTGGTGTGCAATGGAGCAAAATGAGAGAATTTTGGTGTGAAATGGAGCAAAATGAGTGAATTTTATTGTAAAATAGAACAAAAAGAGAATTTTGTTGTAAAACAGAGGAAAATGAGTGAATTTTATAGTAAAACAGAGCAAAATGAGGGAATTTTGTTGTGAAATGGAGCAAAAGGAGAGAATTTTGGTGTGAGATTGAGAAAATGAGAGAATTTTATTGTAAAATGAAGCAAAATGAGAGAATTTTGATTTGAGATTGAGCAAAATGAGTGAATTTTGTTGTAAAATAGAACAAAAAGAGAATTTTATTGCAAAACAGAGGAAAATGAGTGAATTTTATTGTAAAATGAGAGAATTTATAGTGAAACGGAGCAAAATGAGGGAATTTTGGTGTGAGATTGAGCAAAATGAATGAATTTTATTGTAAAATGGAAGAAAAGGAGAGAATTTTGTTGTGAAATTGAGGGAAATGAGTGAATTCTGTTGTGAAATAGAGCAAAATTCATTATTTTTTTGGTGAAATAGAGCAAAAGGAGTGAATTTCATTGAAGCAGGAGTGAATTTTGGTGCAAAATAGAGCAAAAAGAGATTTTTCTTGTGAAATGGAGAAAAATGAGTGAATTTTGGTGTGAAATGGAGCAAAATGAGTGAATTTTATTGTAGAATAGAGCAAAAAGAGAATTTTATTGTAAAATAGAGGAAAATGAGTAAATTTTACTGTAAAATGGAGCAAAGGGGAGAATTTTGTTGTAAAACGGAGCAAAAGGAGAGAACTTTGGTGTAAAATGGAGCAAACTGAGAGAATTTTATTGTAAAATGGAGCAAAAGGAGTGAAACTAGTGTAAAATTGAGGAAAAGGGTGAATTTTATTGCAAAAAGGAGTTAACTTTATTGCAAAATGGAACAAAAGAAGTGAATTATTTTGTGAAATAGAGCAAAATGAGTGAATTCTGTGGTGAAATGGAGCAAAAGGAGAGAATTTTACTGTGAAGTAGAGCAAAATGAGTACATTTTGGTGTGAGATCGAGCAAAAGGAGTGAATTTTGCTGTGAAATGAGTGAATTTTATTGTAAATTGCAGCAAAAGGAGTGAATTTTGGTGTGAGACTGAGCAAAAGGAGTGAATTTTGTTGTAAAATGAGTGAATTTTGTTGTACAATGGAGCAAAATTAATGAAGTTTGGCGTGAGATTGAGCAAAATGAGTGAATTTTATTGCAAAATGGAGCAAAAGGAGTGAATTTTATTGTAAAACCGAGTGACTTTTATTGTAAAACCGAGTGAATTTTATTGTAAAAGGGAACAAACTGGGTGACTTTGGTTCAGAATTGTTTCTGGCAGGTTCTGAGGCGCTGGGAGGGAATTCCCAGAGGGTCCCGGCAGGGCCCAAGGAAATGCTGGAATCCCCTGGCACAGGCGGAGCTGTCCGGGCTGAAATGAGATTTAAGGCCCCTTTCCCACCCAAACCATGCTGGAATTTAATGGAATTCAATCATTTTATTCATTTCTTCATTCTCTAACCCATTTTAAACCATTTTCTGCGTCTTTCCTTCAATCCCCTTTGGATTATCTGGAACCAAACCCTGCTGAGGTTTTGGAATCCTCATTTTTTATCCCCCAGCATAAAAACTTTTTTCTCCAGGTGGAATCATTCCAGTTTTAATTTTAATTTTAATTTTAATTTTTATTTTAATTTTTATGTTAATTTTTATTTTTATCTTTAATTTTCATTTTAATTTTTTTGCAGCGTCCTTCTCCAAGTGCTGCCTTTCCTCCCTGCCATTTTGCTGCTTCATTCCTGGGATAATTTGAATTTCCCTCCCCTTTCCCGGGCTGAAATGAGATTTAAGGCCCCTTTCCCACCTGAAACATGCTGGAATTTAATGGAATTCAATCATTTTATTCATTTCTTCATTCTCTAACCCATTTTAAACCATTTTCTGCGTCTTTCCTCCAATCCCCTTTGGATTATCTGGAACCAAACCCTGCTGAGGTTTTGGAATCCTCATTTTTTATCCCCCAGGATAAAAACTTTTTTCTCCAGGTGGAATCATTCCAATTTTTATTTTAATTTTAATTTTTATTTTAATTTTAATTTTTTTGCAGCGTCCTTCTCCAAGTGCTGCCTTTCCTCCCTGCCATTTTGCTGCTTCACTCTTGGGATAATTTGAATTTCCTTCCCCTTTCCCGGGCTGAAATGAGATTTAAGGCCCCTTTCCCACCCAAACCGTGCTGGAATTTAATGGAATTTAATCATTTTATTCATTTCTTCATTCTCTAACCCATTTTAAACCATTTTCTCCATTTTTCCTTCAATCCCCTTTGGATTATCTGGAACCAAACCCTGCTGAGGTTTTGGAATCCTCATTCTTTATCCCTCAGGATAAAAACTTTTTTCTCCAGGTGGAATCATTCCAGTTTTAATTTTAATTTTAATTTTTTTTTTATTTTGATTTTTAATTTTAATTTTATTTTTAATTTTAATTTTATTTTAATGTTTTTTGCAGCGTCCTTCTCCAAGCGCTGCCTTTCCTCCCTGCCATTTTGCTGCTTCATTCCTGGGATAATTTGAATTTCCCTCCCCTTTCCCGGGCTGAAATGAGATTTAAGGCCCCTTTCCCACCTGAAACATGCTGGAATTTAATGGAATTCAATCATTTTATTCATTTCTTCATTCTCTAAACCATTTTCTGCATTTTTCCTTCAATCCCCTTTGGATTATCTGGAACCAAACCCTGCTGAGGTTTTGGAATCCTCATTTTTTATCCCACAGGATAAAACCTTATTTCTCCAAGTGGAATCATTCCAGTTTTAATTTTAATTTTAATTTTAATTTTTATTTTTATTTTTATTTTTATTTTTAGTTTTAGTTTTAGTTTTAATTTTAATTTTTTTGCAGCGTCCTTCTCCAAGTGCTGCCTTTCCTCCCTGCCATTTTGCTGCTTCACTCCTGGGATAATTTGAATTCCCTTCCCCTCTCCCGGGCTGAAATGAGATTTAAGGCCCCTTTCCCACCTGAAACATGCTGGAATTTAATGGAATTCAATCATTTTATTCATTTCTTTATTCTCTAACCCATTTTAAACCATTTTCTGCGTTTTTCCTTCAATCCCCTTTGGATTATCTGGAATCAAACCCTGCTGAGGTTTTGGAATCCTCATTTTTTATCCCCCAGCGTAAAAACTTTTTTCTCCAGGTGGAATCATTCCAGTTTTAATTTTAATTTTAATTTTAATTTTAATTTTAATTTTAATTTTATTTTTAATTTTCATTTTAATTTTTTTGCAGCATCCTTCTCCGAGCGCTGCCTTTCCTCCCTGCCATTTTGCTGCTTCACTCCTGGGATAATTTGAATTTCCTTCCCCTCTCCTTTTCTCCCCTGACCTTGTCCTTATCCCGAGCACATCACCCGAGGTGTGGACACCATTTATGATTTCAAATCCCATTTTTTGCCAACATCCTGCTCCTTTTCCAGCCTTTTTATTGCCCTTTAAACCCATGCTTCCAGAAACATAATTTTTATTTAAAACCCATTTGCTGAAAGGAATCATTTCCAGCTCGAGGCAGAACAATCCTGGTGCAATTATCCCGATTTTTGGGGGCATTTCTGCCGCAGAAAAGGGAACTGAGGAGGGCTTTTTGCACCCTCTGTGGCGCAAAAAAAATCGAATTAAAAGCAGAAATGATTGGGCACAAAAAGCTGCGATTCACACCGAAGCCATTCTGAGGTTTAGCATAGCGTGGGTGTGTTTAACACTCCTTTTTATGCCAATAAAATCAGATTTTAAGGCGGTAATTCCAGGCTGGGGATGGATTATGGGCCATTTCTGAGTCGAGGTGAAAATGCTGTGAGCAAAACAAAGATTCACTTCTCTCAATTCAGAGTTTTGAGCAGCAAAAAATCCTGAAAATCCACAGCTTTTCCTAAATATATTCCCATTCCTTGTATTAACTTAGATTGCACTTTAATAGCTGCTTAAGGAAAGAGAATATTTTGATTATTTTTATTTTATTTGTATTATTAAAATAATAATTTTAAGTAATAAAATTATTAAAATTTATTGTTTTTATTAACAATAAATTATTTTTTATCCCCCAGGATAAAACTTTTTTTCTCCAGGTGGAATCATTCCAGTTTTTATTTTTATTTTTAATTTTATTTTTAATTTTATTTTTATTTTTAATTTTTTTGCAGCCTCCTTCTCCAAGTGCTTATTATTATTTTATTTGTAGGGAATATTTGGCTTTTTAGGAGTTATTTAATGACTCAGTTGTGGACCACTGGGCTGTTCAGTGTTAACGTTGCATTTTTGTGGCGTTTTCTGGGAACATCTCTGGGCTCCAAGTGAACGTAAAAGAATGGAGAATCAGAACCAGGGTGATTAATTTTGTGTTGGCTTTGTAAATCTCATCTTTTCACGGCAGTTTCTGATAAAAAATAAAGAAAATCCAAGAAGAATTCAGCTGGTTTGGAGTGAAAAGGGTGCAATAAATCAGAGTGGAGGTGAGGCAAAAATTGAATTATTTTAGCTTGTCCTGCCATTGATAAATTCAGTGAACTCCTCTTCCAATATTGCTTAAAATCTTATTTATTGTTTCATTAAAAATCTGTTAAGTTGCTTTTTTGAGACTTTGAGGTGATGAAATTCCTTCATCATTCTATTAAAGTCACATCATCAGCTTGGAGAATCAGAAAATCTGGGAATTCCAGGAAGGTTTGGGATAAAGGAGAAATTAAAGCTCATCCAGTTCCAGCCTGGGCACCTCCCACTGCCCCAGCCTGGCCTTGGACACTCCCAGGGATGGAACAGCCCCAAATCCTCTGGAATTCTCTTCCACAGCCTCCCCACCTTCCCAGGGAAGGATTTTTGTCCCCAAAACTTCCTGTAAATTTCTCTTTTTTCAGCCTCTTGAATGTGGAATATTCCACTGCTGGATCCACTGCTGGAATCAGTTCCTTCTCCTTGATTTACTCCTGGGAAAGGGAATTCCTGTTATTGTGATAACTCCTTTCTCACAATAAATTTTGTGATTTAATCCAGGAGGAATTGGGGGCAGGGCTGCTGCATCCAGGGGCTGGGGCTTTGTTTTATTCCCAAATATTCTGGAAGGATCTGGGTGTTTTTGGCAGGGGACAGACACCAATCCAGCCTGGCTGTGGCAGAGACTGGAATGAGAATTATTTTGCCTCTGGTGAGTCCCCAGGGCTGAGGAGCTGCAGGGATTTCCCAGTTCCTCTGGAATTCCTGGGATGAGCTGTCCAGAGCTGGGAGCTGTCCAGGGATTCCCGAGGGTCTCTCCTTCCTTCCTTCCTTCCTTCCTTCCTTCCTTCCTTCCTTCCTTCCTTCCTTCCTTCCTTCCTTCCTTCCTTCCTTCCTTCCTTCCTTCCTTCCTTCCTTCCTTCCTTCCTTCCTTCCTTCCTTCCTTCCTTCCTTCCTTCCTTCCTTCCTTCCTTCCTTCCTTCCTTCCTTCCTTCCTTCCTTCCTTCCTTCCTTCCTTCCTTCCTTCCTTCCTTCCTTCCTTCCTTCCTTCCTTCCTCCTTCCTTCCTTCCTTCCTTCCTTCCTTCCTTCCTTCCTTCCTTCCTTCCTTCCTTCCTTCCTTCCTTCCTTCCTTCCTTCCTTCTTCCTCCCTCCTCCCTCCCTCCCTCCCTCCCTCCCTTCCCTCCTTCCCTCCCTTCCCTCCTTCCCTCCTTCCCTCCTTCTCTCCTTCCCTCCCTCCCTCCCTGTGCTGCTGGCACAGCCAGCTCTGAGGGGTTTGTGGCATTTTCTGGAACCTTCTGAGGCTGCTTTTGGGCGAGAGACAGCGGGAGGAGCTGCTTTTAGCAGTGCTGGGAAAACTTTGCTCCCAAAAATTCCCTCCCAAATCTTCCCCCCCCCGCAATTTTCCCTGCCAGATTTTCCCTCCCAATTCTTCCCTCCCAAATATTCCTTCCCCAGATCTTCCCTCCCCAAATATTCCCTCCCAAATCTTCCCTCCCAAATATTCCTACCTAAATTTTCCCTCTCAAATTTTCCCTCCCAAAGTTTTCCTCCCAAATATTCCTACCCAAAACTTCCCTCCCAAAACTTCTCTCCCAAATCTTCCTTCCCAAATATTCTCTCCCCAAATCTTCTCTCCCAAAACTTCCCTCCCAAATATTCTCTCCCAAATATTCCTTCCCCAAAACTTCCCTCCCAAATTTTCTCTCCCATATCTTCCCTCCCAAATCTTCCTTCCCCAAACTTCCCTCCCAAATCTTCTCTCCCAAATATTTCCTCCCAAACTTCCCTGCCAAATCTTCCTTCCTAAATCTTCCCTCCCAAAATTTCCCTCCCCAGATCTTCCCAAATCTTCCTTCCTAAATCTTCCCTCCCAAAATGTCTCTCCCCAGATCTTCTCTCTCCAAATCTTCCCTTCCCAAATATTCCTTTCCCAAATCTTCCTTCCCAAATCCTCCCTCCCCAAACTTCCCTCCCCAAACTTCCCTCCCAAATATTCCTACTTAAATTTTCCCTCTCAAATTTTCCCTCCCAAAACTTTCCTGCCAGATATTCCCTCCCAAATCTTTCCTCCCAAAACTTCTCTCCCAAATATTCCTTCCAAAATTTCCCTCCCCACATCTTCCCTCCCCAAAATTTCCCTCCCAGATATTCCCGAGGTGCTGCTGCTCCGTGTCCCATAAATCCTGGGCTGAAAGTGAAAAAGTCAAATTCCTCCTCTCCGCCCCAGGGAGCTGACCTTGTTTTCCCATCTCTTTGGATTATTATTGCTCCAAAGAATCATCTCCTGTCCTTTTTCCCTTTTCATAATTCCTTTGGCACTGAAGGATTTGCTGGTGGTGGGCGTGGGGTTTTTCCTCCCTCAGTGCAGTTTTTGTGGGCGAACATTCTGCTCAGAAAATGTGGAATTTGGTGGCCTGTTGGAGCCATTCAGTGACAGCTTTTGTCACAGTTTCATTTGATGATTGCCAAGCTTTTTGAATTAAATGATCTCTCACCACTCCTTTTTCCTCACCCTGATTTCTATGGGATCCCATAAATGACGGTGGGGATCAAAGAGGCTTTAAAGGACAGCAGCTAAGGGCTCAATCTCAATTTTCTTTGGGATTAAACTGGAGGTCAAAGGCTCTAAAAAGGAGCTGCTGCAGTCACCATATGGCCAGGGAGATAATGAATGGCTCTTCCTCTGCCTTCCATTCCTGTTTTCCCTATAAAAAAAGAGCTGGGTTGGCCAGGAGATGGGAAAGGGGGAAATGCAGGAATTGGGATGTCCTGGAGTTGATTTGGGGGAGAAGGTGGAAGAGGAGAGGTGGAAGGGAACCAGGGCATTGATACCAATAAACCTCCCAGTCATGGATTTTTGGAATATTTAGAAGTTCATTTGCCATAGAATATCCAACTACAGATGTGAGCACATCTGATTTTTCAGATTTCGTGGTTTCTTCCCTGTTCTGGTGCTCACAGAGGACAATTCCACAGAGCTGCAAGGTCTGTGTGCCCTTACCAGCCCTATTTTTGTCACCTCTGGAGTCTTGGTCCATTTTTTCACTTTTTTTTTTTAATTAGCAAAGAACCAGAGTGTGTTTAAAATAGCACAACAGAAGGCACAGCTCTGTTCATTCCCAACCCAGTCTCAACATCTGGGACAAAAGGAATTTTTCCAGCAGAGGTAGGTCAGGTTTAAAGTGTCTCATTTAGTGATGTTTCCTTCCTAATAATCCCCAAAGGTGGGGAAAAATGTCGAGTGGGAAATCCTTAACTTCTTATCCCCTTAATTCCTCTTTTTCCTCTGCCTTCCCTGTTCACCGTATCCCAAATTTCACACTTGGCTTTCTGCATTCCTCAGTTCCGCCTCCCCAAACTCCTGGAAGCATAAAGCTGATGGAAAAAAGGGGGATTTTAATCAGCTGCTGTTTTGTAAGCAGCCTGATCTCGGGCACTAATTTGCAGCAAGGATTAATTTTCTTGTTAGCGTGTGCGGTTGTGATCCCCTCAGAACAATGGGGCTGTGCAGGATCACGGGGATAGCAGCTGATTCAAGCCTTCCATTCCATTCATTTTACATTCTCTCGTCTCCAGATGGAAATTTTCTTTTTTTTTACCTTGGAAACAGCCACGTGAAGCTTTTGGATTTGTTTTATTGTGAAAGCAAAGCTGGAATTGCAGAGGAATTCCTGATAATTCCTTGGGAATTGCTGCTCTAGGAATACCTGGGGCTGATCTGTTTGAAATGCAGCAGCTTCTGCTTAAGGCTGGATCTGCAAAGGGCAGAAATGTCATGTACAGGTGAAATCCTTGGTGGGAAAAAAGAATCTGGGAAAAAGCAGAGCTGTTACATCCCTCAGCGGGTTTCCTACAAAAAGGAGCGTGATCTGACAATTTTGTAAAATGAGATTTCTGAGGGAGCAGTGCCTCGTGTTAGAGCCATCAGCTGCATCCTTTTCACAGGAAAATCCAGTGGAATCTGAGATAGTCAGAGAGAATATTGCAAATTCCATGAGCAGGGAATAATTTGGGTTGTTTGGACAGGAGGGGATAATTTGCACTCAGATAAAACACTGAGCTCTGGGCTTGGTGGGGGCTGGAGGAAGAAAAGGAAAAAGAATCTTTGGAAAGCTTTGGAAGCAGTTCATCCAGGAAATAATGATCAGGAATAAATGATCAGGAATAAATTCCGAAATAAAATCTGGAATTATTTGCAAGATAATCTAAATTCCATGAACAGGGAATAATTTGGGTTGTTTGTACAGGAGGGGATAATTTGCACTCAGATCAAACACTGGGTGGGATCTGCTCTGAGCTTGGGCAAGGCTGGAGGAAGAAAAGGAAAAAGAATCTTTGGGAAGCTTTGGAAGCAGTTCATCCAGGAAATAATGATCAGGAATAAATGACCAGGAATAAATTCTGGAATTTTGGGCTGCTGAATTTGGGTTTTGTATAGAAACGAGCGTGATCTGACAATTTTGTAAAATGAGGATTCTGAGGGAGCAGCGCCTCGTGTTAGAGCCATCAGCTGCATCCTTTTCACAGGAAAATCAGTGGAATCTGAGATAGTCAGAGAGAATATTGCAAATTCCATGAGCAGGGAATAATTTGGGTTGTTTGGACAGGAGGGGATAATTTGCACTCATATCAAACACTGGGTGGGATCTGCTCTGAGCTTGGTGGGGCTGGAGGAAGAAAAGGAAAAAGAATCTTTGGGAAGCTTTGGAAGCAGCTCATCCAGGAAATAATGATCAGGAATAAATGATCAGGAATAAATTCTGAAATAAAATCTGGAATTATTTGCAAGATAATCTAAATTCCATGAACAGGGAATAATTTGGGTTGTTTGGACAGGAGGGGATAATTTGCACTCAGATCAAACACTGGGTGGGATCTGCTCTGAGCTTGGGCAAGGCTGGAGGAAGAAAAGGAAAAAGAATCTTTGGGAAACTTTGGAAGCAGCTCATCCAGGAAATAATGATCAGGAATAAATGGTCAGGAATAAATTCTGGAATTTTGGGCTGCTGAATTTGGGTTTTGTATAAAACCGAGCGTGATCTGACAATTTTGTAAAATGAGATTTCTGAGGGAGCAGTGCCTCGTGTTAGAGCCATCAGCTGCATCCTTTTCACAGGAAAATCCAGTGGAATCTGAGATAATCAGAGAGAATATTGCAAATTCCATGAGCAGGGGATAATTTGGGTTGTTTGGACAGGAGGGGATAATTTGCACTCATATCAAACACTGGGTGGGATCTGCTCTGGGCTTGGGCAAGGCTGGAGGAAGAAAAGGAAAAAGAATCTTTGGGAAGCTTTGGAAGCAGCTCATCCAGACAAAGTCATGGCCAGGATAAAATGATCAGGAATAAATTCTGGAATAAAATCTGGAATTATTTGTAAGATAATCTAAATTCCATGAGCAGGGATAATTTGGGTTGTTTGGACAGGAGGAGATAATTTGCACTCAGATCAAACACTGGGTGGGATCTGCTCTGAGCTTGGTGGGGGCTGGAGGAAGAAAAGGAAAAAGAATCTTTGGGAAGCTTTGGAAGCAGCTCATCCAGGAAATAATGATCAGGAATAAATGATCAGGAATAAATTCTGGAATTTTGCGCTGCTGAATTTGGGTTTTGTATAAAAACGAGCGTGATCTGACAATTTTGTAAAATGAGATTTCTGAGGGAGCAGTGCCTCGTGTTAGAGCCATCAGCTGCATCCTTTTCACAGGAAAATTCAGTGGAATCTGAGATAATCAGAGAGAATATTGCAAATTCCATGAGCAGGGAATAATTTGGGTTGTGTGGACAGGAGGGGATAATTTGCACTCAGATCAAACACTGGGTGGGATCTGCTCTGAGCTTGGGCAAGGCTGGAGGAGGAAAAGGAAAAAGAATCTTTGGGAAGCTTCGGAATCAGCTCATCCAGACAAAGTCATGGCCAGTATAAAATGATCAGGAATAAATTGTGGAATAAAATCTGGAATTATTTGCAAGATAATCTAAATTCCATGAACAGGGAATAATTTGGGTTGTTTGGACAGGAGGGGATAATTTGCACTCAGATCAAACACTGGGTGGGATCTGCTCTGAGCTTGGGCAAGGCTGGAGGAAGAAAAGGAAAAAGAATCTTTGGGAAGCTTTGGAAGCAGCTCATCCAGGAAATAATGATCAGGAATACATGATCAGGAATAAATTCTGAAATAAAATCTGGAATTATTTGCAAGATAATCTAAATTCCATGAGCAGGGATAATTTGGGTTTTTTGTACAGGAGGGGATAATTTGCACTCAGATCAAACACTGGGGTTTGCTGGGATCTGCTCTGAGCTTGGGCAAGGCTGGAGGAAGAAAAGGAAAAAGAATCTTTGGGAAGTTTTGAAAGCAGTTCATCCAGGAAATAATGATCAGGAATAAATGATCAGGAATAAATTCTGGAATTTTGGGCTGCTGAATTTGGGTTTTGTATAAAAACGAGCATGATCTGACAATTTTGCAAAATCAGAATTCTGAGGGAGCAGTGCCTCGTGTTAGAGCCATCAGCTGCATCCTTTTCACAGGAAAATCCAGTGGAATCTGAGATAATCAGAGAGAATATTGCAAATTCCATGAGCAGGAATAATTTGGGTTGTTTGGACAGGAGGGGATAATTTGCACTCAGATCAAACACTGAGCTCTGTGTTCCAGGGATCTGCTCTGAGCTTGGGCAAGGCTGGAGGAAGAAAAGGAAAAAGAATCTTTGGGAAGCTTTGGAAGCAGCTCATCCAGACAAAGTCATGGCCAGTATAAAATGATCAGGAATAAATTCTGGACTTTTGGGCTGCTGCTGCTGTGTGCAGTGATTTGTGTTTGGGGGATGTGGTGATTCCAAAACGTGAGGGGACACAGGGAATGGGGGTCAGACTCCTGCCTGGAGATCACCAGTGCCCAAATATTAAAACAAAATCACAGCTCTGAGAAACCCTGAATTTTATCCCCCTGCCTAACACGTGTTCCCCAAAGAATAATTTAGGAAATACTGATTTTTAGTCTTTTGTGTTGGTTAATGAGATCAAGATGCCACGTGAGGATTTTTGTGGCAGCGAGAGGAAAAAAGAAGAGAATATAGAAGCATAAAGAAGCGTATAGAAAATAAAGTATAAATAGAATAAAATTAAAAAACCCAACAATAAATAGAACAATAATAAAATAAAAACCCACCCCATTTTTATGTAAAGATTCAGTTGAAAGTCAATGCTGCACATCTTAATCAAGATGCATTCCAAGGGGGATGTTTTGGGGTCAGGGAGGCAGATGGCTCTGCCTCGTGCCTCGTTCTGCAGCGGCTGCTGCAGCCTTGAGGAGGAATTAGTGGGAAAGATGCAACACGGATTGATTTGGAATAGTTAAATAGCAAAGCACTTGAGTTTAGCTTGGCAAATGTAAATTTAGATGCCAGAGAATATCACATTTTTGGAATTTTGTTTTGTCTTTTAGCACTCTCACCCATTGGGAGGTCACAGCTAATCCTTCCCATCTTTGTATGACTTTTTAATGCAGAAAATGGGCAATAAATAAAGAGGAATTATTAGGAAAGGTGGAAGGCAATGAATGAGGAGGAATTATTAGGAAAGCTGGAACATGGATTTACTTGGAATAGTTAAATAACAAAGTAGTTAAATAACTGAAGTAAATAACTTAATAGTAGTTAAAATAAATTAAATAACTTAATAGTAGTTAAATAACTTAAATTATTATTAACTTACAACCCAAGTTATTTAACTTAATAGTGAAATAATTTGAGTTTAGCTTGGCAAATGTAAATTTAGATGCCAGACAATGTCACATTTTGGGAATGTTTTGGCTTTCAGCACTCTCACCCATTGGGAGGTCACAGCTGTTCCTTCCCATCTTTGGGGGATTTTTATGCAGAAAATAGGCAATAAATAAAGAGGAATTATTAGGAAAGGTGGAGCAGGCATGGATTTATTTGGAATAGTTAAATAACAAAGTAGTTAAATAACTGAAGTAAATAACTTAATAGTAGTTAAAATAAATTAAATAACTTAATAGTAGTTAAAAAAATTATTATTAACTTACAACTTAAGTTATTTAATTTAATAGTGAAATAACTTGAATTTAGCTTGGCAAATGTAAATTTAGCTGCCAGACAATGTCGAATTTTGGGAGTTTTAGCACTCTCACCCATTGGGAGGTCACAGCTATTCCTTCCCATCTTTGGGTGATTTTTATGCAGAAAATGGGCAATAAATAAAGAGGAATTATTGGGAAAGGTGGAAGGCAATGAATAAGGAGGAATTATTAGGAAAGGTGGAACATGGATTGATTTGGAATAGTTAAATAACCAAGCAGTTAAATAACTGAAGTAAATAACTTAATAGTAGTTAAAATAAATTAATAACTTAATAGTAGTTAAATAAATTATTATTAACTTACAACTTAAGTTATTTAATTTAATAGTGAAATAACTGGAGTTTAGCTTGGCAAATGTAAATTTAGATGCCAGACAATGTCGAATTTTGGGAATGTTTTGGCTTTCAGCACTCTCACCCATTGGGAGGTCACAGCTATTCCTTCCCATCTTTGGGTGATTTTAATGCAGAAAATGGGCAATAAATAAAGAGGAATTATTAGGAAAGGTGGAAGGCAATGAATAAGGAGGAATTATTAGGAAAGCTGGAACATGGATTGATTTGGAATAGTTAAATAGCAAAGCACTCGAGTTGTAGCTTGGCAAATGTAAATTTAGCTGCCAGACAATGTTGCATTTTGGGAATGTTTGTTTGGTTTTTTATCTTCAATAAACCACCTGCTGCTTTTCCATGCCCTGCTTTTGGTGCTGAAGACAGAACAAATTTTCCTTTCTGTGTCATCAGTGGTTTTATAGGGCTCGTCCTCCCCCGTCTCTTTTACGAGGTGCAATAATCAGAACGTGCCATATTTCTGTTTTTATGGATGTGAAAAATGCATGTGTTTTATAACTGCCTTTTCGCAAATATTCAAATGAATATTATATGTGTTGTGTTAGAAAGTAATGCTGGATTCATTCTCTTAAGTAGTGTGGTAAATAGAGTTTTAGGTTATAAAAAATGTTTAAATAGAAACGATGCTATGTAGGATACTTTTTTTAAAGGAAGAACTTGCAGCGAGACAGCAGCCACAGGACACCTGAATCTTTCAGAGAAAATGAATTTATTGCCCCATTATCAGAAGAAGCTTTTTCACAATGGAGCAGCTATTTCTGGTTTTATGGAGTGGATGGATGAAGTGCTGATTGACAAAACACCTCCAGAGCCGTTCAGTGCAGGGGATTATTCAGCATCTTCACAGGAGAATATTAAATTCTCCTGTCAGATTTGGGAATCACTTCCCAGTTTCTCTGTGATCTCTGTGAAAAACGCCAATCACTTGTTTTGAAAATTTTCAAAGTTTCATAGTAATCAAATGGTTATAAAAATAGTAATACAACTAGAGTAATAATAATTTGGACAATTTGAATTAGGACAATATGAGACAATAGAGACAAAGAATTATGAACAGTCCAGGTACCTTTTCTGGGCAAAATAAGCCCAAAAAAGGACACACACTAACAAAGGATTAACCCTTAAAAACAACAGCCTGTTGCATACTCATACACCTCATACATGATGCATAAATTCCAGTCAAACACAGGATTTTGTCAACTTCTTCCTCTGAATCCCAACAGCGCCTTTGAGGTGGGAAAAAGTTCATTTCTTCTGATAAGAGAGCAATAAATTCTTTTTCTCTGAAAGATTCAGGTGTCCTGTGGCTGCTGTCTCGCTGTGAGTCCTTTCTTTAAAAAAAGTATCCTACATTTTATTAGTTAGTTTCTATTAGTTAGTTTTTATTATTACTTTCTATTTCAGTTATTAGTTTATTAGTTAGTTTTTATTATTTAGTTTCTATTTGAACATTTTTAATAACCTAAAACTATATTTACCACACTACTTAAGAGAATGAATCCAGCATTACTTTCTAACACAACACATAAAATATTCATTTGAATATTTGCAAAAAGCCAATCATAAAACAGATGCATTTTCACAATCTCCTATCACCCAATTTGATGCAATTAACAGGACACAGAACCAGCACGAAGTTGGATGTTCAACCCTTCGAGTTTTCTTTGATTTTGGTTTCTTTTTAAGATTTCACAAACTCCTGGCATCGTGTTTTTAACAACATTTTCCTCCCATTTTGTGATTTTGGCCGGGATCCCCCCCGGCTCCTGCCGTGGAGTTGTTGCTATGGTTACCCCCCCTTTTTTGGGGGACAAAGGTTGGCATCTGGGTCCTCCCCAGCCAAACTGTGCCCTTTGACTCCCTCCCCTTTTCACACCCCGCGCTCAGCTTGGCCTCCTGCTCCATCCCAGGGGGTTCCCATGGAAACGGGGAAGGAAATTTGAAAAGAGAAGCACAAAGGGCTGCTTCATTTGAATTTGAACAAGGGGAGGAAGGCTCCTTGTAGTTCATCTTTGTGCAGCCAGCGTGGAAACCCCCAAATTTATCTCCTGAAAGTTGCTTTCAATTTGTAAACTTGTTTATATTCCCTGTTTCTTGATTTGGAGGGCAAAAGTTGTGCTGAGCGAGGAGAAACATCTTTCTGTATCAATTTATAAATTCAACATCTTTCTTTATCAATTTATAAATTCAGGGAGACAACTCTGGTCAGCCACTCATTTTCCTCTCCCCCCTCACAGCTCCAAAAACATCACTCATGTTTTTAACATTTCTTGCTGAAAACTCACGTGAATTACATATTTCCCACTCAATCAGATTGTCAATTAATTTTCTGCATTCTGCCTTTGTGAGAATGGCAAATTTATCTTCTGAAAGTCGCTTTCAATTTGTAAACTTGTTTATATTCCCTGGTTCTTGATTTGGAGGACAAAAGTTGTCGTGTCCGTGGTGCTGAGCGAGGAGAAACATCTTTCTGTATCAATTTATAAATTCAACATCTTTCTTTATAAATTCATAAATTCAGGGAGACAACTCTGGTCAGCCACTCATTTTCCTCTTCCTCCTCACAGCTTCAAAAACATCACTCATGTTTTTAACATTTCTCACTGAAAACTCACATGTATTACATATTTCCCACTCAATCAGATTGTCAATTAATTATCTGCATTCTGCTTTGTGAGAATGGCAAATTTATCTCCTGAAAGTCACTTTCAATTTGTAAACTTGTTTATATTCCCTGTTTCTTGATTTGGAGGACAAAAGTTGTCATGTCCGTGGTGCTGAGCGAGGAGAAACATCTTTATCAATTTATAAATACAACATCTTTCTTTATCAATTACTAAATTCAGGGAGACAACTCTGGTCAGCCACTCATTTTCCTCTTCCTCCTCACAGCTCCAAAACATCACTCATGTTTTTAACATTTCTTGCTGAAGACTCACATGTATTACATATTTTCCACTCAATCAGATTGTCAATTAATTATCTGCATTCTGCCTTTGTGAGAATGGCAAATTTATCTTCTGAAAGTCACTTTCAATTTGTAAACTTGTTTGTATTCCCTGGTTCTTGATTTGGAGGACAAAAGTTGTCATGTCCGTGGTGCTGAGCGAGGAGAAACATCTTTATAAATTTATAAATTCAAAAATTGTTTATGTTCCCTGTTTCTTGATTTGGAAGACAAAAGTTGTCATGTCCATGGTTCTGAGTGAGGAGAAACATCTTTATCGATTTATAAATTCATAAATTCAGGCAGACAACTCAGGTCAGCCACTCGTTTTCCTCTCCCTCCTCACAGCTCCAAAAACATCACTCATGTTTTTAGCATTTCTCACTGAAAACTCACATGTATTACATATTTCCCACTCAATCAGATTGTCAATTATCTGCATTCTGCCTTTGTGAGAATGGCAAATTTATCTCCTGAAAGTCACTTTCAATTTGTAAACTTGTTTATATTCCGTGTTTCTTGATTTGGAGGACAAAAGTTGTCATGTCCTTGGTGCTGAGCGAGGAGAAACATCTTTCTTTATCAATTTATAAATTCAACATCTTTCTTCATAAATTCATAAATTCAGGGAGACATCTCTGACTAGCCACTCATTTTCCTCTTCCTCCTCACAGCTCCAAAAACATCACTCATGTTTTTAACATTTCTTGCTGAAAACTCACGTGTATTACATGTTTTCCACTCAATCAGATTGTCAATTAATTATCTGCATTCTGCCTTTGTGAGAATGGCAAATTTATCTTCTGAAAGTCACTTTCAATTTGTAAACTTGTTTATATTCCGTGTTTCTTGATTTGGAGGACAAAAGTTGTCATGTCTGTGGTGCTGAGCGAGGAGAAACATCTTTATAAATTTATAAATTCAAAAATTGTTTATGTTCCCTGTTTCTTGATTTGGAGGACGAAAGTTGTCATGCCCGTGGTGCTGAGCGAGGAGAAACATCTTTCTTTATCAATTTATAAATTCAACATCTTTCTTTATAAATTCATAAATTCAGGGAGTCAAGTCTGACTAGCCACTCATTTTCCTCTTCCTCCTCACAGCTCCAAAACATCACTCATGTTTTTAACATTTCTCACTGAAAACTCACGTGTATTACATATTTTCCACTCAATCAGATTGTCAGTCAATTATCTGCATTCTGCCTTGTGAGAATGGCAAATTTATCTTCTGAAAGTCGCTTTCAATTTGTAAACTTGTTTATATTCCCTGTTTCTTGATTTGAAGGGCAAAAGTTGTTATGTCTGTGGTGCTGAGCGAGGAGAAACATCTTTATCAATTTATAAATTTAAAAATTTATCAATTCAGGCAGACAACTCAGGTCAGCCACTCGTTTTCCTCTCCCCCCCTCAGCTCCGAAAACGTCACTCATGTTTTTAACATTTCTCACTGAAAACTCACATGTATTACATATTTCCCACTCAATCAGATTGTCAGTTATCTGCATTCTGCCTTTGTGGGGGAGTGGGTGAATTGTGTGTCCTTGAGAGTCAGCAGAGCCAGTGCTGAATCCCTGCTCCTGAGAATTCCTTTTCCTCTCCTTATTCCACTTTTTAACCCTCACGGTGCAGGCGCAGCACGGAGATGGAACTGCAGAGGATCATGAGGTGATAAAGTTTGACCTTGGGTTTCAGGTTTGCTGCTTGTGTTCAATAATGAAGGGCAAAAAAAAAAATAGGCAAGGAAACAAAAATATCATGAGATGGTGACATTTTATCTGAGTGTTTTGCAAATGTGTTAAATTATAAGGTTTGATATAAATGCATTTAAGGACAGGGAAGTCACTTTGCCTCCAGGTTTTTCTCCGTGGCCTTTTGAATGACAGATTATCCAATTCTTCTTTACCTCATGTCCAAGAAAAAGGAGTTATTTGGGAATTTGTCCCAAAAATCTCGTGGCTAAAACACCAACAGTGCAGAGCACTCAGACATTTTCTTTCCTCCTCCTTTGCTAACCATTCCTCACAATAACCTTCATTAAGTGGCATCACAAAAAAAGACAATTCTACAGCTCCAGGCCCCTTTTTCCCTGGCACCACGGGAGGCTGGCCTCTTTTGTGTGGGAATTACAAACTTCCAGCCTTTTAAAATTTCAATTTTGCCTCCCCTCCCACTCAGCAGTGCCTGCCTTGGAGGTTCCAGGGTCACAGAGGGGACTCGGGAGGGACCCACGGCTTTGGGATGCCCTGTGGAAGGAGCTGATCCATCAGAAAGGAGCAGTTTCATGGATTGAAGGAGCATTTTTGGATCTCTGGCTGTCAGTGGGTTATAAATGAGAAGCTTGATTAGGCCAATATTCAAGCAGCAATCAATTTATTAATTAATATGATAAAGTATGAGCAATGCAGCACTGGGTACCGTGGGGGAAGTTTTCCTTACAGGTATTTATAGGGGTACTCATCAGCTTTCCCAGCAGTTCCTATTCCCAATTTTTACTCATCAGCAGTTTCTATTCTCAATTTTTACGTCACAATTCTAAACACTGTTGTGATTTAGTTTTTCTCAGGATGTATCTCAAAAAGGAGTATCTTAGATGGTGGTGGGGTCTGGTTTCCAAAAGAAGAAAGACAAATCATATCTGGTGAGGTTGAGCTCCCCAGATGTGGGTCCACTTTCGATTGCAAGGACTGTAAATCTCATAGCAGTGATGTCCAGCTTCCCTTGGTCAAAACTGTTATAGATGAGAAGCTTGGCCAGGCCAATATTCAAGCAGCAATCAATTTATTAATTAATATGATAAAGTATGAGCAATACTGGGTACCGTGGGGGAAGTTTTCCCTCCAACTGCACACCCATAGTTGAGGCTTACAGGTATTTATTATACAAATACAGGTATTTATATAACTATTATAAATATTTATATAGTATATTTTTTATATATTATATAATATTCATTATATTTATATATTCATCAGCTTTCTCAGCAGTTCCTATTCCCAATTTTTACTCATCAGCAGTTTCTATTCTCAATTTTTACATCACAATTCTATACACTGTTGTAATTTAATTTTTCTCAGGATGTATCCCAAAAAGGAGTATCTTAGATGGTGGTGGGGTTTGGTTTCCAAAAGGAGAAAGACAAATTTTATCTGGTGAGGTCCAGCTCCCCAGATGTGGGTCCAACTTTTGATTGCAAGGACTGTAAATCTCATAGCAGTGATGTCCAGCTTCCCTTGGTCGAAACTGTTACAAATAAGAAGCTTGGCCAGGCCAATATTCAAGCAGCAATCAATTTGTTAATTAATATGGTAAAGTATGAGCAATACTGGGTACCGTGGGGGAAGATTTCCCTCCAACTGCACACCCACAGTTGAGGCTTACAGGTATTTATAGGTATTTATTATATAAATACAGGTATTTGTATAAATAGTCTAAATATTTATATATTTATATATATTATAAATATATATAATATTTATATATTCATAAGCTTTCCCAGCAGTTCCTATTCCCAATTTTTACTCATCAGCAGTTTCTATTCCAAATTTTTACGTCACAATTCTATACACTGTTGTGATTTAGTTTTTCTCAGGATGTATCTCAAAAAGGAGTATCTTAGATGGTGGTGGGGTCTGGTTTCCAAAAGAGGAAAAACAAATCATATCTGGTGAGGTCCAGCTCCCCAGATGTGGGTCCAACTTTTGATTGCAAGGACTGTAAATCTCATAGCAGTGATGTCCAGCTTCCCTTGGTCAAAACTGTTATAGATGAGAAGCTTGGCCAGGCCAATATTCAAGCAGCAATCAATTTATTAATTAATATGATAAAGTATGAGCAATGCAGCACTGGGTACCGTGGGGGAAGTTTTCCTTACAGGTATTTATAGGGGTACTCATCAGCTTTCCCAGCAGTTCCTATTCCCAATTTTTACTCATCAGCAGTTTCTATTCTCAAGTTTTACATCACAATTCTATACACTGTTGTAATTTAATTTTTCTCAGGATGTATCCCAGAAAAGGAGTATCTTAGATGGTGGTGGTCTGGTTTCCAAAAGGAGAAAGATGAATCTTGTCTAGTGGGTCCACCTTTTAATTTCAAGAACTATTAATCTCATGACAGTGATGTCCAGCTTCCCTTGCTTCTCAAGCTGCTTTTCTCTGTTTTGTTAAGGCCTGAGATAAGCACGTTTCCTTTATATATATTCCAAAGCTGTAGTTGCAAGGATACAAGCAATATTCTACAATTATACTTCAAAAGGTAATTATTGCAAAACTCTTTAAGGCTGAGCTACAAGCAAAGAGCAACATCCTTAAAGCTTTAATTTAAATGCTCCTAAATCAGCTGAGGTTAATTGTGAACAGAGGATCGGTTCAGAGGCGTCTTCCATGCTTTGCTTCCCTCAGTTACTGTTAGAATTCCTCTTTATAACTGTCTCATGGTCAGTGTGCACACATTTCACACATGGCACATAAAAAAGGGATTTTGCAGTTACTCAGTGAGCAAACACGCTGCTCTTGCCTTTCCCATCTTCTTCAGGAGCTCAGTGCAGCCTTTCCTGCTTCTGCAGTGTGATCCCACTGATTCCATTCTGTGTCCGTTCCCCCTTCAGGCTGTGAAAAATCACTTTGTTTGTAAACTCCAGTCACTTGTTTTTAAAATTTTTAAAGTTTCATAGTAATCAAATGGTTATAAAAATAGTAATACAATTAGAGTAATAATAATTTGGACAATTTGAATTAAGACAATAAAGACAAAGAGTTATGGACATCTGGGTACCTTTTTCTGGGCAGCAGGAGCTTGAAAAAAGACACCTGTTAACAAAGGATCAACTTTTAAAATAATAAAAAATAAAAATAAATGAATTAAAATAAAACAACAGCCTGTTGCATATTCATACACCTCATACATGATGCATAAATTCCATTCAAACACAGGATTCTGTCTGGTCATCCTCAACTTCTTCCTCTGAATCCCAACAGCGCCTTCGAGGCGGGAAGAAGTTCATTTCTTCTGATAAGAGGGCAATAAATTCATTTTCTCTGAAAGATTCAGGTGTCCTGTGGCTGCTGTCTCAGTGAGAGTCCTTTCTTTAAAAAAAGTATCCTACATAGCATCGTTTCTATTTGAACATTTTATTATAACCCAAAACTCTATTTACCACACTACTTAAGAGAATGAATCCAGCATTACTTTCTAACACAACACATATAATATTCATTTGAATATTTGTGAAAAGCCAATCATAAAATACATGCATTTTTCACCCAGACTCACCTGCAGGATATCCCATCCACATCCTGACATTTTTAGGTCATTTACTCTTTAAAAATATTTCACAGGGGTTCATCCACAGATATTTTACTTTTCTTTATTCTATTTAACTGGGAAATAATTTGGAATTACCCTCTGCAGAGCAGTTGCATCATCTCTTTGTCTTCCCTTGTTTCCCTCCCCTCTCTCTTATTAATCCCATTATTGTTTGGCCTCATCCTACTTGGGAGTGTTCCAGAGATTTTCCCCAAAACTCTGTGGTACAGACCAGCCTCAACAGGGAGAAAATCCTGGACTTTTGAGGGCAAAATATTCATTAATCTATTTGGAGAGCACTAAAAAAACCCTTTTAGGGTGCTGCAGAAACAAAGAAGTGGAGGCACTGTGGGAATTCCTGTCAAATATTTATCTGGTGAATTATGAACTGAAAAATCAAGTCAGGGGCTTGGGTTTGCCCTCAGTTTGGATGAGGATTTTGGGATTGGTTGTTCAGAGGTGGATACCAGCTGTCTGGCCAGTGGAAAAGTGGGATACAATTGCAATTATTTTTAATTCTTTGCCCCTGTCCTCCCCTGCAGCGTTCAGCTGTGACCTCATTAACTTGGCACTGAATGGAAGGCAGAGTGTTGCCTGATGAATCTGAAATTTTCATTTACAGCCGCGGTGTTCACACACGTTTTCTAGAAATAGTGGGTGAAAAATGGTTAAAAATTGAAATCACCCACTAATTATCTTAATTCCTCTATTTAGAAGCGTAAATTAATTTTCATTTAATCCGTTGGAGCAAATTGAGGCGTTCTCTGTCTTAAGTTTTTCTGTTCTGTATTGTTGTCTGATGAATAGAGAGGCCTGTTTGTCATTTCTTGATTGGGTAAAAGAAATTGATATTGGGACGGACAATTTCATTGAAAAGTTAAAAAAAACCCATCCCAATACATTCAGCCAGTGTTTGTTCAGTGGAAAAGTGGGAGACAATTGCAATCATTTTTAATTCTTTGTCCTGTAGAATTATAATGATGAAAGAAAGGGAAAATCCCTTTCCAAAGACTGAATTTTTCCCCCAGTTCTACCCAATTTCCTCATTTTTTGTGTCCATCTGTGGAGGTGGCTTTTGGGAAGAATTCCATGGCTGATAGCAAAATGTGGGAAGTTGTTGCTGAAGCTCACCTGGTGTTTCTGCAGTGGCTTCACTGCCTTGCTCACAGCCCAGGATGATTTTGTTTGGAGCCCCAGGGGACACTGAGAGAAACACTTTTGGTTTTTCACCCAGACTTTTGGGTAAATTTCCAGGTTTTCCTGAGTAAAATCTGAATTTTGTCCTAATCTGGCCACATCTTCCCAATTAACGCATGGGAAGGGTGCTGAGTGCCGCAACTTGAATTTTCTGCTGCTGGAAATTGGCTGAAATCATCTCCAGACCCTGAGAACCCTCACCAAAAAAAAAAAAAAAATAGTCTGGAATTAAAAATTGCTGTTCTTGTGAAATTCCTGCTCTTGGGCAAGGAGGGAGAAGAGAAGCTGTGGTGCAGAAAATATTGAATTAAATGGGAGGTGCTGCCTGGGTGAGGTTTGGTGATGGAGCAGCTTGATTTGGATGGATCCTACTCCAGTAAATGCAGAAAAATTAGGGAAAAAATAAAATTCTTCCCTCTGAGGGTGGGGATGGAATTCCCAGAGAATTTTTGGCTCTAACCTGCTGATTTCTGAATGATTTCCACCAAAAGACAGCTCAGTGTCCTGGACTGGCAGTGCAGGAAAGCATCAGGGAAAAGGAATATAATAACTTTATTAGAATTGCTCTAAACAATGCATTTTAATGACTTTTTTTGTGAAATATCCTTAATTTTGAGGCCCAAAGATGTAAATTTTCTCTCCCATCCAACTCTAAACAACACATTTTAATTATTCCTTTGTGAAATATCCTTAATTTTGAGGCCCAAAGTTGTAAATTTTCTCTCCCAAAAAAACCCAACCTTTTTGGGCCTTTTCCATGGAGATGCATCATTTTTTCCCCTGAGTATTTTGGGGTTAAATCTGTGGGTATTGCAGGATCATTCCTGGAAGGATTTAGGTGAGATTTCTTTTCCTAGGAACAAAATTCAGCGAAATTCCCTCATTTAACCAATTCCCAAGGAGTTGCTGGTCCTGACTGTAGCCAGGGAAGACAGAAGACAGGAAAAGGAATATAATATCTTTATTAGAATGACTCTAAACAATGCATTTTAATGATTTTTTTGTGGAATATCCTTAATTTTGAGGCCCAAAGTTGTACATTTTCTCTCCCAAAAAAAAACAACCCTTTTTTGGGGCCTTTTCCATGGAGATGCATCATTTTATCCCCTGAGTATTTTGGGGTTAAATCTGTGGGTATTGCAGGATCATTCCTGGAAGGATTTAGGTGAGATTTCTTTTCCTAGGAACAAAATTCAGTGAAATTCCCTCATTTAACCGATTCCCAAGGAAGTTGCTGATCCTGAGTGTAGCCAAGGGAAGGCAGGATGGTGATTCCTTCTTGGAGAACAATCTCCAACATTCCCAGCTCAGGCATCAGGGCATTTCTTTATTCCAAAATTCCAAGCAAAGCTTCCCAAATTCCTTCAGCCTGGATGGATTTTCAGCCTCCTGGCTGCCAGAATTCTGCTCTGACATCCTCTGCCACGGCCAGAAGTGTTTGTCTGCTCTGCTGTGGGGCTGAGGCTCTGAAATTCACTTTAATTGACCTTAAACCCAAGTCAGGGTGGCAGAGGAAGAGGATAAATAAACTTCTGCCCCTTGTGGAAGGGTTTTAGGTGACAACTGTCATTTGCCCTTCTTTTGGGACCATTTGATGGTGACAAAGTTGACATTTAAGGCACTCAGAACCCTGCAGATCCCCATGGTTGGTCTGCTAGGAAACAGCTGGGCTTGATGTCAAAATTCAGGAAATTTCTGCCATCCTCATCCTGGTGGGAAAAAAAAAAATAGAAACTATTCCTAGAGATGGAATAGTCTGCCCTGGCTGGTGATGTGAAACACCCTTGGCCATCCTGCTGCATCTGCTGGGGGGAAAACCACAGCCAAGTCACTGAGGAGTGGCAGAAGTCATTGAGAATAAAAAGGAAATAAAGAATAATTGAGCCTTTGAGAATATAAAGTAAATTTTCTTCAGTGGGGGTTTGGAAATTCAGCTTGTCTGGTTGGGTTTTGCAGGGTTTTGATGTTGTGTGTTGTGTAAAGCTGCAAGAAAATGAAAAGGGGAGGTGAATACAAATGGTGGCTTTGAATTTTGGCTGTATTATCTGTATTTTCCATCCCATTTGTGATTTATAGAAATCCCTTTTTTTTATTTTTATTTTTTTATTTTGAGCACTGAAGATCCTGATCTGGCTGTGAATTCCATCCAGTCAGGCTCAAATCCCCAAACAAATCCCATCAAACTCTTTTCCTCCTTTGCTCAGCAAGGGAAATGTTGGAGCAGTTGTTTTCCAAGGAAACCTCCCTGGGGCTGGGAGGAATTGGGTGACCCTGCCTGGGGCTCAGGGAAGGAAGGAGGAAGAGGAGGGGCAGAATGAGAAGGAGGAAGAGGAGGAGGAGAGGAAGTTGGAAAGAAGAGGGAGAAGGAGAAGGGGAGGAGGAGAGGGAGAAAGAGAAGGTGGAGATGGAAGAGGAGGAAAAGAAGGGGAGAAGGAGGAGGAGGAGAGGGAGAAGAAGGGGATGGAGGAAGAGGAAGGAGATGGAGAAGGAGAAGAAGAAGGAGAGGGAGGAGGAGAAGCAGGAGAAAGTGAGGAAGAGGAGGAGAAGAGAAGAAGGAGAAGGAAGGAGAGGGAGAAAGAGAAGGAGATGGAGGAAGAAGAAAAGGAGAAGGAGGAAGAGGAGGAGGAAGGAGAAGGAGCAAGAGGGAGGAGGAGAAGGAGGGAAGATGGAGGAGGAGGAAAAGGAGAAGAAGGAGAAGGACAGGGAGGAGGAGAAGAAGGACAAAGAGGGAGGAGGAAGGAGAAGGAGGAGGGGAGAAGAAGGAAGAAGGAGAAGGAAGGAGAGGGAGAAAGAGAAGGAGGAAGAAAAGGAGAAGGGGAGAAGGAGAAAGGAAGAGAAGGAGAAGGAAAGGGAGGAGGAGAAGGAAGAGAAGGAGGAGAGGGAGGAGGAAGGAGAAGGGAGAAGGAGGAGGAGTAGGAGAGGGAGAACGAGAGTGAGAAGGAGAAGGAAAAGGAGAAGGAGAAGAAGGAGGGGAGGAGAAGGAGAAGTAGGAGAGGGAGGAGGAGGAAGGAGAGGGAGAAGGAGAGCGAGAAAGCAAAGGAGAAGGAGGAGAATGAGAGGGACAAGAAGAAGAAGGTTGTTGCTGTTGTTGCTGTTGTTGTTGTTGTTGTTGTTGCTGTTGTTGTTGTTGCTGTTGTTGCTGTTGTTGTTGTTGTTGTTGTTGTTGTTGTTGTTGTTGCTGTTGTTGTTGTTGCTGTTGCTGTTGTTGTTGTTGTTGCTGTTGTTGTTGTTGTTGCTGTTGCTGTTGTTGTTGTTGTTGCTGTTGTTGTTGCTGCTGTTGCTGTTGTTGTTGTTGTTGTTGTTGCTGTTGTTGTTGTTGCTGTTGTTGTTGTTGTTGTTGTTGCTGTTGTTGCTGTTGCTGTTGTTGTTGTTGTTGCTGTTGTTGTTGCTGCTGTTGCTGTTGTTGTTGCTGTTGTTGTTGTTGTTGTTGTTGTTGCTGTTGTTGTTGTTGTTGCTGTTGTTGCTGTTGCTGTTGTTGTTGCTGTTGTTGTTGCTGCTGCTGTTGTAGCTGTTGTTGTTGTTGTTGCTGTTGTTGTTGCTGTTGTTGTTGTTGTTGTTGTTGTTGTTGTTCCACTTCTCACTGTGGGTCTCCTTCCCCTCCCCACGGTGCCGGCAGCACTGGAGCTTTTCCCAGCAGGCCTGGAAGCTGGGATCACACTGGGAATGTCACATTGCAGGAGATGGGGAGGTGACATTTCTGGGATCACAGTGGGAATGTCACATTGCAGGAGATGGGGAGGTGACATTTCTGGGATCACACTGGGAATGTCACATTGCAGGAGATGGGGAGGTGACATTTCTGGGATCACACTGGGAATGTCACATTGCAGGAGATGGGGAGGTGACATTTCTGGGATCACACTGGGAATGTCACATTGCAGGAGATGGGGAGGTGACATTTCTGGGATCACACAGGGAATGTCACCCTTGCAGGAGATGGGGAGGTGGCATTTCTGTGAAAAGCAGCATTCTGACAACATTTACACCTCCTGCCCCACAGTCACTTCCTCATCCAGGCAAAATGTCTTTATTTGACTGTATCCAAAATCCATCCAGAGGGTGCTGGATTTATTTGTGGATTTATTTGTGGATTTATTTCCCTGGTAATCTCCCTCTGGAACCCTCCCAAGCCCCTCACAGCAGGCACATGGAGAGGAAGGAGGAAGCCCAAACCCTCTCAGCTGCCAGCAAGCCTGCAAATGGAAATGGTTCCCAGAACCGCCCATCTGCATCCCCCATTCCCAAAACACAAATCCCACATCCAGGACAAGTGCAGACTGACAGATGGACGCTGTCTTCCAGAGGAACTTTGGAATTTAAAATGCAGCAGGAGATCTTTAAAGAACAGGAGCAGATGACTTTGCTGTTTGGACCTATAGGCGCAGATTAATGTCATTTGCTGCCTTTTAACTGCTTCCATCTTTATCCTCCTGGTTTTTTCCTGCAGAAATTAACCTTGGCTGTCTGTCTGTCTGCAGACAGAAAGCTTGGGATGGTTTTTTATGATTGCAGCCCATAAAGTGAATAACAGGGTGAGGGCCTGGTTCAGCCTATAGCATGGAAAAAACATCATTTAAACCCACAGTAATTACTTGTCTTTTGTTTTATTGTTGGAGTTTCTTATGTAACTATTTAAATGCAGGCTTGGGACTATTTAAATGCAGACATTTATTTTTAGTGCTAAGGTAAAAAAAATCTGATTTTTTTTTCCCCCTACCCAGCCCCTAAAGCAGCGCAGTGTCAGTCTGATCCTCATTGCCATCAGGATTTTTTCAAGTGATGAAATGCAGGATATTGAAAGGCTTCATAGAGATAATTGGGAATGACTTTATTCCATGCTGAAGGGGAAAAAGCTCAACAGGCAGCCAGAGCTGTGCCCCATTTGGCTTTGTAGCACTGAGAGAAACCAGAAATCATTCCAAAAATAAAAGTACAGCTCAGTTTCTCACCAGGGAAGTGGTTGGTGAGGTAAGCTGGGATGTGCTCCGTGCCAGGAATTCTCACTGAACGTGCCTTGGCACCCAGCGCTGGGAGCAGGCTTGGGCAAAGTCACCTTTTTTGCCTTCAGAAAACAGAATAAAGGCTCTGCAGTGCCAGAGCCACGTGAAATTGGGTGAATTGGGTCAATTCCAGGAGAAACAAACTCCCTCCTGCACACCTGGCTGTGCTCATGGGCCTCGCTGCCACCTTTGATTTCGTGGCATGATCCAGCCCAAAGTGGGTGGGTAAAAAGTAGAAATGGCCCCGATTTTCTGCCAAGGCTGAGCCCCAAATCCCTGCTCTTTGCTCTGCTGTGCCTGTGCGAACATTCCCTGCTTTTCTTTAGGAAGCAGCAGCTGGGTTTGGGTCGGGGCAGGATTTTATTGGTTTACTCCAGCAGCTCTTTGGCTCAGGTGTGAACTTGGAGCAAACATTTCTAGGTGGAGTGTGAGCACCAGGAGCATGGGGCTGCAGGAGCCGGGGAATCCAGAGGTTCTCAGGAACCTGTGGGGTGGAAAACAAATGTTTAGAGTCTCAAGGAAATCTACTGTGCTTGTAGAAACAGGAGGTGCTCAGTGTGTGAAAAATGAGTATTTTATGATTGGCTTTTCGGAAATATTCAAATGAATATTCTATGTGTTGTGTTAGAAAGTAATGCTGGATTCATTCTCTTAAGTAGTGTGGTAAATACAGTTTTAGGTTATGAAAAATGTTAAAATAGAAACGATGCTATGTAGGATACTTTTTTTAAAGAAAGGACTCACAGCGAGACAGCAGCCACAGGACACCTGAATCTTTCAGAGAAAAAGAATTTATTGGCCTCTTATCAGAAGAAATGAACTTCTTCCCACCTCGAAGGCGCTGTTGGGATTCAGAGGAAGAAGCTGAGGATGACCAGACAGAATCCTGTGTTTGAATGGAATTTATGCATCATGTATGAGGTGTATGAATATGCAACAGGCTGTTGTTTTTAAGGGTTAATCCTTTGTTAATGTGTGTCCTTTTTCGGGCTTGTGCCACCCAGAAAAGGTACCTGGACTGTCTGTAACTCTTTTTCTCTATTGTCTCATATTGTCCTAATTCAAATTGTCCAAATTATTATTACTCTAATTGTATTACTATTTTTTATAACCATTTTATTACTATGAAACTTAAAAATTTTAAGAACAAGTGATTGGCGTTTTTCACAAGTGGAAGCAGGAGCTGTCTGCGGAATAAACCCAAACCAGATCCCATTCTCCAGGGCAGGCAGCCTGGAAGGTTTTGCCCTTTGAGACACAATTCCCGATTTTTTTCCCCCTAATGAACAGCGAGCTCCATCAAAGGCTGGGAGATTGTGGACAAAGAGCAGCTCATGTGGCTGTGCCCCGAGGCAGCTGCTTCCACCCGGGAATTGCTGCAGCAATTTCGAGTCATTGCATCGCTCTCTTCCCTGGAGCCTGAGGGAGAAAAGTTCCCTCCTTCCCTCTCTGAGATTATGAGGATGTTTCCTGTTTGGTTCTCTGATCAAAGAACAGAATGTATAAATAAACAGAATGGGGAAAGATCACCCAAGTAATTCGGTTTAAATCTTGCAAAGCCACTTCCCAAATAACACCCAAATGTCTGTGTAAAATAAAAGAATTTTGGGGTTTATTATCTCTCAGTGCTGTGAGGGCTGAAACTGGAACTCTGTTCCGTGGTGAATTTATAATTTGAGTTACTGCTCTTGCTTTGTAAGCAGAAGTGAGGATTTGCTAAGAAAACGATTTGGAGTGGGGGAAAATCTCCACATCCCATCTCTCCTTTGGCTTTCATCCCTTGGAGGATGAACACTGGGGGCCGGAACGAGAGGATCTTTCAGGTCCCTTCCCACAACACCTGAGTGGCAAAACCAAGGCCAAGAAGAGTTGATCTCTTCCTAAATAAGCATTTATCTCTTCATTCTCTTGGATTTCCCGGGACTGAATCACTGAAATCAATTTGGCTGCCAGGCCTCCTCTTGCCCTTTCCCTTTTTGCTCCTGGAGTTGTTTTTTTGTGAAGCACATCCCATGAACAGAGAGCCTTTTGTTCCTGTCGATGTCATGACTTGCACTGCGTCCTTGGGCAAGAGCATGAAAAGAGTCTTTTCATCTCCCTGTGTTTATTTTTAATAGGGAACAACATCATCAGTAGGTGGAGGTGACCTTTCATCTCAGGAGCTGCTGGGAGGGAGACAATTTGGAGATAATTTTTGGGGCGCTGGCAGAGGGAGCTGCCCTGGGCAGCCCCATTCTGAGTTTAGCAGCAAAGTTTAACAGCTTTTCCATCAGGGAATTCCCTCTGAATTGCAGCCAGCTCAGCCTTTTCATGATTTTAAAGGTCACAGGATCCCAGGATCATTTAGGCTGGAAAAGATTTTTGGGATCCTCCCCTTGTCACCAGCCCAGAGCTGTGAGTGTTGTTCTTGGACACCTCCAGGGATGGGGTCTCCATAGTCCCCTGGGCAGCCCATTCTGATGTTCTACAGCAAAGTTTTATCAACTTTTCCATCAGGAAATTCCCTCTGAATTCCAACCTGTTCTCCAGCTCAGCCTCTTCATGATTTTCAAGGTCACAGGATCCCAGGATCATTTAGGGTGGAAAAGATTTTCGGGATCCTCCCCTTGTCACCAGCCCAGAGCTGTGAGTGTTGTTCCTTGGACACCTCCAAAGCTCCCTGGGCAGCCCACTCTGATGTTTTACAGCTTTTCCATCAGGAAATTCCCTTGGAATTCCATCCTGGAGCTCTCCTTGCACAGCTTGAGGCAGTTTCCTCCTGCCTTGCCCTTCACCTGGAGCTGTGTTTGCACCTTGAGATGTTCCGAGGTCTCTTCCTGAACGGTTCAGGCTCTGCAGCTCCACCAAAACCAAACAGATCTTTTAACAAAGGCAAAATAGCAGGAAAAAAGGAACTTTGGGAACATCTTTTCTCAGTGGGAGATGTATCTAAGGAAAGAAGGGGAGGAATTGTCAAGAGAATTTGAAATTTAGGAGTAGGTTTGTGGAAACTTGCAGTGGCAGGAGGCAAAACCTTGGGATTGGGGCAGGCATGAAAACAGGAACTCCTTTTTCATAAAGTTGTAACTTAATTTTCTCATTTTCAAGGCTTTTTGAAAAGAAGGGAAGTTAAAATTCCAGTTTACTGGAATAAAAGTGGAGGACTTGTTTTATTTTCCTTTTCCATCAAGTAAAGACTTCTTCCTCTAGATTTTCCAGGCAGGTGTTGGAACTCCCTGGCATCAATTTCTTGAATCCATGTGCCCAAACAACGGCTTTAACTCTGCTGTAGAAAATAAATACTCACAAATAAATACAGAAATAAAAATAAATCTGACGTACCTGTCCAGCCAAACAAAGGAGTTCCTTGAGTAACCTGAGCCTGCAAATGTAAATATTTCCCAACTGCTGCTGCCTTTTTCCAGGTTGATAACTCTGCAATAACTCTGCAAAACCTTGGGATTTGGGTAGGCATGAAAACAGGAACTCCTTTTTCATAAAGTTGTAACTTAATCTTCTCATTTTCAAGGCTTTTTGTAAAGAGGGAAAGTTAAACTCTTACCAGAATAAAAGTGGAGGACTTGTTTTATTTTCCTTTTCCATCAAGTAAAGACTTTTACCTCCAGCTTTTCCGGGCAGATGTTGGAATTCCCTGGCATCAATTTCTTGGATCCATGTGGTCAAACAATGATTTAACCCTGCTGTAGACAATAAATACTCACAAATAAATATAAAAATAAAAATAAACTTGAAGTACACGCACTTTAGTACACCAATCAGAAGGAGTTCCTCGAGTAACCTGAGCCTGTAAATGTAAATATTTCCCAACTGCTGCTGCATTTTTCCAGGTTGATAACTCTGCAAAACCTTGGGATTTGGGTAGGCATGAAAACAGGAACTCTTTTTCCATAAAGTTGTAACTTAATCTTCTTAGTTTCAAGGCTTTTTGTAAAGAAGGGATGTTAAAATTCCAGTTTACTGGAATAAAAGTGGAGTTCTTGTTTTATTTTCCCTTTCCACCAAGTAAAGACTTTTACCTCCAGATTTTCCAGGCAGGTGTTGGAACTCCCTGGCATCAATTTCTTGGATCCATGTGGTCAAACAATGATTTAACCCTGCTGTAGACAATAAATACATAAATAAAAATAAATCTGAAGTACATGTCCAGCCAAACAGAAGGAGTTCCTTGAGTAACCTGAGCCTGCAAATGTAAATATTTCCCAACTGCTGCTGCCTTTTTTTCCTGGTTGATAACTCTGGAGGCTCATCCTGCTCTTCCTGCAAGTTATTGCTGAATTTCAGTTTGAGAAATTAAGGGAATTTAATCAATTTGGTAAATAATAATGATCTCCTTAAAAAAACACATTAAAACTATAGCATGGTTGTGTCTTGTATTCCCAAAATTAACCTTTTGCAGAGGGAAGGAGACTTCTGGGAAGGACTGAGAGGTGGTAAGGGAAAAGTGAAACTTTTCCTTGTAATTCCCAATATTTTCTGGTCACAGAAATTGACCTACTTTTTCCTGTTAGATCTGTTCTACTCTACAGTTTGGCAAAAGAAAATGCTGGATTGGTTTAAAACGCTTCTCAGGAAATTGCTGCTTGAGGGTTTAATCTTTCTGCAGCTCCTCTTCAGCTGCACTTGTAACAAGATTTAGGATTTACATGTATTTATATCTAACAGGTTCATTTGTGCTTCAGTTATTGTGCTGCAAATTCCAGGGATTACAATTCCTGCTCCTTAATCCTGCTGGGCTGTGGAGAAAACCCTGCTATCCAAATAATGGGCTTTTTTTTCTAAAAAATCTGTGTAGAACAAAGCTGTTGATTAAACCACTTCTTCCCTTTGAGCTGTGATTTGAAATATAAATCAGGAGAAGTTTTTCCAGTCTGGGGTTTATTTTATTCCAGAATTGGAAGCCCTAATGTATTCCAATATTCTCTAATTCCACTCTCATGGGAATAGAATTGATTTTACATTGATATCCAAAGAGATGGTGAGGCTTTGGATGGTGGTGGGTGCCACAGAGATTTGGAATAAAACATTGATTAATTCTTGGAGAGTTTTAAGGTCAAACCACAAAAACCAAGAGCAGAATGAACCCACACCGGACAACGACGTGGATTATCACCACACACCAGCTTCTTCTGAGACATAAATCCCCATCCTCTTTATTTTTCCTTCTTTATTCTTAAGGAACCCTCCAGACCAGCTGTATTTGTCTAACTCTGACAGATTTTCTCTCAGTGCTCCCGAGGAGTGTCGCTCTCATTGACACCCAAACCTGTCATAAAGCACCACAGCAGCACGTGACACTGGTCATTTATTTTGATATTTTTATTTTTTCAGGTTTTGGTTTCAGGGTGCTTTCTGATGCTTAGGCAAGAAATGACATCTTGGTTGTGCCTTGCCTGTGATTACAGCCCTGGAAGCTCCATGGCTGTGTGAGAATTTAAATAACTGGGAAAACGTGCGGGCTGGGAATGAGAGACAGATCCACCTTCATGAGAGAACTGAAATTCACCCCGAGGGGGGATTTATCCATCTAATTCCCACTGGTTTTAATGCAGATGGAGGACATAAATATCCCTTGGGGAATATTTTCATTGTCCCCATGGTCCCCTGTCTTCCTAAAAGCCCCGAGTTCCATCCAGCCAGAAGGTCGCGGTCATGGTTACAGTTGCGATGAGACAAAAGCGAAATATTCCACCAAAGTGCTGCTTGCGGCTACTGAATTCTCCTTTTTTTAAAATTTTTCTTGCCAGCCCTTCAGATGGAGGACATAAATATCCCTTGGGAATATTTTCATTGTCCCCTGTCTTCCTAAAAGCCCCAAGTTCCATCCAGCCAGAAGGTTGCGGTCGCGGTTACAGTCGTGATGAGACAAAACCAAAATATTCCACCAAAGTGCTGTTTGCAGCTCGTTTTTTTTTTTTGTATTTTTCTTGCCAGCCCTTCAGATGGAGGACATAAATACCCCTTGGGAATATTTTCATTGTCCCCTGTCTTCCTAAAAGCCCCGAGTTCCATCCCGATGATCATTTCTCCCAACAGCCAGAAGGTCACGATGAGACAGGACCGAAATATTCCACCAAAGCGCTGCTTGCAGCTACTGAATTCTCCTTTTTGTTTTATTTTTCTTGCCAGCCCTTCACATGGAGGACATAAATGTCCTTTGGGAATATTTTCATTGTCACCTGTCTTCCTAAAACCCCTGAGTTCCATCCCGATGATCATTTCTCCCAACAGCCAGAAGGTCACGATGAGACAAAAGCGAAATATTCCACCAAAGTGCTGCTTGCAGCTCCTGAATTCTCCTTTTTGTTTTATTTTTCTTGCCAGCCCTTCCACCCCATGGTGAACCTGGAATGCTCGCGGGATTTCCGGCCGTTCCTGTGCGCGCTGTACGCGCCGGTGTGCATGGAGTACGGGCGGGTGACGCTGCCCTGCCGCCGCCTGTGCCAGCGCGCCCACAGCGAGTGCTCCAAGCTCATGGAGATGTTTGGGGTCTCCTGGCCCGAGGATATGGAGTGCACCAGGTGAGAAAAACCCCTTTTTTTATTTTTTTTTATTTCAGAAAAATTTTTACTCCCATCCAGGATGTTTTATAGCCCGTAAAAAACAGGTGTTTAAAACGTTTTCCGTCGCACGCGGCCGTGTTTTCCTTCCCATTTGCCAGCAGCCTTTCCTGAGGTGGGAAGTGAGTTCCTATTTCTGCCCAAGAGATCAGCTGAAAATTGGCTGCGTTTGATGAGGAGGAAATCTCAAAGCTGTTTGCAGAGCATGTACCCCTTGCTGAGCTGCAAACAGCTGTGTTCAGCTTTACATTGCACAGATAAATTTATGGAAAAACGATCCAATGCTGTTCCAAGCTGTTTGAGACAGAACGTGCATGAAATTAAAAACAGGATCTTCATGCTTTATTGCTTTTTGTGACTCTAACAGTTAATGAAACTGAGGAGCAGTAACAGGAAGAAACAATTTCCAGTTGGATTGGAGAGAATGAAAAACAATTAAAATTGTTTTAGTTAAATAAATCAGAGTATGTTTTCAAGTTACTGGGATTGCTCCAATCTCTCCTTTGAAACTGCAACACTCCTGAACCTCTAGTCAGAGCTTTATTTACACAAATATCTCCATCATCATTCCATTTATTAATGCTGATATCAACTACACAAATATCTTCATCATAATTCCATTTATTAGTGCTGGTATCAACTACACAAATATCTTCATCATAATTCCATTTATGAAAACTGGTGGCAGTGCTGGTTGGAATTTTGGTGTCACCACCTCACTGCCCTGTCTGATGGCAGCAAGTGCAGTTGCTTAGGAAAGGCTTTAAAATATTTTTAAAATCCTGCTGCCATGGGCTTGAATTTACAGATGTCCTGGGATGGATTTTGCATCTTTACTTTCATTCTTAAAGCTCAAATTGACCCCTCACCTGTTTTACTCTTAAACCTATTTTAAAGTTTCAACATGGCACTGTGAGATGCGTTTGTGACTAAATAGTGCAGAATTTGATGGATTCCCCATTTTTTGGATTGTCTGGTTGCGCTCCAGTTGGTTTGCCTGAAGTCACGCCTAGAAATTCTGATTCTTGTATCGGGAATGGTGTGGCCAGCAGGAGCAGGGAGATCATCCTTCCCCTGTACACCTCGAGCGCTGTGTCCAGTCTGGCCCCTCCGTTTGGGAAGGACCTTGAGGACCTGGGGTGTGTCCAGAGGAGGCAGCGAGGCCGGAGAGGGGCTGGGAACACAAACCCTGTGAGGAACCCCTGAGGGAGCTGGGGGTGCTCAGCCTGGAGAAAAGGAGACTCAGGGGTGCCCTCATCACTCTCTGCAGCCCCTGAAAGGTGCCTGTGCTCAGCTGGGGCTGGGCTCTTTCTCCAGGCAGCACTGACACAACCAGAGCACACAGCCTCCAGCTGTGCCAAGGGAAATACAGGTTGGATATTGGGAAAAAGTTTTTTACAGGAAGGGCGATAAAGTTCTGGAATGTTCTGCCCGGGGAGCTGGTGGAGTCACCATCCCTGGGTGCGTTTAACAAAGCCTGGATGTGGCGCTGGGTGCCAGGGTTCAGTTGAGCTGTTAGGACATGGCTTGGACTCAGTCATCTTCAAGGTCTCTTCCAAGCCAGTGATTCTGTGAATTCTGTGTGCAGCGAGGTTCCCAGTCCTTGTAAATTGTGAGTAGATTCCTTGTAAACTCCTCTTTTTAGGTTCCCAGACTGCGACGAGCCCTATCCTCGCCTGGTTGACCTCAACTTGGCCGGCGAGCCCACGGAGGAGGCGCCGATGGCCGTCCAGAGGGATTACGGCTTTTGGTGTCCCCGGGAGCTGAAAATCGACCCCGAGCTGGGCTACTCCTTCCTCAGGGTGCGGGACTGCTCCCCTCCCTGCCCCAACATGTACTTCCGCCGGGAGGAGCTGTCCTTCGCCCGCTACTTCATCGGCGTCATCTCCATCGTCTGCCTCTCGGCCACCTTGTTTACCTTCCTCACCTTCCTCATCGACGTCACGCGCTTCCGCTACCCGGAGAGGCCCATCATCTTCTACGCCGTCTGCTACATGATGGTGTCCCTCATCTTCTTCATCGGCTTCCTGCTGGAGGACCGGGTGGCCTGCAACGCCTCCAGCCCCTCCCAGTACAAGGCGTCCACGGTGACCCAGGGCTCCCACAACAAGGCCTGCACCATGCTCTTCATGGTGCTCTACTTCTTCACCATGGCCGGCAGCGTCTGGTGGGTCATCCTCACCATCACCTGGTTCCTGGCCGCCGTGCCCAAGTGGGGCAGCGAGGCCATCGAGAAGAAAGCCCTGCTCTTCCACGCCAGCGCCTGGGGCATCCCGGGCACCCTCACCATCATCCTGCTGGCCATGAACAAGATCGAGGGCGACAACATCAGCGGCGTGTGCTTCGTCGGCCTCTACGACGTGGACGCGCTGCGCTACTTCGTGCTGGCGCCCCTCTGCCTCTACGTGGTGGTGGGGGTGTCCCTGCTGCTGGCAGGAATCATCTCCCTCAACCGCGTCCGCATCGAGATCCCGTTGGAGAAGGAGAACCAGGACAAGCTGGTGAAGTTCATGATCCGCATCGGCGTCTTCAGCGTGCTCTACCTCGTGCCCCTGCTGGTGGTCATCGGCTGCTACTTCTACGAGCAGGCCTACCGGGGCGTGTGGGAGACCACGTGGGTGCAGGAGCGCTGCCGGGAGTACCACATCCCCTGTCCCTTCCAGGTGAGCAGCACCGCCCGGCTCCACGCCCACCCTTCCCTTCCATCGTCCTTCCTTGCCTTCCTGCTGTCCTGTCTTGGCTTTCCGTCGTCCTTTTTTGGCTTTCTGCCGCCTTTTTTGTTTTTCTGTAGTCCTTTTTTTGGTTTTCCGTCGTCCTTTTTTGCATTTTCACACCCGAAATGTGTCCTGAGAACAAAGAGATTGTAAAAAATTTGGATTTATTTGGGGAAAAAAGAATTATTTGTGCACTCCCTCTCTGGAAGGGATGATGGTGGTGGGCACGATGATGGCGGTGGGAATCCTGAGAACGTAGAAAATTTGGGTTTCTCTGGGGGAAAATGGATTTTCTGTGCACTCCCCCTCTGGAAGGGATGGAGGTGGTGGGCACGATGATGGTGGTGGCACGATGATGGTGGATTTGGAGCAGTGGAATGGGAGCCATGGGCTGATTCCAGAGACCTTTTGGGTCTCTTTCCACTCAAAGCAGATGCTGCAAAGGTATCCTGAGAACAAAGGGAAGGTAGAAGAGTTGGGTTTGCTTGGGGGAAAATGAATTCTTTGTGCGTTCCTCCTCTGGAAGGGATGAAGGTGGTGGGCACGATGATGGTGGTGTCCATGATGATGGTGGATTTGGAGCAGTGGGATCACTTGGAATGTGAGCCATGGGCTGACTCCAGAGACCTTTTGGGTCTCTTTGCACTCAAAGCAGATGCTGTGAGACCTGCAAAGGTATCTCGAGAACAAGGAGAATGTAGAAAATTTGGATTTATTTGGGGGGAAAATGGATTCTTTGTGCACTCCCCCTCTGGAAGAGATGAAGGTGGTGGGCACGATGATGGTGGTGGGCACGATGATGGTGGATTTGGAGCAGTGGAACCACTTGGAATGTGAGCCATGGGCTGACTCCAGAGACCTTTTGGGGCTCTTTGCACTCAAAGCAGATGCTGTGAGACCTGCAGTGGGAGGTCTGGAGGGAGCAGACCTTGGCTGATAAAACCAGAAGATGTTGAATTATTGAGAAGCCCCAGGCAGGAGGGGCTGTGGCTGCCCTTTGGTCCTGAGCAGCTTGGGGGGGTCTCCCCAAGGATTCATGGGGTGGGTGGGTGGGAAAAGCTTCCTCAGAATGGGAAGAAATTCCTGCAGGAGGTGTGGAAGCTGAAGCAGGTGGAAGTGGAGAGTTCCTTGTTGAGTTCCTCACTCAAAGCTCTGCTGTTCCTATTAAAAATTTAAAAAAAAAGTTGTTGCTATATTCAAATTATTGGGATAATTCCTTAGCCTGGGTGTTGCTGAGAAATCAGAATTTCCATCAACTCTTGGTGATTTTTCCTGGTGGTTTTGGGCTCTGTGGCACCTACAGAAGATGTAAAGATGTTTTTTTAAACCAGCCTCAAGACCAGGGCTTGATGAATTTGTTTTCAGTCGTTGAAAGTTTTTCTAGTAAAGAATTTTGGGGTTTGAACTGATTTTTGTTGGTTTTGTTCATCTGTAGCAGTTTTGGGGGCTTTTGATGGCCTGGAGGTTTTCCATCTCCTCCATCTGTATAAAATCTGATTTAAAGCATCTTCTGAAGAAAACCAGAGCTTGCAGCTCATCAGCTTTAGGGTTTTTTTTTCCAAGAAACTCAGATTTATCTGCTGGGTTTAATTGAGTTATCACAGGAGCAGGAGCCTCTCTGAGCCCTGAGATCAAATTCTCCCCTGGTTTATTCAGATGCAGTTGGAAATAAAGTATTTTAGGGATTAATTGCCTGCTTTGGGGCCAAAATGGCAGATTGGTTTTGGGAATGGCATTCCTTAGATATTTTCTGTAAATTATTTTAAAGGAACTTTATTTCCAGAGGGTTTTACAGCAAATTTCGATTTTACAGCTGCACACAGAGGGATATTTAAAAATTACCATTTTGGCTCTGAAGCAGTTAAAACACCAGCTGAGTCATCACAGCTCACATTTTAATGCAATAAAATATCACTCAAAGGTTTGGCTTAGGCTTGAGAATAATCCTTTTATTACCTTTAACCCTTCCTGGGGTTTTTTTGGTTTATTTTCCAAAGTGGGATCATTTTTATAGCAGGAAATTTGTGGGTGTGTGCAATTTCATTGGTTTGATTGAGTTTTCACTGTTGTGGTTTTAATCTGATGCTTAAAAACAGAAAAAAAAAAAGAAATAAAAAAGGGGGACACGTGGATTTTTTCTTGATTCATTTCCAACGCCCACCGTGCGCCGACGGAAATTTAAATTTAAATATTGAAATAATTAAAATTTAAGCACCTATAAAATCATCAGGGTTTTGAGGAGGCAAAATTTACAGCAAAAACTTGTTTTTAAACCTCAAAACTGAGGGCTGGAATAATAAAATAAAATAATAATAATAATAAAAACGTGCAGGAAGAAGCTGCTGGAATCCCTGCAAGCCGTCGCTGCAATGGCCCAGCAGGAGCCAAAAGAACAAGAATGGTTTCATTCACAGCAAATTGGGCTGAAGGACCTGCAGACCCCAGGGAGTATTAAATATAAAGGGTTTTTTTTTTCCTTTTAACCCCTCCATTTATATTTTTTCCCCTCAAAAAAGTTTGGGTTTTTTTTTTTTCCTTTTAACCCCTCCAGTTACATTTTTTTCCACTCTTCCCATATTAAATAATCCAGATTTGTAACTGAACCAGATTCCCAAAGCTGTGGGGGAAAATGATTTTATCCTCAGCTCATGGAAGGGAAATATATCCTTAAGTGATATTCCCAAGTGGAGAGTTTGATCAGATAAAAAGCAGAAGCTGTCTTTATTTTGCTGCTTGAAATCAGAAATATTCCCAAAATTAGAAATATTCCCAAAAGTAGAAATATTCCCAAGTGGGGAGTTTGGTCAGATAGAACCAGAAACTGGGTTTATTTGGCTGTCTAAAATTAGAAATATTCCCAAAATTAGAAATATCCCCTAGCAAAGAGTTTGGTCAGATAAAAAACCACAAACTATGTTTATTTGGGTGCCTGGAATCATAAATATTCCCCAAATTAGAAATATTCCCAAGCAAAGAGTTTGGTCAGATAAAAAGTAGAAATATTTGGCTGCCTGGAATCAGAAATATTCCCCAAATCAGAAATATTCCCCAAATTAGAAATATTCCCAAGCAAAGAGTTTGGTCAGATAAAAACCAGAAATATTTGACTGCCTGGAATCAGAAATATTCCCCAAATCAGAAATATTCCCAAAATTAGAAATATTCCTAAGTGGAGAGTTTGGTCAGGTAAGAACCAGAAACTGGGTTTGTTAATCTGCCTAAAATCAGAAATATTCCTAAAATTAGGAATATTCCCAAGTGGAGAGGTCAGTAAGATAAAAAGCAGAAATTCTGTTTATTTGGCAGAAATCAGAAATATTCCCAAATTAGAAATATTCCCCAAATTAGAAATATTTCCAAGTGGGGAGTTTGGTCAGATAAAAAGTAGAAATATTTGGCTGCCTGGAATCAGAAATATTCCCCAAATCAGAAATATTCCCAAGGGGAGAGTTTGGTCAGGTAAGAAGCAGAAACTGGGTTTATTTATCTGTCTAAAATCAGAAATATTCCTAAAATTAGGAATATTCCCAAGTGGAGAGGTCAGTAAGATAAAAGCAGAAATTCTGTTTATTTCGCAGAAATCAGAAATATTCCCAAATTAGAAATATTCCCAAAAGTAGAAATATTCCCAAGTGGGGAGTTTGGTCAGATAGAACCAGAAACTGGGTTTATTTGGCTGCCTAAAATTAGAAATATTCCCAAAATTAGAAATATTCCCTAGCAAAGAGTTTGGTCAGATAAAAAACACAAACTATGTTTATTTGGGTGCCTAAAATCAGAAATATTCCCCAAATTAGGAATATTCCCAAGTGGGGAGTTTGGTCAGATAAAAACCAGAAATATTTGACTGCCTGGAATCAGAAATATTCCCCAAATCAGAAATATTCCCAAAATTAGAAATATTCCTAAGTGGAGAGTTTGGTCAGGTAAGAACCAGAAACTGGGTTTGTTAATCTGCCTAAAATCAGAAATATTCCTAAAATTAGGAATATTCTCAAGTGGAGAGGTCAGTAAGATAAAAAGCAGAAATTCTGTTTATTTGGCAGAAATCAGAAATATTCCCCAAATTAGAAATATTCCCCAAATTAGAAACATTGCCAAGCAAAGAGTTTGGTCAGATAAAAAAAGAGAAGCTGTGTTTATTTGGGTGCCTGGAAACAGAAATATTCCCCAAATTAGAAATAAATATTCCCAAAATTAGAAATATTGCCAAGCAAAGAGTTTGGAAACTCTGCAGAAACTGGGTTTGTTTTGCTGCCTGAAATTAGAAACATTCCCAAATTAGAAATATTCCCAAAATTAGAAATATTCCCAAGCAAAGAGTTTGGTCAGATAAAAAGGAGAAACTGTGGTTTTTGGGTGCCTGGGATCAGAAATATTGCCAAAATTAGAAATATTTCCAAGTGGAGAGTTTGGTCAGATAAAAAAAACCAGAAACTCTGTTTGTTTGGCTGCCTGAAATCAGAAATATTCCCAAATCAGAAATATTCCCAAATCAGAAATATTCCCAGAATTAGAAATATTTCCAAGTGGAGAGTTTGGTCAGATAAAAAAACCAGAAACTCTGTTGATTTGACGGCTTGGAATCAGAAATATTCCAAAAATGAGAAATATTCCCAAAATTAGGAATATTCACAAAATTCGAAATATTCCAAAGTGGAGAGTTTGGTCCGATAAGAACCAGAGACTGCCTTCATTTGGATGCCTGAAATCAGAAATATCAGTCAGTCCCCTTCAAAAATCAGAATAAACTCATTTAAAGTCACTTTTTATATTTTCACCAGCCTTGGTTGGATCTTTGGAATCATTCCAGAAAGAAAATAAAGAAATTTTTTTTTGCCCATTTTTTGAGGATTGAATGTAAACAAGCACCTAAGATGGAAATTCCTGGAATTTGGGAATCCCACGGGGAGATTATTTCACTTTGCCGTGGGATTTTTCTGCAGGAACGATGAGCAAAACTCTTTTTAAAAGTAAATTTGGCTGAGTGAAAAAGTCATTTAAAAGTAATTTTCGCTGAGTTCTTTCAGGCAGTTCCTGTGCTTATCTCCAAATCTTCTCAATTTTCCTTCTGATCTCCTCTTAAAAAAAAAAATTAAAACTGCCTTGGTGTTTTGAAGAACTTAATTATTCCGAGCTGGAAGATGATGTAATAGCAAATATCATTTTTATCTGCAACAAAAATAGACAATCCCATTTTTTTTCCCCATTTTTTTCCTCCCTACTCTGTTTCATCCCAGTGCTGTGGGATAAATTTAAATGAGATTTTTTTTTCGCTCACTCACTCCCATCCCTGGCTGGTGTTTATTTAATTTTAATTCAGTAATATTTTTATTGTTTATTTAATTTAATTTTATTTTAAAATAAAATGTATTCCTGTTCATACTGAATTTTTAACACAAATTTCAATCTGACAACATTGGACCAATGGGTTTTAATATTCGGATTAAAATCCCAATAGGATTAAAATCCTCTCAGCTGCTGGTAATTTTAATTCCAGAATTCAGCAGTTTGCTCATCTCCCACTTTCACAAATGCACTTTTTGAGCTGATAATGGTTAATTTCTTATTTTACTGAACATTTTCGAGATCCTTTTAGATGTGGCATCCCTGCCTGTGGCAGGCTGGAGTGGGATGAATGAAATGGAATTTCAGGATGGAATTTCTCCATTTCTATGGACAAAAATTCCATTTTTTCCCCATGTTAACTGGAAAACAAATCGTGAGTGTAGTCCTGGATCCCAGGGCAGGGACAGTGATGGAAACACTTCTGAAACCGAGGCCGGATTCCCTTTGGTCTTTCCCCTTGTTCTTCCCATTTGCAACAAAAGCGTGGGTTAAAATTTGATTTTCTTTGCTTTTTAAGCAGTGAAGAAAGATTTTAATAATAATAATTTACTTTAGAGTGACAAATCCTACCACATTTCACTGGAAAACAAATTGTGAGTTTGTCAGAGCAATGACAGTGATGGAAACACTTCTGAAACCGAGGCCGGATTCCCTTTGGTCTTTCCCACTTTTAACAAAAGCAGGGGTTAAAATTTGAATTTCATTGCTTTTTAAGCAAAACAAGTAAGATCTTAATAATAATAATTTACTTTACAGTGACAAATCCTATCACATCTGACTGGAGAACAAATTGTGAGTGTAATCCTGAATCTCAGGGCAATGGAAACACTTCTGAAATCGAGGTTGCTCCATCAGATTCTCTTTGCTCTTTCCCATTTTCAACAAAAGCATGAGTTAATTTCATTTTCATTGCTTTTCAAGCAATAAAGCAAGATTTTAATAATAATAATTTACAGTGACAAATCCTACCATGTTAACTGGAAAACAGATTGTGAGTGCAATCCTGGATCTCAGGGCAATGGCAGTGATGGGAACACTTCTGAAATCTTTCCCATTTTCTACAGAAGCACGGGTTAATTTGAATTTCATTGCTTTTTATCCTGAGGGAAATATCAAGAGGGGGACAGGTGCTGGGGTTGGTTTTTCCCCACACACACCCCCTGTGCTCATTAATTTGTGTTTTCCCACGTGGGAAGAGGCCGCCAGTGGCTGTCAGGAAGAAGCGGCTGTGACTGATCCTGCTGGGGGCAGGAGGGGAAAATACTCAGGAATGAGTTAGATAGAGATTGAAATGAGCAGTGTGCACACGGAGCAGCCGTGCTTTTCCCTGGAGGAAGGTGGAAATTGGTGGCTTTAACCTTTTTTTGAGCACCTGCCCACCGTGTGTTCCCCGAGGGAAGAGCCTTCCCTTGTCGCTGTCGCATTTCCTGAAAAATCCTCTTTGCCCAGGATTCCCCTCCTGGGAAAGCTCAGAGAAAAAGGAAAACAATATTATCTCCTTTGCTTCTCCTGTGTTCTGCTGCTTTGGAATGTGGTTGGACATTGTTTATCCAACATGTGAATTGTTTTTATTTAATGACCAATCATGGTCAGGCTGTGTCAAGCAGTCAGGAGTTTTAATTATCATTCTTTGTCGCTTTCTGTCTGTATCCTTCCTCTATTTTTAGTAGAGTTTAGCTTAGCATAGCAGAATAGAATAGAATAGAATAGAATAGAATAGAATAGAATAGAATAGAATAGAATAGAATAGAATAGAATATATAATGTGATATAATATAAATAATACAATATAATATATAATACAATATATATGCTATTCTATTCTATTCTATTCTATTCTATTCTATAGTATTATATAGTATTATATAGTATTATATAATAATGATATAAATTATATAATTATATAATTATATAATATTTCTATAATATTATATAAATTAATATAATATATAATCAATATACGTAATTTAAAATATAATATATGATATGATATATGACATTATATGATATGATATATGATGATATGATGTGATATAATGTGATATAATATAAATAATACAATAAATGTATAATACAATATATATTATATTATATTATATTATATTATATTATATTATATTATATTATATTATATTATATTATATTATATATATTATATTATATATATAGTTTATATCATTTACATAATATTTATATAAATTATATAATTATATAATATTTCTATAGTATTATAAATTAATATAATATAATATAATATAATATAATATAATATAATATAATATAATATAATATAATATAATACAATATAATACAATATAATACAATATAATACAATATAATACAATATAATACAATATAATAAAATACCATAAAATAATAAATTAGCCTTTTAAGAACATGGAGTCAGATTCATCCGTTCCTCCTTGGGACCCATCAGATTCCCCATTTGCTGCGGATTCCCGGATTCGCCGAGGGACAGAGCTCCCTCCCTGCAGCGGCCCAGCGGAGGGCCGGGAGGCGCTGGCTGCGGCAATGTCTGTCCTTGTTTCCCCTGTGACCTTTGCGTCTGGCGGGACCGGCTGGGTGCGGCCCCTGCGGTGTGCCCGAGCGGGGCCCTCAGCCCAAATCCCGCATTTCCTTCTCTTCCTCAGGGCCCAGATCTGCAGGGAAATCCTTCCCTGGCACGGAGTTCCCAAAGAAAGAATGGAATTCCCAAAGAAAGAATGGAATTCCCAAAGAATGGAATGGAATTCCCAAAGAATGGAATTCCCAAAGAAAGACTGGAATTCCCAAAGAATGGGATTCCCAAGGAAAGACTGGAATTCCCAAAGAAAGAGTGGAATTCCCAAAGAATGGAATTCCCAGAGAAAGAATGGAATTCCCAAAGAAGGAATGGAATTAACAAAGAATGGGATTCCCAAAGAAAGAATGGAATTCTCAAAGAAAGAGTGGAATTCCCAAAGAAAGAATGGAATTCCCAAAGAAATAATGGAATTAACAAAGAATGGGATTCCCAAAGAAAGAATGGAATTCCCAAGGAATGGAATTCCCAAAGAAAGAAAGGAATTCCCAAAGAAAGAATGGAATTAACAAAGAGTGGAATTCCCAAAGAAAGAATGGAATTCCCAAAGAATGGAATTCCCAAAGAAAGAGTGGGATTCCCAGAGAATGGGATTCCCAGAGAATGGAATTCCCAAAGAAAGAAAGGAATTCCCAAAGAAAGAGTGGAATTCCCAAAGAATGGAATTCCCAAAGAAAGAATGGAATTCCCAAAGAAAGAATGGAATTCCCAAAGAAAGAGTGGAATTACCAAAGAATGGGATTCCCAAAGAAAGAGTGGGATTCCCAAAGAAAGAGTGGAATTCCCAGAGAATGGAATTCCCAGAGAATTGGTGGCTGCTCCATCCCTGGAAATGCCCAAGGCTGGGTTGGAGCAGCCTGGGGTGCTGGGAGATGTCACGGCTGGACCTGGACGAGCTTTCAGGTCCTTTTTAACCCAAACCATTCTGAAAATCCACGAAATTTCCAAATTCCTCCGTTCCTGGAGTGCACAAACCCCTTTTCCACTCCCAGGAATGTGATGGGCTCTGGAGGAAAGCACAAAATCAGCAGCAGAATTCTCTTTTCTCCGGGAAAATTCTCATTTCTGAGCACACGGCCCCAGGGCCTCCCAAAGCAGCTCCTGGTGTTCAGAACAAACTGGTTTTATCTAAAAAAAAAAGAAATTATCCCATTTTTTAAAGCCCAGAGGAGATCTCTGCCTGGATTTGAGCTTTCCAGTGTGAAAAGTGAATTTTGAAAGCCTTTGGTAGAGGATTTTTGAGCTTCAGAGACATCAGGAAGGGTCTGGGAAACAAGAAACGATAAAGTAAATTTATTAAAGATGTTCCCAGTTATTGTTTCAGCTGGTAACGACAATGCTGATGTTAAAATTGAGTTTAAAGGGTTTTTGTGTTTTTTTCCATCAGCAGTGGAATTCCCTCTCTGGAACTGAGGGATCTGATGGCATTGCCACATCCCCATCTCTGAGAAAAATAAAAAATTATTTCACAGCTGAAAAGCTGCTCAGGCTCTGGTTTTAGACAGAAAAGGGAATTTTATGGTGCAGAGTATCTAAAACCCCATTTCTGACAAAAATAAAAAGTGATAATTGTGATTTCACAGCTGCTCAGGCTCTGCTTTTAGACAGAATAGGGAATTTTAATTTTATTGGTGCAGAGTGTCTAAAACCCCAAAGGGATTTGTCTTTTTCTTTTAATAAATTCAAGGAAATTGCTTAGGATTTGAATTCAGAAATGCATTTTTACTTGTGTTTTTTTTCTTTTTTAATCTTTTTAATAGTGCCTCTGAAATCACTCGATACAATCTGAATTTTTTTTGAAGATCTGTTACGCTCAAAAATGAGCAACACCGGGGTCTGTTTCTCATCTTCACCAGTATGAAGCAAAGCTGATGAGCATCAAAAACTGATAAGAAATGTCAAAACTGATAAGAAATATCAGTATTGATGAGCTGTGTCCAAATCAGGGCTTTGGCCAGCTTATTTTGCTCCTTGTGTTTCAGTTTTGGGAATTGTCTTATTTTGCTTTCTTTTAAGCCCAAAGGGGGTGGTGGGGGATGAGGAGATCTCACATTTTTCCAGGATAACAGAGGGATTTGGCGTTTTCCCTACCAAAAATCAATTGTGGATCATCAATGAAATGCTGCAACCCAAAAATGTAACAATGCCTTGCTAAAATATCCTTAAATCTTTAATTTAATTCGATATTTTAAATATTTAATATTGAATTCATATTTTTAATATTATTTCAATATTAAAAATCTTTATTTAATTCGTTATTGTGCAGTTTTTGGGGTTTTTTTTGTTGTTAGGGTTGAGATTAAATGTGTGAGATGGGATTTTTTGTTTGGCCTTAGATGTTTATTAGTTTTTATTGATATTATAGTCTCACAAACTGAGTTTTAGAGTATTTTATTTTAATAAATTAAAAGTGGAGTTGTATTTCTCTCTTTATAAGGTTTTTTTTAAGGGTAAATTGCTTAATTAAGAAATTATACTTAAATTATTTTTATTATTAATTTAATAACTATTTGTGGCTCAAAATGTGGACTTCTAATTACACAATATTATTTAAACTTATAAAGAAGAAGGTGAAGAAGAAGGACAAGCTTTTGTTTTAAAACTTTGATCTTGTTTTATATATTTTACTATATTTTAAAACTTTAAGTTTTCTACCATGTGATATTTACACTTTTATTTAAATTACACACTCATGATTTTAGTTTTATTCTTCAATTTTGGAAGCCTTTTCTACAGCTGTAGGTGAAAATAAGTTTTAAATTGTCCTGAACTTCTTTTCAATTCCTTTTCCTCCTTGCACTAGTTCAGCTTTCGGGGAGATTTCATAAATAAACCAATATTTAATGAATAATAAACCAAATTTATTCAGGTATAAATATAAATAGAGTCAGGTAATGCTTGGAAAAAAGCACTTTTAAATCCAAAGGTATTTCCTTGTAATTTATAAGGAAATTTATTTTTATATATATAATTAATATAAATAATATATTATTTATATATAATATATAATTATACCAGAGCTGATGATGATCAGAGATACTTTTGGAAAATATTTACATATTTTGCATTTTGGCTGAGGCGGCTTGTGGAATTTGAATATACCAGGTGAATTAATAATTTCATGTGTGTGAATTAATTTGTATTTTTGACTCTTCCTAAATAGCTGGGCAGTAAAAAAATCTAAATTTTGGTGATGAACACGAGTGAGTTTTTGCCTAATTTTGTTGTTTTTAAAACTGGTGTTCTGTCCCAGTGCCTTTGGGCTCAAATATCTGATTTTTACCCCGATAAACCTTAAAGAATCATTTCAAGTTTCATTTTTCCAGTGTTAATTATCAGAAATGTTGTTAATTCTTATAAATACCTGGTGTCTGCAGATGAATTTTGTTCCAAACAGTGCAGTCAGTCAGTATGAATGTGAATTTAATGGGTGTTACTCCCTGAATTTGTTGCTTTGAGGCTTAATTTGGAGAAAAGTGTGGAATGATGTTTAATAACTCTCTTTGCCAAAGAGCAGGACGTGCTTCCTCTCACCTGAAAGATTTGTTGGGTGGATTTATTTTAATTTTTTTCACTTGGAATTGTTTGTAGCACTCAGCAGGAGCCACGTTGAGCCAGGAGTTTTTTGCTGTTGAGTGATTTATTGTAAGGTCTTGGTGGAATTAACACAGTGAGCAGAACTGGTGCTTTGTTCTTGAGGAAAAATTCAAAATTCAATTCCCTTCAGGCCAGAAGTTTTGCTTGGGGAGACTTCACCCCGTGGACAGACATTAAAATGTAAATATAAATTATTAATGTAAAAATGAATGAATGTCACCTTCATTAAGAAATTAATTTCCCCATTTATTCCACTCAGTGCCAAACGAGCTCGTGATGAAATAATAATAATAATAATAATGATGATGATGATGTGGGTTTTTGAGAGCTTAGTTTTGCTGGGTAATTTTTTATTGGGATATGGTTAATATTGTTGAATTCTGGGTGGAATCTCACAATTTGACTACAAAATTCTGTGAAATGCTGTAGGAGGGCCCAGTGGTGCCCAAGACCCTTCAGCACCCCTGGGACACAGGTGGATGGAAAAATCCTCAGGATCATCTCCTAATTTTGTTCATGACATTTCTGCACTCCTGTTTTCCATCTCCAGTGCTGACAGGACTAAAAATGTGCAATAATACAAAATATTCAACCTGGATGTGCTGGGTTAAACCAGTGGAAGCTGTGCTGCCCCTCAGCATTAATTGGAACATTATTATTGTTATTATCATTATCATTATTATTGTTATTAATTGGAACATCACAGGGTGGGAGCCTATTTCTGGCAAATCCCCCTGACACAGGGCATGATTTGACTTTGAATTTATAATTTTGGGGGAAAACTGGCTCAGGGTGTTGTTCTGGGAGGTTGTACCTGTGTTTCACATCAATGCAGGGCACAGGATCAAAGGGGAGCTCTGATTGTCACCCTCTGTCACAGACTGGGCATGTGCTCATGACATTTCTAATTATGCTCCTGACATTTCTGCACTCCTGTTTTCCATATAGGAAAACAGGTGACAGGACTAAAAATGTGCAATAATACAAAATATTAAACCTGGGTGTGCTGGGTTAAACCTGTGTTCCCCTCAGCATTAATTGGAATATTACAGGGTGGGATTCTGGCAAATCCCCCTGACTCAGGGCATGATTTGACTTTGAATTTATACTTTGGGGGAAAAAAACTTTGAATTTATGATTTTGGGGGAAAACTGGCTAGGGTGTTGTTCTGGGAGGTTTTACCTGTGTTTCACATCAATGCAGGCCTGTAGGATCAGTGGGGAGTTCTGATTTCCAATCCTTGTCACAGACTGGTGACACTCAGCCGTTCTGTCCCCACAATTCCAATGTGAGGCCATCCCAAAATCCTGCTCTGCTGTGGATGGAATTCCCTCATGGCTGCTGCCGTATTTCTTTCCTATTGCTTGGATTAAACCCTTTTAAATGTGTTTTTTCCCCACATTTCAGTGCTCAGCCATTCTTTTTCTCACACCTTTGAGTTTTTCTAGGCCGGAGCAGCTTCCTGCAAGGGGGTTTGGTTGTTCCCTGGGAATTCCCAGAGTTTTCCAGCTTCTCCCTCCCCTCACAGAGCACCAATCCCTGTCTCAAACAGCTCCTGGGATTTTCCTTGGGCTGCTCAGACACTTCCTGAGCTCTGGTGGCTTTTCCAGCACTGTCACCATCTGTCCCAAAGCCACTGCTGCAGTGGGAAGATTTCTTGGGCCTCTCCCCCCAGTTAAGCAGCCACAATTAAACCTTCCTGCCACGCCAATCCTTGGATCTTTCTTATCCCGCTGTGCGCTGAGTTTATTCCTGTTGGGATCAGGATAATTCCGCTGCTTGTCCTCTGTGTTCTCTCTTGTCCTCATATCCTGAGAAAATAAAAATTCTCAAGGTGGTAGAAAAATTCAAGGGGTTTGGAAATGTCCCTCAGCTGTGACAAAAAGCAGGGAACCTCTTGTTCAGTTATTTAGGGGCCAGGGGGTGTTTGGGATCATGGAATCCTGGAGTGCTTTGGGAAGGGACCAAAACTCTTCCAGTTCCAACCTGGACACCTCCCACTATCCCAGGCTGCTCCAAGCCCTGTCCAGCCTGGCCTTGGACACTTCCAGGGGCAGCCACAGCTTCTCTGGGAAATCCATTCCAGCCCTCACAGGAACTCTTTGGCTTCATTCTGTATCATCCTGCCATCCTTTGTGCTCTCACCTCCTTCCAGCTTCTCCAGCATTTCCTTCCTTGTTGGACCTTGAAGCAGAAGCTTCAGGAGAGAAGGTAGAACCAAGGGGAAGAGTTGATATTTTAAAGGGTTTGGACAGTATGAGAATGGCTGGAAATTCAGGTGAAGAGTATGAGGGTGAAGGAAATGAGACAGAAGTGATGGTAGCTGTGAAGGATTGCACAAATCAAAACTAGTTTTTGTAGTAAAGGCCAAAGGAAGCCAGGGGAGGACTGGGAGGAAAATCCAGGTTTCACGAGATGAAAAGAATCAGACAGAATGGTTTGGGTTGGAGGGACCTTAGAGCTTGTCCAGTTCCACTCTCTGTCACGGACAGGAACACCTTCCAGAATCCCAGATTGCTCCAAGCCCTGTCCAGCCTGGCCTTGGACACTCCCAGGGATCCAGGGGCAGCCACAGCTTCTCTGGAATTCCAGCCCAGGCCCTCCCCACCCTCCCAGGGACTAATTCCTTCCCAAATTCCCATCCATCCCTGCCCTCTGGCAGTGGGAAGCCATTCCCTGTGTCCTGTCCCTCCATCCCTTGCCCCAGTCCCTCTTCAGCTCTCCTGGAGCCCCTTTAGGCCCTGCAAGGGGCTCTGAGCTCTCCCTGGATCCTTCTCCTCTCCAGGTGAGCACCCCCAGCTCTCCCAGCCTTTATCCCAGTTCTCCCAATTACTGGAATTGTTGGAATTCCACGGTCACCACACAGATGCTCACAGAGGACTTCTCCCCACCACGAATTTGTTCCTTCCCTCCACACCCTGGCGGCCCCTTCCAGGCCTGCTCTGGAAGTTCTCTCTCCCTGAAGGTTCAGTTTTTGAGCCAGGTTATCAATTCCAGAAAGCTCCTGGGTGTTTGTTCTTCAGATACCCTACGGACCTTCCTGGAAGGAAAATCTTTGTCTTCTTCTCCAGACAAACCCTTTGGGCATGAAAACATCTGGAAAATTTGATTTTGTGAGGGTTTTCTGCCTGAAGAAAGAAAGTTTGGCTGGCTTGGTAAGAACCAGGCACTTGTACCTGGCCAAAGCCTTGAATTCCCAAGGGAAGGAGTCAGGAAACCCTCCAAGGAACAAAGGACCAGTGCTGACCATCCATGAAGCTTCCACTGGCATTTTTCCCAAGAGCAGCCCCAGCACCTGGTCCTATGTAGGTTAATCCCATCAAAGGAACGACTCTCTCTGATTTGCAGACTAGAAAATATTTCAGGATTATTCAGGGCACGGACAAAAGAGCAGAGATACAAATAAAGGCCAGGAGCTCCCAGCAGCTGAGCCCTTTGTGTGAGGCAGCTCTGGGCCCCGCAGAGCTCTGGTCATGCTCCATGGAGCCCGGGAACAAAGGAACCCTGACCGTGTTTGCTTTGCCTCAGGGCAGGGAGGGATGATTGCAGTGTTCCTAACCAGTGGTGAGCCAGGATGGGTGGTAGAACCTTCCTTTTCTCTCTGTTTTTCTCCCCAGGTCACTCAGATGAGCCGTCCAGATCTGATTCTGTTCCTCATGAAGTACCTGATGGCCTTGGTGGTTGGGATCCCCTCGGTGTTCTGGGTTGGAAGCAAGAAGACCTGCTTTGAGTGGGCCAGCTTCTTCCACGGGCGCAGGAAAAAGGAGTGAGCACGGATTTTTTACACATTAACCCTGCCCTTGCTGCCCTGGGTTGGTTTTTCACAGACACAAAGGCAGGAATGGATGGAAAAGTCACTTATCCAGAATGGGGCCAGGAAGGACAAAAAATTCCTTATTTCTCCCTAAATATTTGTTTCCAGAATCAAATCTACATTTGTTCATCTTCAAAATGTTTTTAACAAGAATGAAGTGGCAAATAAACACTTCATGGTGTTTAGGTGGAATGGAAACTTTTTATTTATAAATGTGCATCCAGCCAGCTGAATCAGAGCTTTAAATGGGAATTAAATGCAGGTTCCTCTCATCGTGGCTGCAGCTGAAAGCATTTATCTCTGTTTTAATCTTCCTTATGCATTGGTGCTGCAGAGCAGCTTGATAAAGTGACAATAAGAATTTCTTGGAGCTTCTTAAGGTTGGCATTAATTTAGATTAAGGTTGGCATCGATTTAGAGACAATCTGTGTGATTTTGTGGTAGCTGTGGGTAGGTGCTTTCCAAATAAATATTTCTGATTTGTAGACTAGAAAATATTTCAGGGCATGGACAAAGGAGCAGAAGTTCCTAATAAATATTAGGAATTTTGTAAATATTAGGATATTATATATAAATAAAACTTATAAATACTGTAAATATTATTAAATATTATTAAATTATAAAATTTATTAAATATAAAATAATTAAAATAAAAAATTAGAAATCCTATAAATATTTGGATATTTTATAAGATATAGTAGGATATAATGTCCTTTAAGATGTTTTAAAACAGAATGGTGACTCCTCCATCCTTCGCTGACTTTTGGTCCATCCTTAAAGGATTCGGCTGGGCTAAAACAACCACATAGGGGGCTAAAATAACCTCACAGGGACATAATCGTGTAAATGATGCTTTGCCAAGCCAGCGCTGTGATCTCTTTCACATCGCCCTAATTACCGCTAATTGCTCCGCTCAGAGTCGTCAACGAGAGCCGCCAGGTGCTGCAGGAGCCGGACTTCGCGCAGTCGCTGCTGAGGGACCCCAACACCCCCATCATCCGCAAATCCAGGGGCACCTCCACGCAGGGCACCTCCACGCACGCCTCGTCCACGCAGCTGGCCGTGCTGGACGAGCAGCGGAGCAAGGCCGGCAGCGTCCACAGCAAAGTCAGCAGCTACCACGGCAGCCTGCACCGCTCGCGGGACGGACGGTACGGGCGCGGCTCCGAAATAAACGGGCCAGGAGATCTTTCTCCTTTTTAGTGCTTTTAGTAAAAATCACCTCGGGAGGGGAGAACCGACGGGTCGCGCTCACGCTGCCGCTGCTCCCAGGAGAGGCATGGAGGAGGAGGAAGAGTGCAGCTGTGTCCGCTGGTCTGTGGGCAGAGCTGGGGGCTCCGTCCTCATGAGAGCATCAGGAGATTCCCCGTTTTTGGTTTGACATTCGAGGTCCTCTGTCAAGCTCACGACTTTTGAGATTAGGGTGAGGGGTAGAAAGGGTCTTAGCAGATACTGGATTCTGTTCCTCTCATCCAGGCATCACATTGATTCGTCCATTTCATGTTGGCTCGTTGTTTTTAGGGGTTTTTGGCTAGGTTTGGTGAGGGGCTTCTTCCTTTGCATACTGGTTCTGATGTCATTTGCATGCCAACCCCGATGTTCCCTCCTCTTCACCATCCTCCAGGGAGCAGCAGGGTGCCACTCACGAAAAGGGGGAATTCTTAACCATCAACACCAGGTAGTTAACGAAAAGGACAGGTGATTACAACAACAAACAGTTACAACTCCACCCTGGCAGCAACTGGCCCAACCTGTGAACTCTGCAACTTTTTTAAAAAATGGGCAGCTTTTCTACTCCTAACATTCCTCACATCTAGACATCACTCAGATCTCTTAATTCCGTGGTGGCTCGTTGTTTTTAGGGGTTTTTCCTGCTAGGTTTGGTGAGGGGTTTCCTCATTTGCATGCCAACCCCGATGTCACCTCCTCCTCACAGTCCCACCTTCCAGGAAGCAGCAGGGGGATACTCCACAAAGGGGGATTTCTAACCATCAAGAACAGGCAATTAAAGGAAAACTATTAACAACAGGGGATTACAACATGAAATTATTAACAACAAATAGTTAGAACTCCAACTTGGCAGCAATTGGTTTAACTTGTGAACTCTGCAACCTTTAAAAAAAATTGACAACTTTTCTAAACAGTTTGAGCAGACGGCGTCTGCTGAGGGAGGCAGGAGCCTCCCCTAAGATGGAAAATGGAAAACCCCTCCTGTCCTTCTTGTTATAAATGAGAAGCTTGACTAGGCCAATATTCAAGCAGCAATCAATTTATTAATTAATATGGTAAAGTATGAGCAATGCAGCGCTGGGTACAGTGGGGGAAGTTTTCCCTCCAACTGCACACCCATAGTTGGGGCTTACAGGTATTTATAGGGGTACTCATCAGCTTTCTCAGCAGTTCCTATTCCCAATTTTTACTCATCAGCAGTTTCTATTCCAAATTTTTACGTCACAATCCTAAACACTGTTGTGATTTAGTTTTTCTCAGGATGTATCTCAAAAAGGAGTATCTTAGATGGTGGTGGGGTCTGGTTTCCAAAAGAAGGGAGGAATATCCCATCTGGCGAGGTCCAGCTCTCCAGATGTGGGTCCAACTTTTAATTGCAAGGACTGTAAATCTCATGACAGTGATGTCCAGCTTCCCTTGGTCGAAACTATTAATCCTTGAGGTGATGTTCATCTTCCTTTCTCAAGCTGCTTTTCTCTGTTTTGTTAGGGCCTCGAGATAAGCACGTTTCCTTTATATATATTCCAAAGCTATAGTTTCAAAGATCCTTACTACAAGCAATATTCTAAAATTATACTTCAAAAGGTAATTATTGCAAAACTCTTTAAGCCTTAGCTACAAGCAGAAAGTTCCTGTCAAAAAGCAACATCCTTAAGGCTTTAATTCAAATGCTCCTAAATCAACTTAAGACTTCTAAAGGTTCATTGCAAACAAAGGTAGGTTCAAAGGCCTTCTTCCATGCTTTATTTCCTCAATTATTTATTAGAATTTGTCTTTATAACTGTCCCATGGTCGGTTTCCACACATATCGCAATCACAAATACACATGTTGCCGGTACGTACCTGACACCAAACACAGCTTTGTATTTCACATGGTTTAGGGCAAATTTGGGAGAAAACCTGCAAAAGGGGGCTCCTCCAGAAAGCAAACCCACACGGCCCCTCCCCGTAACTGGTTTGGGAAGGATTCCTCAGAGAGAAGTGGAAAGAACCTGTTTATTTGACAGGCACAGCACCCCCAGCACACAAAATGAACAATACCAGGTGACACCACTCTGTCACTGCTCTGAAAAGAGATGACAAATTCAGAAAGTCTCTCTTGGGGGTGGTCATTCTGTTATCAGTCCCTCCTGTGCTGGGGCAGCTGCTGCAGCCACAAGGTGCAAACTCTCGGTGTTCCCAGGTCCCAGTCCAGAGCAAGTTCAAGTGGGTCCAAAAAAGGGAAAGGAAAAACAGTCCAGGGAAAATTCGGACTGTTTAGCTAAACTAACTAATGAGCAGGAGCAAAAAGCAAGAGCAAAGCAGAAGCAAAGCAAAGCAAAAAGCAAAAGCAGCACCATGTACTGCCCCGTCTGTGTGTCCCGCCAGCCATGGGGGAGCGGCTGATAGCAAAACCAAAACAAAACTTTCACTCTCAGAGCCAGTCCTGAAGGCACAGAACAAAATATCCAGCATAAACAGAACACATAAATGGGGATACAAGCATCAGAACATCACCCTAGGACACCTCCCCACAAATTATTATAATTTTGAAATCAAGAGGCTCTCAGGCAAAGATATGGGAGCAGGAATAACACTTCTTTACTGCGAAAATTAAAAAAAAAAAAACAAAAAAACCCAACCAAACAATGCAGTAATACAAAACAACACTGACAAAGTTAGAAGCTGACCTGACACCCTGTGGGTCAAGGTGTGTGGTATTTTCAGGGTCCCTTGTTGTGGGGAGGAAAGATGAATCTGACTCCATCTTAGAAGAAGAAATATTATTATATTATATTATTATATTATATTATATTATATTACATTACATTATGCTATACTAAAACTATACTAAAGAATAGAGAAAGGATACAGACAGAAGGTTTAACAAGATACTAATGAAAAACTCATGACTCCCAGAGTCCCAACACAGCCTGACCATGATGGGTCATTAAATAAAAACAATTCCCATGAAACCAATCAAACAATGACCAGTTGGTAAACAAAGTCCAAACCACATTCCAAAGCAGCAAAACACAGGAGAAGCGGATCAGATAATTATCAGATTATTGTTTTTATTTTTCTCTGAGGCTTCTCAGCTTCCCAGAAGAAATCCTGGTGAAGGGATTTTTCAGAAAATATGATGGTGACACAGGGTGCTGGCAGCAGTCCCATTCCATGGTGGCTCAGCCCTCCTGCAGTGCCAGGTGTGGTTCTGGTGGAGCAGGGATCCTGGAGAAGGGTGGAGTTTTTCTCTGAATGTCTAGTGCTGGTGTAGATGGGCCTGGTCTTCTCTGGGAATCCAATGCAAAAAGCTGCCTGTGGTGTTTCAAATCTCAGATTATATCCAGGTAGGAAATGGAAAATGTAAACCCTCTCCCTCTGAATTTTTATAATTTTGAAATTAAGGGGCTCTTGGGCAAAGATATGGGAATAGCAGTAACAGGTCTTTACTAGGAAAATTAAAAATACAAATCCAATGGTACCATAAAAGAAAACAAACCACTGTCAGAGTCAGAATATGCCCTGACACCCTGTGGGTCAGGGAGTTGGTGGCAGTCCCATTCCATGGGGGCTCAGCCCTCCTGCAGTGCCAGGTGTGGTTCTGGTGGAGCAGGGATCATGGAGAAGGGTGGAGTTTTTCTCTGAAGGTCCAGTGGTGGTGAAAATGGCCTGGTTTTCCTCTGGGAATGCAGTGGGAAAGGGCTGCTCCTCTGGGAATGCAGTGGGAAAAGGCTGCCCTGGTGTTCCAAACCTCAGATTATATCCAGGTAGGAATTCTTGGCTCCTCCCCTTGGGTGGAGCATCTCCCAATGGGATGATGGAATTTTATCAGTCGTGCAGGGACACTCACTGGCCCATGAACAGAAAATGTCTCCAGGAGGGAGGATTGGTTGTGGAAGAGATAAAGAAAACTGCCCAATGAACAGAAGATAACTGCCCCACCTCTAACAGATGGCAAATAGAATAGACACTTACCTGGCAATCCAGGATAGGTCCTCCAAAAATTTGGGGCATTACAAATGGTTTGGGAAGGGACCTCAAAGATCTTCTCATTCCACCTCCCTGGGACACTTTCCAGTGTCCCAGGTTGCTCCAAGCCCCATCCAGCCTGTCCTCAGACAATTCCAGATGTGGGGAGTCCAAAACCTCTCTGGGCAAACCTTGGGATTGGACGGGCACCTTCCAGCCAGACACGTGGCCATAATTCTGCTAAAATTGGATGTCCTGGTGCATCTCCTCTCCATGTCAGTGTCTGGACTGGAAAGAGAAAAAACGCTGTGATATTTTCAGATGTGTGCTGGTCTTGGTGAATTAATTCCACAGCAGGGCTGTGTCCAGTGCTGGTTTTCCTGCACGGGAGCGATCTGTGGCAAAACAGAGCTGCCCAAGGTCAGCTCAGCACTTTCCTGGCTGCTTTTGTCCGTGTGTCAGTCGATTTTGTGTCTGTCAATACTCCTGGCCCTGCCGAAGTAAACAAGGGCACGGGTTTGAGTTGAGGTGGAGCTAAGGTTTCCAGGGTAATTAATCACCGAGCGTTTCACTCCCCTAATTAGCAATACCAGCCAGTGCTGGAGTGAGACCCATTGTGAGGAGCTGAAACGCTTCGCCCGAGGCTGTGGGAGCGGAGCAGGGGATGTCTCTCCTCACTTGAGCTCTATTCACATTCCTCCAGCAGCTCACTTGTGAAAAATGCCAATCACTTGTTTTTAAAATTTTAAAAGTTTCATAGTAATAAAATGGTTATAAAAATAGTAATGAATAAAAATAATAATACAATTAGAGTAATAATAATTTGGACAAATTGAATTAGGACAATATGAGACAATAAAGACAAAGAGTTATGGATGTCCGGGTACCTTTTCTGGGCAGCATGAGCCCGAAAAAGGACAGCTGTTAACAAATTATTAACTTCTAAAAACAATAGCTTGTTGCATATTCATACACTTCATACAGGATGCATAAATTCTGTTCAAATACAGGATTCTGTCCAGTCATCATCAACTTCTTCCTCTGAATCCTGACAGCGCCTTTGAGGCGGGAAGAAGTTCGTTTCTTCTGATAATGGGGCAATAAATTCATTTTCTCTGAAAGATTCAGGTGTCTTGCGGCTGCTATCTCGTTGCAAGTCTTTTCTTTAAAAAAAGTGAAATAAACACGGGCAGGAGATCTTTCTCCTTTTTATGCCTTTATTAAAAGTGATCAGCTCGGGTGGGGAGAGCCAACGGGTCGCGCTCACGCTGCCACTGCCGCTGCTCCCAGGAATGGCACAGAGGAGGAGGAAGAGTGCAGCTGTGTCCGCTGGTCTGTGGGCAGAGCTGGGGGCTCCGTCCTCATGAGAGCATCAGGAGATTCCCCGTTTTTGTCTAGCTGACATCTTTTATGTTGGGGGGTAAAAAGGGTCTTAGCAGATACTGGATTCTGTTCCTCACATCCAGGCATCACTTTGGTCCATCAATTCTGTGTTGGCTGTTGTTTTTAGGGGTTTTGGCTAGGTTTGGTGAGGGGTCCCTCCCATTGCATGCTGGCTCTGATGTCATTTGCATGCCAGCTCCAGTGTCATTTGCATGCCAACCCCGATGTTCCCTCCTCTTCACCGTCCGGGTTCCATCCTCCAGGGAGCAGCAGGGTGCCACTCACGAAAAGGGGGAATTTTAACCATCAACACCAGCTAGTTAATGAAAAGGACAGGTGATTACAACAACAAACAGTTACAACTCCACCCTGGCAGCAACCGGCCCAACCTGTGAACTCTGCAACCTTTTAAAAAACAGGCAGCTTTTCTACTCATAACAAAAGTATCTTACATAGCATCGTTTCTATTTTAACATTTTTTATAACTTAAAACTATATTTACCACACTATTTAAGAGAATTAATACAGCATTACTTTCTAACACAACACATAGAATATTCATTTGAATATTTGCGAAAAGCCAATCATAAAATACACTTTTTTCACATTGCTGATGATCATTCTGTGCTTCCCTCCATCAGGTACACTCCCTGCAGCTACAGGGGCGTGGAGGAGCGACTACCTCACGGCAGCATGTCGCGACTGACCGACCACTCGCGACACAGCAGCTGCCACCGGCTGAACGAGCAGTCACGGCACAGCAGCGTCAGGGACCTCAGCAGCAACCCAATGACACACATCACCCACGGCACCAGCATGAACCGCGTCATCGAGGAGGATGGCACCAGCGCCTGACCTTCCTCAGCCCGGTGACAACACTCAGAGTCATCCTCAGCCTCAGCCGGGCTCGGCTTCTCTGCGTGGGACTTGAATCACTGAGTGACAAGCTGGTTGTGCGCTCTGAACCTCTCTGGAGGTAATTATTTATTTGATAACTGTTCCTCATCGGACACGACTGCTGAATTTCTAATTCTCTGTGGAAAACAATCTCCCCCTTCCTTCTCTCTCCCCCTCCCTGTGTCCCTCCTTCCGTGGGCTCGGCTGAAACCTCGGTGTCTCGGCTGAAACCTCGGTGTCGGGTGGTGCTGGGAGTTGTTCTGATGAGACTTGAGGGAACTCTTGATGGTTGAAGGAATCCCTCCGTGCGCCTCCCTGCAGGGGACACGCCCAGCGCTGCCTGAGGGACATTCCTGCGAGCTGGCAGCGTTTGGTGACACTGGAAACGCCACAGGAATGAAAGGAAGCTCCTCTGAGGATCACCAGCTCTTCCCAGAGCTGTCCAGGCTCAGTTTTCCACAGGGTGGGGGGAAGAGAGAGGCAGGGAAGAGCGATTTTTTTATAACTTGTATTGTCCTTGCTTTTTTACAAAAGACTATTTAAATTTTCTACTCGTTTACAATTTCTGTAGGAAGAGATGGGTTTTAAAAGCAGTTATCTAGATGATATTCAGCCATTTATTTTTTAGAGTCATGTACAAAACCTGAGATTGCCTGTTCCTGATCTATTTAAAAAAAAAAAGATCATCACAGGAAAGCTGAATTTGTCCCCCAGGCAGGAATGTAGAGCCCATCCTTACAGCCAGAGCTGAGCCTGTTTACAAACCCCAGCAGCTGAGGCCAGAGGGACTAGAGGAGTTTATTCAGTGATTCCCCACCTTCCTTGTGATGTCAGGGCTGGTTTGGGAAGGATTCTCTGTGCTGAGCAAGAATTTAGAGATGGGTGGAGAAACTGAGGCAGGAGCTGCCCCCAGATGGGGAGAAGGAGGATGTGGCAGCTGGAAGCTGAGGGCATTCCTTGAGGAGGAGACAGGATCCCCAGTTCAGGGATCTTGGGTACAGATCTGCCTCTGCTGTGGTTGTTTTAATCCCCTTCTGCAGATTCATGGCAGGGAATTCTCAGTTTGGGCTTTTTTTGTGTGTGGAAAGGATCCCTTGGGATACACTGGAGGCAGAAATCAAGGATGGTGCTGGAGATCTTCTGGAGCATCTTCTGTGGAGATTGATCCAGCACAGGGAAACACTGCTGGCTGCAAACCTACCTCAGTAATCACTGCTGGGAAACAAATCCTTATTTTTGCATTGTCCTTCCATAATTCCCTCCCTGACCCTCTGGAGGCATTTTGAGAAACCTTTGTGCACCAACCTCGAGGGCAGGAGCTGCTCCACAATTAACTCATTTTAATTGCAGCTTATAACCTGTGTGCTGAGGAATCAAAGGCTCCCAGATTTATCCCAAATTGTGTCTCTTGCTTCCAGCGGGTCAGGAGGAGAGGGCAAATGGAGCCCAGCGTGGAATAACAAAGCTCTTTTGTTGTCAGCTCCCAGGGCCCTGGGGCAGAGCAGGCTCTGCTTTGCCTGTTTGCTCAGCAAACAGCCCTGGGGCCAACCCAGGGATAGTCCCAGCCTAAGGATAGTCCCGGCCCAGGGATAACTGTCCACATCCAAAGCTGTGGAAAAATCCTTTGGAGTGACTTAGGGAGGAGAAGCTGCAACTCCCTGGAAGCCCCAAGGGTGGAACCTTTGCTGTTTTCCAATCCAGCTCCTCCTGACTCACTGCCTCCAAGGGGTGATCTGGTAGAAATCTGGATAAGCTGAGTTTTCCTAAACACTGGAATTGAACTAAATAAGCTCAAGGGTTTACGTTGATCCTCCTGGCTCAACTTCCAGTATTTTTTTAAATAAATTATAGCAATGCTTTGACTTGTTCAGAGACAGGGAGAGGAACACTGCTGGAGCTTGGAGAAGGATCCTGCTGGAAATGTTGCTAATTTGTGAGGCTCAGTCCCAGTCCTGCTTCCAGATGGGAATGTCTGAGTCATTCCTTGCTGATCCTAAAGGGACGGGCTCCTGTCACCCGAGAGAGGTGATTAAACTCAGACTGGGGTTCTGGCTGGGATTTTTGCCTCCCTGCCCCCTCCCTTCTACCTTCAACACCTGAGGCAGCACTGCTGTGCTCTCCTGGCAGAGCATTCCTCCCGGGAAGAGAGGAATTCCTCCCCCCCTCACCCATGGAACCATGCCCCAGCTCTGCTGCAGTTCCCCAGCTGGGGCTCACAGGGCTGCAGCTCCCAAACCATCGTGTGCAGGGGCTCTGAAGTACATCCCAGTTTGAATGTGGCTCCACCAGCATCTCAGGCAAGGGCAGCAGGAGTGGTTTTGGGGTGCTTTCCTGCCTGGTGAGAGCTCCAGCCCGGGTGCCTGGTCTGTGGGATGGGTGCCAAGCTTTAAATTCCCCCCAAGCCAGGAGGGCATTCCTGGAATCCCCGAGGTGCTCTGGGCTCCCTGCGTGTCCCTGCAGCTGAACAGCTCCTTGTGGGGTCCCTGCAGCCACCAAAAGCTGGATCCTCTCTCCAGGAAGCAGGCAGGGAAGCTGGACAGCGCCTGGCTTCTCCAGCTCACCCCCAACTTCATCCCTGTCCCTCCCACGCACACGATGGCTGCAGCCCCAAATCTCTGCTCCGTGGAATTGCTCCGTCAAAGCTTCCTGTAAAGTGCACGGCTCCTCATTCCCAGTGTTCCCAGGGATCCCCTGCTTTACCAACCCCACTGCACTGACAACAGATCCCCCTGAGTTTGTGGTGTTCCTTCTTTCTTAACCCCTTCAGCTCCTGTGAAATATCCCGGATCTGAGCTGCGGTCCCATTGCATGGAAGAGGCTGCTGCTCTTTTTGAAAGCATAAACAACCCAGCAGCAGCAGCAGCAAACAGCCACGTTTGGGTGTCAGTGTGTTTGTGTTCTCCCTTTTTTTCCAGCTCAGACCCAGATTTGGTGCTGGCAGCTTTAAGCTCTAGGAGGGTCTGGTGAGCACAGGGTGGCACTGGGAGCCAAAATCTGGTCACAGCCAAATCCAGCACTGCTCCTGAGTTGTGCCAGCAAGGAGGGAAGGGAAAATCCCTCAGGAAGGGCACAAGGAGAGGAGCCAGGCCAGCCTAGAGCAGTGCCCACAAGGAGGGAAGGCAAAACCCCTCAGGAAGAGCCAGGCCAGCCTAGAGCAGTGCCCACCCTTCAGGGGAGCCGATTCTCCAGCCCAGCTCCAGGGCACTGAGGATCCCAGAAAGCAGCAGGGAGCTCCATCCGTGTGGTGAAACCAGGGCACGGAGCAGAGCACAGGAGACATCCCCAGGTCCTCCTTGAGCAGCAGAATGTCCAGATGAATGTGAAGCTTTACCCCTATCCCCTTGCGCTTCTTTTCTAACGGGATCAGGATTGATTTTCCCCCCAGGCGCGGCGTTTTCCCGGTTTTTGCTGAACTCGGTGCATGTACCGCCTCTGGCAGCCCTTCCCTCGGCACTCCGGTGTCAGGTGTCCGTGACAACGCCCAGCTCCTCAGGAGAGGGGAAGGAGCTCCGAGTAGATTTTTACGTCTTGGAATGTGTGGGGCAGTCCCTGCCCGTGGCTGACCCCACTTGCACTCGGCTCTTGGTAGACTTGTTTACAGTAGTCCAGTGTCGGTTTTGTAACGTTTAATTTTTAGCACTTTAACTGTGAGTGTACAAATTGGTTCCCTTGTAGTTGGTGTACATTTTCATTTTAGACCTTTGGAAGTTTTTAATAAAACGATGGAAAAACTCTGGCAACAGCTTTTCAATTCTTCTCCCGTGGGTGTAATCCTACCCCCATTAAAAAACCCAGTACAGCAACAGTTGAGATATAAAGGTTAAAGAATTAAATATCAGATTTTACTCTGGCCAGCAGCTCTGTGAATTTGAAGAAAGACTTTCTAGACTTAATCTCCCCCCAACATCTGCACTCGCGTACGCCGGGCACCCTTCCAGCAAACACAAAGCTCTCGGCAGATCTCGGCTCTCGGTTGCTCCGCCCTTTTACAAGAACAGACCGCTCAAGCCACCAGCGTTTCACAGCAGAGAGGAGCAAACAGGTTTGGGAGCAGCAATGCCAGGGATGTTTGGGGGGGTTTTGTTGCCAAATCCAAGCTGAGGACAGGATGAGTGATTTATCTGAAGGAGCTGTCTGGCACTTGGGCGGGTATGTGGTTGTTTTGGGTTGGAAGCCGTATGTTGAGTCTTGCATGGCTGCTGATAAAACAACTCCTCTCACTAATTACTGCTGCTGGTTTAGGTCTCCTTAGAGAAATAGTTCAGGGATGAAGCTTTAGGAGCTGCTGCTCTGCTCCATCTGCCCTGAAGTTAAACTGTTGTGAGTGACCAGCTCTGCAGTCAAGCAGCCAAAGATGGGATCTCTTGCAGCCCAGGGGGATTCCCACTGCAGCTAAACCCAGCAGGGATGAGGACCGGGAGCTCTCAGCGTTTGTCTCCCCTCCGTGCTGCATTGCTGGGTCCCAGAGGGGTTAATGCAGGGCTCGGGGAGGACAGAGTCACCTGGAGCTTGTTTGGCCCTCCCAAGGTGGTTTAAGGACCTGCAGGTGAGGGAGGTGGGAGGAGCACAGAAAAAGAGGAGCTGGAGGAGGCCGAGGTCAGTTCAGACCCCCCAGGCTGGGATTAGGGGTGAGGGTGTTTTAGTCACGATCACATTCCTGACACACTTTAACACCCCGTTGCAGTTTTGGGGCCAGCTTTGTCTCTGAGCTCTGCCAGCTCCTGCCCCTGTTGTCATTTCTTCTCCAGTTTGAAGGGAGAAGAGCATCTGGCCTGCACTAATCCTGAGGACAACAAAAATCATTGAATCATGGAATGGTTTGGGTGGGAAGGGACCTTAAAATGATCTTGTAATTCTGTTCCCCTGTCAAGGGCAGGGACACCTTCCACTATCCCAGGTTGCTCCAAGCCCTGTCCAACCTGGCCTTGGACACTTCCAGGGATGGAGCAGCCACAGCTTCTCTGGGCACCCTGTGCCAGGGCCTCACCACCCTCACAGGGAAGAATTTTTTCCTCATATCTAATCTGAACCTACTCCAAGAAATCATTGGTAACAAAAGGCTGAAACAAAACAGGTGGAAATAGAAGGGTTGTTTAATAAAAAGTAATTTTTTTAGGAGTTATCTCCAGCTCAGAGCTCCAGCCCAGTGGGATAAAGCCGCCGTCCCTGGAGCGTGACCGGCTGGGATCCAACGCTCTTGGCTGCCGGTCGGACTGGTTTTTATGATAACACTCCAGACATCTTGGATTGATATTCAGTCTCCAGTTTCAGTGCCTGCACCTGTGTGCCACCTCTGCCCTGCACCCACGTCCTGCTGCTGTTACCCCACTGCATCTCCTGCTCCCCCTTCATCCCGTGGGGATCCCAGGTGGGGAAAGCTGCTTTCTCCTCACATATCTCCTTGAGTTTGGGTTTTATGAGATTCCCCCTTCCTCTTTGCTTCCTGCCCCCATTTACTGCCTCCACACAGCAGTATTTCAAAGCCTCTGCATCCCAAGAGCTGGCTTAAAATATTTCCAGAGTCTCCCAGGAGAGTGCTGCATGGATGCTCAGCAACTTCGAGCTATCCTGACACCTGAAATGGTGGGAAAGATGAAGAAGGATGGATCTGCAGTGCCAAATGGTTGCCAGCCTGTTCCCAAGCTGCTGTAATGCAATACTTTAAATATAAATATATTAATAATCCTGTTTGGTGCAGACATATCCTTTGCTGTTTCCTGTTCAGTGCTGGTGCAGAGGGTTCCTGCCTTTGGGAGAACGTGCTGAAAAAATCCCTTAAGGCCCTGAATTGCAACATAATCCAGCTCCAAATCCCACCTGGAATCTGCCAGAAGGGACGAGCCCCGACATTCCCCCACCGAAGCCTTCAAAGCCCTCTGATCTGATAAGGCTCAGCCCTGCCAAAAGACACAGAACATCTGTTTGGCTGCAGAAAGGGGGGTTAGGGAAAAGTTAACCTTGTTCCTCAGCTTTAATTTTTGGGAGGCAAGCAGCTCCCGAGTTCTCCTCTGCAGGGTGGGTTTGGGGATTTTGTGGTGGTCCCCAGACTCTGAGGATGAGGTGCCCTTGGGGACAATGACACTGATGCACAGAGGGAGCAGGGCCATCGATGTGCTGGTTCCTGGAAGAGAATAAAATCTGGGGCTAACCAAGAGTTTGGACTTTTAGTGACAAGGTGAGAGGAAACGCCCTCAAGCTGTGCCACGGGAGATTCAGGTTGGACATAAGGAGGAATTTCCTGACAGAAAACACTGGAGGGGCTGCCAGGGAGGTGGTGGAGTCCCCATGTGATCAGTCAAAACGTGGACTCGATGATCTCAGAGGTCTTTTCCTACCTAAACGATTCTGTGAAAACCAGAAACCATCTTTACTTTTCAACTCCTTTTCTCCAGTTGAAATGTTTCTCCCTAAAAGCAATCCCGAAGAACCTGCTCGTTCCACAAAAACTCCCGGCACTCCCCTGGGTGACCCGACCTTGGCAGTAGCGCTGCTCAGGCAGGTGAAGGGTTAACCGCGGTCTTTGGGAGCCTTGAACTGCGAGCAAAACTCCCGAATCCTGCCAGAGCTCGTTAGTCCGAGAGCGGGGAGAAGGGACAGGGCGCTAATTGGAGTGACGGCCTCCAGAGCTGTGAGAAATTAGCGGCGGCACAATGAGGAGGTGCCGGCCGTTAACAGGTGCCGGGTCACCCCCGGGGCCCCAAAAAGCCTGACCCCTGTCACTCACTGCCAGTGACCCTCCCGACCTGTCCGCGGGGCTCTGCTCCCTCCAGCTGCTGGGGAGGGATGTCCATCCCCGAGCGGAGCAGCTGCTGCTGGAAAAGCTGTGAGTGGCAGGAATGAAAATGGTTTGTTTTTCGCTGGAAGCCCGGGAGGGAGGAGCTCCGGCGGTGACAGTGGGTGTTACAGGGACATCTCCGGTCCTGCCTCGAGCAGCCGTAAATCTTAAATCGAATTCCCAGTGCTGCTCCTGCCCCAGACCGTCCCGAGGCTTTGCATCAGTCAGAGAAGTCGGATCAGGGGCGGTGCAGGAGCAGAAAAAGCTGCACAGTGCCACGAGCTCATGTGCCCAATACTGGCTCAAGCGGCTCCTGGCATCAGGAGAGCCCCTCCTCCTCCTCCTCTGCTCCCACTGTAATCAGAGCTCGCTGAACAACAATTGTTTCTCCTGCATCCCGTTCTCCCAAGGATGAGCCATCCTTCAATGCTTTTCCTCCATCCCGGGACAGTGAGGAATTTGGGGTCCTTTTGAAAGAGCTCTTGGAGCAGCGTTGGGCGCGGGGAGGATGTTCTGCTGTGCAGCGATGGAGGGATGCTCGTCCAGGGGAGGAATTGGTGCTTGGGATGCTCGCAGAATCCTCCAATGGTTCGAGCTGGGAGGTTTGGGAGGATGTTGTGGGAGAAGCCACGGTGTTGATCCAGGGCAGTGCCCCACATCTTCCCTTGGGGCAGTTTGTCAGGATCCGCCGCAGCTTTTCCACCCAAACCGCAGGGCAGAAACCCCCGCGCTACCCTGGAAGAGGAAAATCCCCAGGGAAACGTGCGGGCTCATCCCCGCCTGTGCGAGCAGGAGCCTGGGACACTGAGCACAGCCTGGGGAGCCCACGGCGGCTCCCTCGGTGGGGCCAGGACGGCTGCGGAGAACCAGCCCGGAGAAACGGCGTCCCAGCTGCCAGCCGGGATTTTTAAGACAATAGTGCCACCCTGTGCACCGCGCGAGCCCTGGGCTCCCGGTGACACCGGCGGCACGAGTGACACGGAGGGATGGCAGGAGGAAGGTGGGGATGGTGGCACTGGGGACCAGCGCCCAGGGGTGGGGATACATCCATGGATACAGCAGGAAAAAGGGTGGCGTTCCCATGCCAGTCACTCGATCCCACTGCAGCTGGGATCCTGCAGAGGCCAAAAATGTCCCTACAAATGTGGTTTGTAGGGACACCGTGAGAGCTGGAGGGTCATGGAATGTGCAGAAATCACATCAAACTCGACGCTTCCTGGAGCTGCAAACCGGAGATTCGTGCTGATTTATGCTTTTCCCAACTTTTCTGGTGCCCTGCAGTGCCTGGGCCGCAGAGTCCCCTCCTCTGCTCCATGTCCTGCCCTGAAGGGACACGTGGGGGACAGCCACAGCCGTGTCCCATCAGTGACCCTGCAGGAGGAGTCCCGTGTCCTTTCCTCTGAGCCCCGGGACCGACCAGCACCACCTGGGAGAAACCCCCTGCGGGATCTGGGGTAATTCAGTTGTCACAGTTGCTAATTTAATTGCATGTGGCCTCTAGGAGGGCTGGGGGGAAGCAATTATTTAGTGCATGGGTGCTGGGTGTCTCCCACCACCCCAGAGACCAGAAGGAGCTCTGTGGGTGTCACCTGACACCCTGGGGACACGAGGGAGCCTCCAGGTGCAGCTCCTGTGAAAGGAGCACCCAGGAGGAGGGAGCAGAGCCCTGTCCTTGGTTTCAGCTCCCCAGGATTTCTCAGCACAGCAGATTTCAATGCCCCATCATGTCCCAGCTCCCTCCATGGCCACGTACCCCAGAGTGCTTCAGGTGTTAAATGGGGACAAAAAGCTTTTGGGACATTTTTAGGGTCAGGTTTTGCTATTTTGGTTCCTTCCCAAGTGTGCACACACCTTCCTAAGTGTGCTTCAGGTGTTAAATGGGGACAAAAACCTTTTGGGACATTTTTAGGGTCAGGTTTTGCTATTTTGGTTCCTTCCCAAGTGTGCACACACCTAAGGGCACAAGTACAAAATCAGACACCCTTTATGGCCCCACCAAGGGTGTTGGGAATGCGTCCCCCCATCCTATAGGGTCCATATGGGATCCTCAGGCTGGAGGAGGGAAAGGAAAGGAAAGGAAAGGAAAGGAAAGGAAAGGAAAGGAAAGGAAAGGAAAGGAAAGGAAAGGAAAGGAAAGGAAAGGAAAGGAAAGGAAAGGAAAGGAAAGGAAAGGAAAGGAAAGGAAAGGAAAGGAAAGGAAAGGAAAGGAAAGGAAAGGAAAGGAAAGGAAAGGAAAGGAGTGGAGTACTGGAGGAGCAGCAGGGCATTTTGTGGAGACAGTTTTGCAGGGAAACTCCAGTGAGCTGGAAATGCAGCCACTTCCCTCTCTTGGATTCCAAAGGCTGATCTTTAGGGAATAACAGACATAAACCTCTTAGTGGTGTGCTGTCAGTGCCTGTCACTGATGAGCTGATTAAAATTGAATGGAAAAAATTAAATTTGCCCCGCAAAAGGTACCCCAGGAGCTGCAGGCGATGGAGAGGAGATGCTCCTTGCTGGCTTTGCTCTTCCCTGTCTGACCACACCTGGATGTTCCATAGAAATGTTTCCAGCCTTTGTAATCTCCACAAATTCCATCACTGTGCTTCACTGGATTATCTGTGCCTGAGCTGCCACCTGGAGCTGGAGGAAATGGTGCCAGGAAAACCAGTTAGAGGCAAAATTTCTCATAAAGGAGCCCCTATCCCCATCCTTGGTCACTCCCTGGGACATTCACAATGTTTTGCTTTCTTTAAGCTGTTCAGAACAGTCATTGCTGCTCTGGACATGAGACTTGACAAACACACCAGGAAAACACAGGATTTCCTGGGATTTGAGGAATACTTGCAGCCCTCCCAGAATGTGGCCAAATATTGACTGGGACAGGGACTCTGATGTCCACAGAGTCACATCCCTGCCCCTGGGAAGAAACAGGAGCCTGTAAAAAGCCATCATGGGAACAGAGGCTGCAGAATGGGGAATTTGGTTGAAAAAGAAGATTTTTGAGTCAGAACCAGCTACAGGCAGCGTCTGAAATGTCACTTCACATCTGCAGCAGACACAAGGTGGCATCAGAAAGCCAAGTCCTTCCTGTGAGGCTTCTCTTGCTGTGGAAAAGGAGAGAGATGAGTTCCAGGTGTGCACACACCTGATTGCTGTGCCGCAGAGTCCCTCAGCAATTCCCCTCTCCTGTCACAGGTGGATCTTTTCCAGGTCTTTTCCATGACCTGCAGTTGCTTCTCCTGTCAGAAAACAATCCCAGGAATTACATTAGTGGATCTTGATGCAAACTGGGAATGTGGATCAAGGCTTGTGAGGTCTCACTTTCAGAGTGATATTTGGGCTTTAATCCCATTTTTGGGATGGGGTGATCCCACTGTGCCTGGGTGTAGGATCATCATCCCACTGGGATCATCATCCCACTTTTCCCCAGGGTTTTGCTGAGTTATTGGTTGGTCTGGGAGCAGAATCCCAGTGCTGGGCTCAGCAGAGCAGTGCTGACCCAGGGAGGTCAAGCCACAAAGTCTCGTTAATATTTAGGTGATTCTGCCACAGAACTGCATTAATTATCCACGCAAGATGAATTAATTACCCACCTGAGATGCATTAATTACCTTTCCAAGCAGCCTGGGCACAGAGGAGAGGAGATGCCTGTGGGGAAAAGCAGAAAGAGTCAGGAGTGGGGCTGTGACCCGGAGTCCCCAAACCCACCCTGGCCCCACATCCTCCTGCAACACCCTCGAGTACATCCAGCCCATCAATCCATACATTTCCAGTCCCTCTATCCATACATTTCCAATCCATCAATCCATACATTTCCAATCCATCAATCCATACATTTCCAGTCCATACATTTCCAGTCCATCAATCCATATATTTCCAAAACTACAGATCGCTCTAATTGTGTGTCTAACAAGTTCTCACAAGGGGAATGCTCTGAAGCTTGCACTTCCAGCCACGAGTTTCACCCCAAGAGCTGATGTGCCCCAACATCTGCCCCTTCCTGTCCAAACCAGGGCTTCCCTTTTATTTTCCAGAGGTGGTTTGGGTTCTGCCTGGAAATGGGCACAGAGAATAGAAGGTTCTGGAGAGATCTTAGAGCCTCTTCCAGGGCCTAAAGGGGCTCCAGGAGAGCTGGAGAGGAACTTGGGACAAGGGGTGGAAGGACAGAACACAGGGAATGGCTGCACACTGCCAGAGGACAGGGTTAGGTGGGATATTGGGAAGGAATTCCTTCCTATGAAGGTGGGGAGGCCCTGGAATAGAATCCCCAGAGAAGCTGTGGCTGCCCCTGGATCCCTGGAAGTGTCCAAGGCCAGCTTAGATGGGGCTTGGAGCAACCTGGGATAGTGGAAGATGTCCCTGCCCATGGCAGGCGTGTAGAATAATGTGATATTTAAGGCCCCTTCTAAAGCAAAGCATTCTGGGATTCTAAGTTTTTACACAGACACAAACATATAAATAAATAAATATATACATAAAATATATGCATACCACATATCCATAAAATTACATACATATACATACATACAAGCATAAATATATATTAATATATATTAATGTGTAAAATGTATATATACATGCAATATATATATATATATTTTATATATATATATGTGCATGTATATAACACCACGTATACATTCATAGCCATATAGCGAGATACATTTATACACTCACCCTCTTAGAACCCCAAATCACCCTGCGGGTCCCCCCGCCCCGCTCCGCTCCTTCCCACCCGAGAGGACCCCACACGCGGGAGGTGCCACCAGAGGGCACCGCGCCCCCATTTTTGGGCGCCGCTTCCCAGAATGCAGCGAGTGGGGCCGGGGGCTCCGCGGGCTCCGCACGCCGGGCTGCGGCCGCAGGGACAGCGCGGAGCTCCGCGGGGCAGCGCGGCCCCTCCGCCAGGTAAGCGCTGCTCCCCGGGACGCTTCGGACGGCAGGGTGTTATTTAATTTCATTTTATGGTATGTTATTTTATTGGATTTATTTGCTGTTTTTTTTAAATTAGTTTATTGGTTTAGCTTTCTTTCCCCCCCATTTATTTTAATATTTTATTTCTTCATTTTATTTTATAATCACTCCCTGCCCCACAGGAAGGGCGCCCCGGACTCAGCCGGGGAGCAGCACCAGCCCCTCCCGCGATGGGTCCCTCTTGGAGGGGACCCATCCTCCTCCTCCTTTCCCCCTCCCTATCCCGGCATGGAGATGTCCCTGGGGCTGGGGGCGTTTGGTAACTGGGGGTTTTTCCTAACCCTGGCTGAGCCGGCAGCTGCCTTCTTGGAGGGGCGAGTGGGCTTTTATCCAGGTCCCCAAAGTTGGGGGAAACTCGTGCCGGTGGCCCTGGGGTGGCAGCGGCTCCTCTCCCGCTGCGCCGGGATGGTGCAACATAAATTAGGTTTAATGTGACGGCTGCAATGAGCCGGCGGGCGGGGGCTGCTCTGCCCCCGATGAAAGTTGCATTCGAGTTTGGCAATTTGGGCCATAGGGAACATTGGAGGCTTTGGAAGGGCTTCTTTGGAACAAGGAGAAATCTCTTCAGGGAGGGGAGGCGGGAATGGTCAGAGGGGAGGCGAACGATGCCCGGGAGCAGAGGAATGGTTTTGGCTGCCCTTAAAGAGGCGTCTCGGCAGCGCCGGGGTCATGGTACCTTCGTGGTTCAGCTACGGCCGCGTTAACTCCGTGTCTGGGATGAGAGCCAGGAGAGTGGGGGCAGAGCAAAAGGACTCGGAGAAGTCAGGATGCTCTGGTCCCGGTTCCTTGGATCTCGGGGTGCTCAGGACTCGCCATCTCTCTGGAGCTGTGCTTTGAGTTGGTTAAAAACCTGGTTTGCACGAAAGCTCCCAGACAGAGCACCATGAAAGAGATTTTTCCTGAGCCAGCGAGGGAAGTTGGACCCGAGCTAAAGCAAATAAACTTGTATTTCATCATGCTGGGGCTGGGTTTCTTTGTGTTCCGCTCTGCTCTGGGCAGTCCGGGCTTCCCACAGCCCCGTCCAACCTTCACCTTCAAACGTGCCTCAGTGGCCGAGCAAAGAAACTTCTGCTCTTTCGTGCAAACCTCGCTCCCCGCGGAGGCTGCTCTGTCCTCTGCCTCCCTCGGGCTTTTCTCGGTGTGTTTCTCGCCTGGGTTGCTGCTGGAAGGGACTTTGCAGGCTTTCTGCTCCAGGCTGAGATGCCGCAGACGTGGAAAGTGTGAGCATGGCTGACCTGGCAGGGCTGTGCGTCAGCCGGAGCCCTGCGCTCTGCTCCGCCCGGGGATGTGCCGGCTCCGCGGGCAGCGCTGCTCAGCTTCGGAGGGAAAGGTGCTGCAAAGGAGGGAAAATGGGTAATTTTATCCCTGCTAAAAGCAGAAGGTGCTGAGGTGTTTCTCTGCCCGTCCCCATTGCTGCAGCTCTGGCGAGGTCTGGGCGCTGGAGCCCAGTTGTGTCCCCGTGGTCCTGGAATGTGGCTGCCCAAAGCAGGAGCTGAGGGGATTTCAGGCGTGGAAGTGCTGGTGCACATCATGTTGGGAGACTATAAATGGATAATTTTATCCTTGCTAAAAGCAGAAGGTGCTGAGGTGTTTCTCTGCCTGTCCCCATTGCTGCAGACCTGGCCAGGTCTGGGTACTGGAGCCCAGCTGTGTCCCCGTGGTCCTGTCCAAAGCAGGAGCTGAGGGGATTTCAGGGGTGCAGGTGCTGGTGCACATCATTGTTAGGAGACTATAAATGGTCCCAGAGAAACCTTGGGGCAAGAGCTTTCTCCCCGCTGGGAGACGTTGTGCAGTCCCAGCAATGCAGGATGGCACTTTGTGTGCTGGAGTGAGGAGGAGATGCAGTCCAGTGTCATCAAAGACCAGAGATGGGGAAAATGGGGTATTAGCAGAAAAAAAAAAATTAAAATCAAAATTAAATGATGTGTTGTGCCCTATGTGCTTTTTAAAATAAATAAGGGGGGATGCAAGCCTGTTGATCCCATAGCAATGGCCTGGGGGAACCTGTGGCTTCTCTGCTGCCATGCCAGCACAGAATTTACTGGTGAGACATAAAATCACTGTAATTCATTAAATGCATTCCATCCTCTCACAAGAAAACAGATTAAATGTAGGTGCTGATGTCTCAAGTGCCTGTGAAATGCTGTTACATGAGGAGAGAGGGAAGATTTTGACACATTGCACAGGTTCCATCCATTTGTCATAATATTTTCACAGCGTGCCACACGTGCGCTCACATTTTCATATACATGGTTGCATGGGAAGCAAATTCAGAGGTGACACAAGGGAATGTGGGGAAACTCAGGTGGGCTTTTCCCCTGCAGGACCCTTTGCTGCCCAAGAGGGACCTCCATCTTCAGTCCATTTGCGGCTGCTTTCTTTTTTCTGATACATTTTTGGCTGCTTTGTACCAGTCTTCCTGCTTTGGAGGCAGGGAGGATGGAAATGTTGCAATGCCTGTTGAAGAGTTTGACATTTTGTAGCAGATAAAGCCAAATGCAGACAGTTGCTTCGGTTTGGCTCCTTTTTGCCGAGTTTAAGGGAAGGCAGGATGGGATTCAGGCTGGAGGTGGAGAAAGGAGGTGGCTCATACATCCCTCATGTCACAGTGGCATCCAGCTCTGGTGTTTTTAGCAGGCATACATCTCTGGGAACAGGCTCTTTCCAACTGGTTTTGTGCCCAGAAACTTGAATCACTCATATCCAGCAAAAATATGAAGGTGAGAGAACATCTGCTCCCATATCACCGGCGACAGTTTCTGTGACAGCTGTGATTTGGTCACTGGGGATCCCAAAAAGGATTTTGTGACTGTTGGGTGAGTTGGAACTGAAGGTTCACAACTGTTTCCTTCATTTCATCTGTTTTTCTGTCTCCCTTGGGAATGAGGAAAGGGTTTCCAGTCCCATGTCAGCATTGGTTTTTATTGTATTTATAGGTGGTCTCTGGTGGGTCCTGGAAGCAGCTGCCTGGAAATGGTCAAGGAGAAGTTTTATGGTTCTTGTAGCAGGACCAGGAGAGGTCCTGGTTGTCCTTCAGATGCTCAGGGTTGTCAGATGGATGTTCACACCTGCTGACTGCTCCCAGCCAGGGATGGCTCTTTCCAGATGTGCCATTTTTTGGGTTTCTTCCCCAAACATCCCCTGGATTTTCTACAACTGGGATGTCCAGTTGCAGAAGGAGATGGAGCTGCTCTCTGGGCTGTGTCACATCCCTGCCTTCTCTCTATTCCCTTGGAAAAATCAGTTTTCTATGGAATGTGGCCCAGGGATGCTTTTTCCTTCAGAATGAGTCTGAACTTGCCCATTTCAGCTGCAAAGCCCTCAGCTGCTTGCGTGGGCCACTCTTTAAAAACAAAGGCACTCAAAAAACTATTATTTTCCCAAAAATTAGCTTTGGTGGCTGTGACTGTCGCTAAGTCACATTCCTGCTGGTTAAATGATGGCTTTGTTCCTATTAGTTAATAAGGCAATTATTATGATAGGAAATTAACAGGAAATTGTTAAACTAATTAATTCAATTAATAGGAAATGTTAACGAGCATCTGCCCTTCTCTGGGGCTGCTTGTGGATGATCTCTGTATGAGCCTGTGTCCACTCCAGGTATCAGAGCAGAGGTTTCACTGGGGAGCTGGGGGACCCAGTTTGGCCACGTGGCACCACAAGGGGACCATCTGCTGGCCAGCCAAGTGGCCGGCGTGGCAAGGGGAGCATCCAGCTCTCAGCAGGAGCTGGCAGCAAAGCCAGGCTCGCTTTTGACTCATCTGGCTGGGAGGTGGGAGCGTGTCCTGGTGCCAAAGGAGGAGAAACTCCTTATTTCTGAAATAGGGCAGAAGGAGGAATCGCTGCCAGCGATGCAGAGGGGCTGGAAGGAGGCAAAAAGGGTGATGAAAATCTCTCATCAGCCCTGATGCATCTCCACCATGGCCTTAGGAACAGATCCACCTTCAGATGGCATCAAAATGGTAAAAAATCTGATGTTCCTGGCTGCCCTGAGTGCCACTCTCCTCACGTGCTGTGGTCCTGTCCTAGACTTCCATTGAGTCCTGGCTCTGGCCTTGGTTTGCCAATCTGAGATTTCTTCCAACCAAAAATCAGAAAACTCTGAAAATTTCAAACAGAAGCCCAAGCAATTCTTTCTCTTGCAGCTTTCATTTCACAGTTCACCTCCCTTTCTGGCTGTAATTCCTGCTGGGGCTTCTGGCTTCCTAGAGAAAGGGTAAAAAAAGAAAAAAGAAAGCAGGCATTTAATAATAGATCAAAAATGAGATTATGCAGTAAATCAGCCCTCCCCTTCCCAAAATGCCACCAAATAAATTGCAAATCACCTTGAAAAAGAAAAGGAAAACCATGTAGATCAAACCTGATGTTAAGTATGGATGAGGTGTTTATATTTTATTTAATGGCTGTGTGCTGTCCTAGAGCAGCCACCCTCCCCTGAATTTCTGTTTGTGATTAATTAAACAGTAGAGATGAACTGGGATGGGGCAAATTTGGTGGATCTTCAAATGGGAATGCACAGATTGGCTGCTTGGCACAGCTGGTGGCAGTTGTAGTTGGAGGCAGCTCCCAAAAACCTGGAGGTTTGATGAGAGGCTCCCTGTCCATCCCTGATGACTCTGGACCAGTTCTGACCACCTTTGGTGGAGCAGTGGGGTCACCAAGGGAAGGGAACCCAAGGGGCTTTGTGCCAAATGAGTGGGTGCCAGCAAAAGTGCCATGATGGAGGGAAGAGGTGATTATTAATCATGGTTAATTAGTCACCAGCCAGGCTGCCCTGGGAAGCTGGGCAAGCCCCAGCCTGGGCCAGTGCTCAGCCAAGGCTTGATGAGACACAGCTTCCCTGGAAAGGAGGTTTAGCCCTGGCGCTAGGCATCGAGGCTGTCACCCCCAGGCCTGTTCTTGTTTGCTGTAAATCCTCTGGCTCTTTCAGCTTTGGGGTTTGGTGAGGCCATTGCCACAGGCCACGTGGGAGGGTGGGAGTTGAGATAAGCCTGTGGGGAATGTCTCCTGCTGGATCATTCCAGAGGTCTCCAGAGCCAGTGTGGATTTTGTGTATGCCAGGAGTGCAGGCTCTGGTGGGCTGGGCTGGGAGGAGCTGCAAGGGGAAGGCTCTGGCTCTTGCACAGTGGCTCCACCAGGACAGCAGAGGACTTTCAGCCTGACCCCCCTGAGGTCCTGTTCGCACCCTTGATGAGTAAAATATCAAGAGGGACACGAGGCATAGACAGTCCTCTCGCATGTCATCCTTGTCCACCGTGGATAACCCATCCTGGGTCGGGCCATGAGGATGAACCTCCACGCAACACCACGCTGGAGGGACTTGGAGCAACCTGGTCTAGTGAAAGGTGTCTCTGTCCTTGGCAGGGGGTTGGAATGAGATGAACTTTTAAGTTCCCTTCCAACACAAGCCACTACACATTTGTATGATTCTATAAATCTATATAAATTTTCTTTCTTGCTAAATCACCCAGTTTTAAGCACAGAAAGTGCCACAGCCCCTCTCTGTGAGAAGAAGAGGCTGAGGAGCCACATCCGTCACAGCTCTGGTGGTGAAGGCAGGGCAAGGAGAGAACAGGAGCAGCAATCCCGTGCTGGGTCTGGCACATGGGGCTGTGAATGTTCACCAAGGGTTGCCAGAGAACCAGACGAGGCAGAAGTTGCTGGAAATCACCACTCCCATGTGTGATTAGCATCCTCTAAGGTGTTCATTTATCTTCTTTGTCACCTTCTTGGTCTCGTCTTTCTACTTGTAGAGTTGGAGAAGAATCTGTTTCATTACCTGCTGGGCTGCTGCTCTTGTTTATTCCCCAGAAGGAAGAAAATTAGATGTGCCAGAGCTGAAACTTTAAAAAATAAATAAATCCAGACTTTGGAAACAACCACTTCGAGGTAGAATGAGCCTCAACAAGAAAATATTTGTCTTCCACCTTTTTCTGAGACTGGCTGGGACTAAAGTGCAGGGAGAAGACAGGGCAAGGTTTACTTTCTTTTAATTTCGAATATATTCTGAAAACAGAGCAGTTGGAATTCCCTTTTTTCCTTGAAATTGCTTTGCCAAGTTTGGGTGGAGAAAACCAGCTGAAAGCCTTGCCTTGGTGGATGTGGGATGGAGGCAGGAACACATTAATTTTCTTTATTTACCTATTTTTACCGGTGAGGCCCTAAGGCAAACAGCAAAGCCGTGGCATGCAGGCAACAGGAGCACTTTTCCCTCCCAATCCCTTTTCCCAGCACCAACAAGATCAGCACTGAAGATACACAATTGAGTCAGCAATGCAGATGCCATCAAATGTCTGCTTTATTCCAGAGCATGAATCAGAGCAGTGTCAGAGCCTCATATCCTGCATCTCCTGATAAGAGTGCAGTTACCTCAGAGGGAATCAAACACGGTGAAATCCCATTATCCTGCCTCTTGCAAGCACCTATAACTCACTGGGACCAGCAGTGCTGATTTTAATGCAACTTCTGCTGCAGCACGTGCAGACTGATATTTTAAATTTTTTTATTATTATTTTTTTTAAATCCCACATCCTGGAGCCAAAAGATGTTGTGGGTTTATTATCTGTTTGTATTACATATGACCAGCATGTCTACATGTACATATATATGTTTATGAATATATAAATATGAGTATTTTCTGGAGCACAAGCTGTCTGTGTTAAGCCCTGTTAGACCAGTAAGAGCAGCCTGTGCCACCAGTCCAGGTGCTGGTTGCTCACTCTATGTGTTTTTCCAATGTATGGTATCCTTGGAGAAAAAATGGATTAACTTCATTTGACTCTCCAGTCATGCTTTTACCTCCAAAACCATCTTAATTTCAAGGCTTAAAATCTTTCCCTTTCAGTTTGCTGTGGGAATCACATGAAGAAGTGAAACCCTTTACACCCAGAAGTTCTCTGCTTCTCCCTTGCAGGACTTTTTCATGCCCAGCTCTGTGACAGGCCAGCTCAGTGACAGAGTTTCCTGCTATTGTTCCAGGGGGACAGCTTCTGGCTCCCTCCACAAGGGTTATGTGTGGTCACTGGCTTTTGCATCATTGCCTCTTTTCTCCTGATCCCAAGGCACCAGCTGTGTTATATTCCTGCTGCAGTCCCCATTCTACACCTGGCCTGAAAAGCCTCAGTGGGGTGGAAGGAGGCCTGCAGTAGTGCAGTTTATATCCCCTAAAAACAGACACAACAGTGAAATTTTGCTAAAATCTGTCTGGATTGCCCCCAAGGGACATGTGGAGCTGTTTAAAAGACATTTATGCCACTGTGGTGGTGGTGGAGGCAGAGAAGGATAATTTTCACCTCAGATTCCTCTTTTGAGGGGCTTGTTTGTTCCTTGGGGTTTTTCTGCACCAGAGACTACAGAAGTTGAGGGGATAAAAAGCAATTCTGTGGTTTCCCATCTGTAGATTTGAGGGAAAATGAGTTCAAATCCACCACCTTGAGTTACATCATAAATCTCACTGCAGAAACATGGAGCCTAGACATTAATAATTAGGAGCTTGCACAATAAAGGACTGGAATATTTCACAAATGACACACCATCTTTCGATCCAGCTGATGCTGTGCAGAGATCTGTGTGAAAGTTCTGTGCAGCCAAGGTGCAGAAGTTTTTGCTCCCATTTTTGCCTCTTGAAGAAGAAGAAGATGGGAAAGGAAAATCAGGTTGCATCCCCAAAGTATTCACTACAGCTCAAGTATGGGAGTTTTAATGTTTCCCTCTATTAGAAACTGTTTGTATGTGCTGAAAGAAAATTATGCCAATTAATAGTTTTCCTTTCCCAGCTTCCCACGTCTTGAAATCACTCCAGTTCAGCCAAGCTGCCTCCTATCAAACTTCACACAAAAAAGAAAGAATCTGCTGGGCTGTGACTGAACATGAGCAGTGTTACTCCCCAGGGGTCTGTGTCCCTGAGGTTTGAGGGCTGCAGGAAAAGGGCTGTGGGCCGTGAGATGACAAATGGAACTCCACAGTAGCTCGTTCATGCTCCAGCAAAGCTTTGGTTTGGGTTGTAGATATTTCCCAGCCACAAGGCTGAAATCTCAGCAGCTCTTATGTGAATATTGTTCACCTTTTTTTGTTAATGCAGTTTGAAGTAATTGGAGGGCTGGTGATATTTTGAGCAATTTATCCACCTGGGAAATGATGACCTTGGATTTATCCAATCAAATATTATCAAGATTAAGAGTGCAAATAGCTGAGCTTGTCAGTCACAAGGAATTGTGTTGCAGCCTGGGCTCAAATCCATCACCTGAAACCAGGGGACTCTGGCAGGATATTCTTCATTCATCAGCAAGAGGCATCACAGCAAGATCATTTCACTGTAATTCATCAATTTATCAGGCTACTCAATTAAGTGGGGGCTGGAGAGAGGATAAAGGGAATGATTCTGTCTGTTGTAATGAATCTTTGACCACCTGAGGACTTTTTTGCTCCTTGCTCTTTCATGTTTCATGTTGCCTTGAAGGCCTCGTTAAAGGGAAAACATAATCACAATGGTGGTGCAGAGAGGCTTAAAGAATTAAAAAGTTTGATGAGTTAGAGCTTTTGCTCTACCTGAGTTGTCACTGACCTGGGCCTGACAACCATAATCTGAAGAAACCTTGGAGAATCTTGGGTGGACTTATGGAAGAAAATGACTGAAGTGAAACTTGGTGCAGCCTGGAGTAAAGGGATGGACCTTTAGGTTCATCTCAGCTCTGTTCTTCCTGTGTCTGTGGTTGCAACCCCAAGCTTGTTGGTGAAGCATTTGGGAGTGTGGTGCAACCTCTGAGTGCTGGGAGGGTCCTGGTTGACATCAGCTGCCCTGGGACATTGGCAGTGACATTCTGCTGCTGGCTGATGCCAAGAAGCTGGGCTGGGGTTTTCTTTATCAGTGTGGTATTTTAGACATTTGGTTGTCCCCAAGTTAATCCAAACACTGATTTTTCTGCGTGGTTACACCTCAATCTCTAGGTTGTTTCACTGCTTGGGATCTCTGCTCAGATCCGTGACACAAAAACCAACATCTCTGTTGTTTTCTTACAAAATGAGTCCCAGTCTCACCCCATCACCCCATGTTTGTGCCACCCCAACAACTTCTGAACTTGCCAGTCTGTTTCAGGCAAGCCTGATGAAGAGGCGCTGGGCTGAAGGGTAATGAAGGTTGTGTAAGTTCATGAAAAACAGGTGTGAGGGATAGCCCAGGTACTCACAGAGCCTCGGGGCAGGGTGGAGCTCCAGCTGCATGAGCGGATACCAGGCAGTACCCAGGAGGGAGGGAAGGAGGGAAATCTTCCCGCTGTTCATGGGCTTCACCAACGGGAGCCAGAGTGGGGCCCTTCGCTGCCCTGGCATACCTCAGGCCCGTGGATGCCCATCTCTATTTGCAATAAAACTGGTTTTCAGTTTAAATGCACTGGCAGTTTGGGCAAAAGTAGCCTGGAGTGAGGTGTAGTTGCTCGTCTGCTTTCTGCAGAAACACAGCAAAAGGCTTGAGCAAGTCCAAGTGCTCCGGATCAGGAAAGCACTTCCTCCTGCCTGGGTTTCTCACGTGTCCTGTTGTTTTCGTTCAACAAAAGCAAGAGAAAGGGAGAATTCATTTGAATTTAATGCTAAAATATCTCCAAAAAGATGAAGCAAAAGGAACTGTTAGAAAGAGGGATAGGTGAAGATTAAAACCATTTTCTTTCTCTCGTTGTCCCTTGCACACTCATTATACATATACATAGCCTGATCATCTGCTAAACAGGAAAATAAACTGTAAAGGAGACAATACAAATCAGGATGAAAGGGGAAATAAAAAAAGAGCCTGAGTCAGGTCTGCTCTGCTTATCTGAGCCGTGGGGGAGCCTGCCTGGTGCTCCTGACAGATTTTTTCAAGCAAGATAATGCATTGGGTTGATGACAGTTTATGAGATAGACTTCGAGGGGTATGAAAATTGCTGGTAGGCACTTGAATGGCTCTGACTGCACGGTGTGAATTGGAGTCGAGTCGCAACAATTTCCCTAAAGCTGTGCAGATTAACATAAAAATACCAAGGAAGTCCTATCTTTGAATTTTTATCTGCTTCAGCTCGAGAGAGTCAAATAGGGGCATTACAGAAGTGCCATCCATTTGAATCGATTGTCACTGCAGCTTTTGTGGAAAGGCTGCATCTGGGCTTATTGATAACGTTGTTGAGGTGCTTAGAAACACAAGTGTGTTGGGTTTGTTTTCCCTTTAGTAACTTATTCTTGTTTCTGGCATTTTGTTAAGATATTTTTTAGTTCTGGTCTCCTCTGGAGATCTCCGCTGAGCTGAGCATTGGTAACAGAGATGCTCTGTGTATCTTTTCTCCAAGAGTTTGCCATAAACCTGAATCTGTTTCAAAGCTTTCTTTTAAATTTTAAGGTAATTTTATTTGCTGGAGGAAAAACTGAGATGAAGGAGAGAATCTAAGAATTGTGATTTACTAACCTATTAATGAGGAGGCTTAGCTAGGTGATTTTTTAGCTTGGTTAAACCATATAAGTTGAAATGCAAGTTTAAGTGGCCAGAACCTCCTGTTGATCTACATCATGGCATCACTTTACCCATTTTACTTCTTCTGCTGCTTTGCTGCTCCCTGCGTGCACAGAGAAGATACAAAATCAGTCTCACACACATAACAGAAGTAACTTCATATGTGAAGTTTCATGTTTGGGGACAAGTGTTTTAGGTTGTAGATGTGTCCTGCTGTTGAAGAAACACAAGGCAAATTCCACCTACTGAGGGGGCTGTATCACCGAGAGCCTTGTGCTCCTCTGGTTTAAAAAATTGTTTTAGGAGCTGTGGCCAATGACTTCACCGTTTTGCCTTTGTTCTCATCTTTATAAACAGTTCCTGCACCTAAGGAGGTGGTTGTGAGAATTAGTCATTGGGTTTAGAGCTCCTTGAAGACTGCAAGTGGTAGATTACAGCTCAATGTTTATTAATGCCATGGCTTAATACGATGAGAACGTTTCACAGCCCAGCTGGTTGCAGTGGGCTTTACCTCACTGATCTCCCCCAGCTGTGCCAGCTGTGCCCCCCCATTACCTGGCCCATCACACCTGATCCATGGGCTGCAGCAGCAGGGAGCCTCCTCTCTCCACACTCCCCCAGCAGGTTCTGCTTCCCCTGGCATCCTGCCACAGCACAAGCCAAGTTTAAATCTGGTTCTGTGTTTTTGGCTTCGTTCCTTCAAAATGTTTTCAATTTTCTTGGCTTCAACTGATCCCAGTGGCATCTTTTTATGATGCACTTTATTCTACTGCTTCAAGTGCAATAACACTCCTAAAGTTCAGTCTATTTTTAATTACCAAAAGAAAAAAAAAAAAGGCAGAGCATACCATTGTTCTGTCACTGGTAGTGGGAGAAAGGGAGGATTTTTCTTCATCTTTAAATTTGATTGAATTTAAATCTCTGTGTATGTAGTGGTTTTTGCTGTAATTGGAAGGGCAAATGGTTGTTTGCTTTTGCACTTTGGGAGCCAATAGTGGTATTGATTAAACAAAAGCACTGCCACGTGTTGGAGGATCTCAGAGGGCTTCAGGACTGGTGAATGAAGATTTGGACAATGTCATCACTTCCTCTGCTTTCCTCTCTGATGAGGAAGCTGTAAAAACTTTGTAAGGCTGACACTGAGGTAATGCTTGCTGGGACAGCTCCTGATCTGTAGCAGTGCTTGTGCAGAGCTGGGTCAAACCCTCCCCACAGCAGCTGGAGGAGTGATTCCCATGTTTATTCTCCACTTTGCCCCTCTCCCTGAGCTCTCTTTGGGTGCTATTGCACCAGGAAAAGCTTCCTTGCCTGTGGCTGCTGTGGTGGTGTCAGCCCATGAGTTTCTGCAGTTCCTGTGCAGGCATGGATTCATGGGGAGGGAAAAAAGGGATGGGAGGACGACAGTGTCTGTGTTTGGGTTGTGTGAGTGTCCTCTCCCTGACAGGTAGGTTAAAGAAAATGTTTAGCCAAGTGTTTTTTGCCACTTTTCATTTTACTTGCGCATCAGCTCTTCCTTTGCATGAGAATAGAAATTAATTTTGTTTCAAGTTCTGGAAACCTGAAGACATGCTGAATAGGTAGAAGTTTGTTCTATTTATAGGTTGCAGAATTTCTTTGTACAATGAACCAGTTTATTTTAATTTACACTATGTATTCAGCATATTTAGCTTAATTTTATTTAACTACAAGTTTGACATGTCTTTTTCGTTGTTTTTTAAATTTGTGACATAAACCCAAAGTACAATGAAAAGTCAGACTAGTCATTAAGAAACTTCATTTACCATTTTTAACATCAAATGTGTTGGCTTGCATAGTTTATTAATTTTTACAGATGCCCAACTGTAAAAATAGGACAGCTTTGCAGTTCAGGCAAAGGCCTGATTTATGAAGGAATATGCTTTTGTTGTTCTCCACAAGCAAAAATCAGCCTTTCATTAAAGGAAAAAAACCCCAAAAAATGCAAAGCAAGAGAGTTTAAATCAATCAGAATTGAAGTATTTTGCTCCTGTTTTGCATCAATAAATCCTGTATTAAAGGCAGAAAAGGCAGGATGGTTGAAGAAGGATTGGCAGGCAAGTTAACAATAGTGTTCCTCACAGACTGGTCTCAAGCCTGGTGTTAATCAAGGTATTGACTAATGATAGAGCAGAAATTAATGGGATTTGGAGGTGTCATGAAAAAAGGAAAAACAGGAGATCCCAGAAAAGAATGACTGACTTTGGGTCCATTTATCTGTAAGCAAATGTGAGTTCTTGTAATGCAAACTCTGACAGAAAGCTGGGGGTTCTGTGTGGGAATTGGGATGTATTTATCAACCACAGGATAATTCTGATGTCCTGATGATAAAGATACATCTGGGATCACATTTGTCACCTGAATTATTCCCACTGGTGACAAAGAAATGCGAATGCCACTGCAACAGGTTTTAGTGAGGCATGGCTTAAAATGCATTCTGCATTCCTTGTCCATAGGAGAAAGATTGATTCCAGCTGGAAAAGGTGCAGCTGAGGGCATCTGCTAGAAATGATCTGGAGAACAGGGAATCCGGCTCCCAAAATGATTAAAGAGACCTGGATGGTGATGTGGTGACAAAAAAAGGCAGAGAAAAATTAAATTCCTTCTCTATAAATACACTGGTGTAAATACCAGAGAGGGAGAAGAGTTATTTAAGTTCAATGACAATTCTGGCACAAGAACAAAAGGCTCTGAAAAAGTTTAGGCTGGAAAAGAACAGAATAGCTTCAAACCAAGGGAGGTGCTTGAAGAGCCTTCTAATGGGAATTGTGTAAAGGGCTAAAAACCTGATTGCTGTGAAGATGGAGCCTGATAAATGTATTAATGGGATTATGCAATGTGGTTGGCTTCAGTATTAAGGGATCAGACTCTGGATTTCCGGTCCTGCGCTTCTGCAAATACACTTAAGAATCCTGCAGGTATGAAAAAAAAGCGTGGAAGGTTTACATTTTAAGAAATATTTTCATTCTGATTCAGCTTGCAGTGGATTTTGCTGTTTCAAATGCACTAATAACTGAATTGGGTGAACTGTGGAAAGGAGGAAGTACCTTCTGAGCTGGGAAAAAGCAGCAGCTGCCACCTGCTTCCTTATTTTAGCGGCTGGCTTAGGCAGCAGGCCTGTGCTACTTAGATATCTATTTTTTAAAATTTAAAGCCTTTTGTATAGTAAAGTTAGGCCTTGAAATAGATTGTGCTCAAAACACTGACAATTATTTATTGTTATTTATCATTGTAAGGTGCTTTTTAAAAAACCTGCAGCACTTAAGGCACATGAGTGTTTATTATCGATTCTGGCGTTCTCATTATCGATCCCCATTTTCCCCATTTACAAACAGTCCCCAGATTTCTGGTTGCTTTACTAAAATCCCAGTAAATAAGACCAAGTGCCTTTTTGTCAGGAGGCCATGGTTATTTTATCAAAGACAGGTGCCAGGCTGTTTTAGCACGGTGTAACTTAGATTTCGTGGGCATTTTGTGCTCGGGATTTCCATGCTTTTTATGTTCTGATTCAGTTCTCCAGCGTTGTCTGCCATTGAGAGCTGAGTCTTCCCCATCCTCTGTCCTTAGCGATATTCTGCCTGGAGGTCTCTGTGATTCCAGAGGGACACTGGAAATATGGGATGTCTGTGGTTATAGGAGAAATTCAGATGCACCTTCAGATGTGGCTATGGGATGTCAGAGCTCACCATCCCTTCACCCCTGTGCTCTCTTCACTCAGCAGCAGCATCTCTATTCAGCCTGGGGGCTTGACCCTGACTATCTCCCATCTCCAGCGTGTTCTCCTCCCTTCCCACGTGTGCTTCTTATTCACTTTTTCCATTCAGGATGTAAATGGCAGATGGTTTTTCTTTTTTGGTTTCAAGGTCTTCCCATGGAGCCTTTCAGCCATTCAGCCTCTCAAAGTAGTTCGCTTAATTACCTCAACTTTTTGAAACTGAAAACCTCGCAGACCTGCTTTTATTTTGCTTAAACTGAGTCAGTTTGTGGAAAACAGGCTTGAATTGAGTGATCACAAGTGGCTTTTATTACAGCATCCTCACTATTTGCCAAAAGCCTCCCTCAGAATCACCTCTCGTTTGCTCAGTGCCTGTTTTGTTCTGAGGTCTGTTGGCTCTTACATCCCGGACTTACAGGGCCCCGCTGTTGGTATTTGTTCTTCCTTCTATATCTGCAATTTAAGACTCTCTTATCAGCCAGTTCCTCAGAGTATTTCTTTTTCTCTCTAGCCATTTTTAAAAGCTCTCTGCACACATCCAAACCCAATGGTGGGGTCTCCAGTGGACCTCTAGCACAATCCCAGCAGACAGCCTTTTACAGCCTTTTCCCAAAGTGACTCTAATCCAGAACGATCGTTTTATGCCTGCTATCGCTTTGGATTTTTAGCAAACACAGATGATTCACTCAGCTCACAGAAAGAACTGTGGAACAATGTCCCAAAAGATTATTTAAATGGAGTTTTGGGAGTGGATTTGGGGTGACCATGGGTAGTGTGCAGGCTGAAAGTCTGACTTTGGTGGGGGGCTTTGAGGGTGGGTGTTTTCCCCAGCCACCTGCAGAAGTATTTCCCAGCTGCCTTTACTACAGGATGATGATAATTTCTAACAGATTGTTTTCCTGACAAGGAAGAATTATCCCTGGTTTACATTTTGGGAGCTGGACCCAGGGAGAAATGGAACAGCTGGCTTAAACACACAGGTCTGTGTGAGCAGAGTCTGTGCTCCCCCAGTTGTTTCAAGGACTCTCAGCAATCTGGTAGCCTGTCAAGGCCCCTCAAATTGGGTGGACTCGAGGGTGAGCTGAAGTGCTGGAGCATCACAGCCTCGAGTCTGGTGCAACAAAGCACACGCTGAAAACGATGCTTTTGTACTTTACCCAACTGCTTGGTTTGCAGTCACTTCTAATTTAAATTTAGACAGTGCTGAGTGCTTAATTAAAAAAAAAAAAGTGCTTTTGGTAGACAAGAGTGTAATGCCTGAGCTATGCCACAGTTACAATGTGTAGGTGTTTGGGGATTATGTTATAGACAAACAAAATGATTGTTTCTTTTTAACTTCTGTTTAAATACAGTTCAAATGATGGAATATTTAGAGCAGAATAAGCTGATGCCTGCCAGCTTTTTCATACCAGTGGTTACCAGATGTGCCTGTATTTAGAACCCCACCATCTGTTCCAGGGTGGAGGTTGGGGCTAGTCGAGGTATTTGGATGTGTCTTCTTCCTTGGGTATCTCTGGAAAACTTCAAAGCATCTGTGCTGAGATGAAGGGGAAGCATGGTTAGCTGTAATACTCCAGGAATTCAAGGGAATTTTCCAGAAATGCAGCTGATTCCCGAGTGCAGCAGGGTTTGGAAGGGGAAGGAGCCTTGAGGAGAGAGGCAGTGCTGGTATTTTGTGCCATTGCTCAGCCATTGCCAAGATCCAGTTGGAGTTTTGCTTGGCTGTCTCCAGGCTGGGCTGCTGCTTCCTGCTTTGGATTCCATCTTTCCTAAGAGTCCATGCAATTTCCAGGAGTATTGCAATATGGAAGTTTCTTAATGGGATTTTTAAAATTATTTCCGTAGGTAAGTTCTATTTAGATATGTTTTAGATAATTTCTTTTGATGCTGGGTTGGTGTAGAATTACTGTGAGCTGTTGCAGAGCAAGGGGAGGGAAACCTGCTCTACATCTTACCCTCTCCCACCATGTCCAGCTCTCCCAAAGGCAGAAGTGACCCATCACACTGAAATTAATTTTTCGTCATTTTGGGGATGGGGAAAAACATATTTTAATCAACAAACTACTTGTGAAAAATACTCACCTAGTACTGGTAACAGCCTTTGGCTGACAGTGATCTGGGAAGGAGGGAAAGCTACACATGTCTGTATGCATCCAGAATCTCATGGTTTATTTGTCACCACTGTCTTTGTGTCTCAGAACTTAAAGACTTGTTGCTGAAATAGGAAAAAGAGCCTTTTAAAAAGCTTCTTGTGAAGAAAAGAACTCAGAGTAGTTATGAATGGTTTTATAAACAAGGCATTGTGGTAATGGGGTCGGAAAAAGATTTTTAATGTCCCTTCCAACCCATACCACTATGTGATTCTGTGATAATACAGGCATTTAATTAATTTATCTAGATGTTTATCCCTAATCAAGCATGTGGCAGTACAATTCAGCATACTCAGAGTGTGATCCATAACATTCCACCCAAACAAAAGCTTCTACCCCTTGGCCCCAGGGGGTGAAATTTGGGGGGGACAGGTGTCCCAAAGGTGAGACTGTGCTCTTTTTGGAATGGGACAAAGCACCCTTAAAAGGACGACCCTAGAAGTAGCTCCGGTCCATGTGCAGTGGTGAGAGCACTGGGCATGGAAGGAAGAGGTCAGGACAGCAGATGTACTCCGGGCGGTGCCAGGAGTGACACGGAAACACACGAGGTTTCAACGGCGTTTCCAGGGGAAGCCTATGGCACAAGAAGGACTCCTCTGCTCTTGATGAACTGAGCATTGATTATCTAAAGGGTGGTGATGGACCAAGAGTTGGAATTTGGGGGATGGATGTGTTCGAATTTGGTGGGGGGAGGAGGAAATGTTTTTGGGAGGTTTTCATTTTACCTGTGTGTTTCTTTTTACTTATAGTTGTAGTTTAGTTAATAAAGTTTTCTTTTCTTTATTTCTAAGTGGTAGCCTGCTTTGCTTATTCCTGGTCACATCTCACAGCAGAAACCAGGGCGAAGGTATTTTCATGGGGGCACTGGCATTGTGCCAGCCTCAAACCATGACATCCATTTCTTGCCCAATGATTCTTCTTTTACAAAGCCAGGTGAAATAAATCCAGTAGCTGTGCCCTCATTAACGAGGGAACAGGCATTTCTTTTCCTCATCCCATTTAAGCACCAGGCAGTGTCCTCCAGCATCTTGCCAAAAGCTTGCACTACTTTTATAAGCTTATTTTCTTTTGCTATCAGGAGCCGGTTCCTCTGTGCAGGATGCTGACTGTTCATTGTGTTTGCTCTTTGGATCCCAGCTGGGGCTGCACCGGGTCCAAAGCAGAATTAGGATTTGGGAGGGAAGGGTCTGTGTCCCCATTCCTGTGCTGACTTTTCCTTTCCTGCTCCTGCCAGGAGATACTGCTCCTGGGTGTTTCATTTCATGTTCCAGCCCTTGTCATGCTTTACGGCCAGCAGTGGGGTGCATCTCACAATACTCCTCGTGCCCATGGGGTCTTCAAAGGGCTTTATTTAACTGTACTGAGAGCCTTTACCTACCACTGAAATGAAGCTACTTAAGCTGAAAAGCCTGGCAGCTGCTCCAACAGCAGGAGCACAAGCAGGCCACTGCTTTTTTGTCATAAAGTAAGGGAAGGAAAAAAAAATTCCATATCCATTAAAAAACTGCAGGGAAAATGTAAATTGTCAGAATATAATTACCTAAACTGGAGTTTGGCCAGCATTCCAGATTAACATTTCCTCTCGTGAAGCCTTGGGATACCTGATGGCCAAAAGCAGTCAGAGTCTCAGCAGGATTAAAAACTGAGCTTTGCTGTGTAGTTGTTCCATAGTGGCTGAGAGATGTAGATAATCTATTTAGCACCTACAGCACCCTGGGGCTAAAAAGTGGCTGAATCCTCTGAAATCCGATAGGAGTGTCTGAGGTTAAGAGTGCGGTCTGAAAACATTCCATGGAACTTGTAAAATCCGCAGATGGTCCGACCTTGGTACCGTCTGCTGTGGAAAAGGAGGAGAAAGAGATTAAAAAAGATGTACCAAAAAGATTGCAGCAGGGAAAAGATGGAAGCTCAGGGTCCTCCCTGCCATCGTTGTTCCATGTTTTTCTGAGGTTTATTTCAGGCCATGGAAGTGGGCCATGGAAATGTGCATTAGCTGGCTCTGAAACTCCTTAATACCTGCCTGCAATGACTCAATGGAATTTAGAGCAGATTGGAGACACTGGGATTCAAGCCATGCTCAGGAGGAAGTGAGGTGAGGAAGAGGGAACGTGGTGGGGGAAAGGAAAAGAGGGGAAGTGGGGACCATTTACAAGGAGAGGACACAAAGGTGATGGCATTCACTGCGTTCAGCTGCAGCTGCTAAGTGTAGAGTAACTTGAAAGGTAATAAATATAAGGGAGGTTCCCAGCCTGAAATGATACAGAGGTGTCTAAAGAAGTAATTCTGTCAGCAGAACCCCACTCTGGTTTGGGTTGGAAGAGACCTTAAAGCTCCTCCAGTGCCACCCCCTGCCATGGGCCAGGACAGCTTCCACCATCCCAGGTTGCTCCAAGCCCCATCTCCAACCTGGCCTTGGACATTTCTAGGGATGGGGCAGCCACAGCTTCTCTGGGAATTCTATTCCAGGGCCTCACCATCCTCACAGGGAAGAATTTCTTCCTAAAAGTTGAACAGAAGGCCAAGATCTAAACTGTGTCTGCTTTTTAGGTGGCTTTGCTTTACATTTGCACGCTTCCCTACAGTAGGATTAGTGTTCTTAGTCCTCCACCCTGTCAGCTTCAACTCAAGGTCACCACAGAGTTTCCAAATCTCTAACTGGATTGGCAGTGTGAATTGAGTCTGTTCCTTTGGGAAAACAGGTTTGGAAGCTGACAGGAGTGAAAGGCTTTTCCTTGCCAGGAAAGTGTCAAGCAACTTTATCGGCAACTTATCTTCTTGTTTAAATAATTATTAATCATAGATTATAGACCCTGCCCTTAAGGATCCATTTCTGATGTGGAAATTTTACATCTATATGAGAAATAAAAGCCCAGATGGCAGAAAAGGTGGGGAATGAGGGTGTTTGAATCCAGTAGTTTTTCTTTTGGGATAAGCAGAAGGCAGTGGAGCAGTGGATTTTTCACTTGGTAGAAGGGAAGCTAAAAATTCCTCTTTAAAACCAATTCCTGTAAGAGGAAGAAGGGGAAACATACAGAGAAGGGGATTAAATCTGAAGGTGTCTCTGTCAGTACAATCTGTAATAGCCTTGATAGGGCTTCCTGAAAGGGAGACTTGCCAGACCAACTACTGATCCTGACAGCTTTTCTTTTGGGAGCTGGGAGAAGAATTGTTCTCCTGAGTTGTCCCTGAAGTGATTCTCCACTGGTGTTTCCTCCTCAGTGAGGACCTGAAGGGAATAAGGGAATGATTGTCCCCCTGTTTCTTCCTGCAGAACTCCAAGTAGATCAGGGTGGAATACAAAACCCCGAGCCGTGGCACAGTGGGAACAGATGTGTGTGGTAGGACAACGTGGGTGTGTTCAGTGATTTGAATGTTAATTTAGCCTTTATACTGTGCCATAGTCTTTTTTAAATTTTTGTCCTGATAAAATATAAAAAGTATTGTTTCTCCTTTGAACCTGCAGTACCTATTCCTGCCCTTCCGTACAGTGCATTCCCTCCCTGCGGCGAGATTGGATTTTTTTATTGTTTATCAAAGGGCAGACCTGTGCCCCCGCCTCACCTCTCGCTGGTTTTTCATCTCAGAATAAAAGTTAGTTTCTCCTTGCATACTTTACACATGTGTAAATGACTGTTAAAAAGTGCAGAGTGATGGAAAAGTGGTTTTTCGCCGCTTTGAAGTGCTCATGTTTTATTAAAGCTGAGATTCTTGGAGCTTTTTGGCCAGAAACACACCACCCTCTTTACTCCTGGAGATAAACCCCCATTTCTTCCTGTGAAAAACTCTCTAATTCCCCCAAATTTGTCATATTGTGTGTTTTGGTGTAGGATTTGATTGCCATAGATACAAATGCCTTTCATGGAGCTCCTAATACATAAAATTAGAATGCATAAATAGAGGACTGGACCTGTGCGACGTGGTTTGGTTGTGAGAAGATGCTGGCACTGTTACTTGCCTTTCCCCCCCTCCTTTATTTCTTCATTGCTTTTTTCCCCTCTTTTGCTTCAGTTACCATCTGTTGCATGCTATGTTTGGTACTCGCTTATTTCTACATGGCTCCTCTGACTTCACAACATTTAACCGCTGATGCTGTTCACGCCAACCCTCCAGTGTGGATCTGGATGTTATTTTGTAACAAACTCCAAACCATAGTGGTATTTTAGTATCTGCTGATCAGTTTCCCACACCACAGTTGTTTTCCTAACCCCTTTTACCAGGAGGCACCTGGACGTCTCTCAGCGGGCCAGCGGCAACCATTGCATCCACATCACTATAGGGCTGTGGCATGATGGAGCTCCATGGCAGCATCCTCACGGAGTTCTTGGGGGATATACAGCACTGCATGCCTGAGCTCCAGGGGGACAGTCTGACAGTGTTTTAGGGGGACACACAGAGCTGCTCGCCCACAGGGCCGGGCGGCGGCTTCCCTTTCGAGGCAGCATCGCACACTGCCAACATGGCGGCTCCTCCATGAGGGGAGCGGAGGCTGTGAGGGACGGGGGGCGCGCGCCCGCCTTTTAGGCGGGAAAGCGCTCCCGGGCTCAGCGCGCGTGCGCAGTGGCGAGAGCCGAGCTGGGGGAAGCTTCGGCTGTTCCCGGCAGGTTCCGGAGGCGAGAGTCTCGCCGCTCCCCGCCCTCAACCCTTCGGGTATCTCCGCCCCCGCTTCGATTATCTCCGCCCCCGCTTCGGCTATCGCCGCCTCTCTTCGTTAAGTTCCGCCGCCACTTCGGCAGCTTCCGCCGGTTCGGTCGGAAATGGCCGAAGACGTGCGAGACCCAGCGGTTTAAGGGGAGAAGACCGGCCGGCTTCTCGGAATAAACCAACTGTGTCCGGCCCGTGGGGGGGGGAGCAGGGGAGGGCAGACGGAGCGGGAAGACGAGGCAGCGGCTATGGCTCCCCCCCCAGCCACTCGCGGCTCCGCCGGGAGGGCGAAGTGAGGGCGCCGAGAGGTAGGAGCGGACCGTACCACGCGCGGGGAGAGGGGAAGGAAGGTGGGAGAGCGGTAACACCCCCCCCCCCGGAACCCCCCCGCGTCAGCCCGTGGGGCCGGGTAAGGCGGGAATGGTACAGTCCGGGGGAAGCCCCCTGGAGCGGCGGCGTGGGGGGGGGCTCGGCTGGGGCGTCCCTGAGGGGCTGGAGGGGGGCGCGGTGTCCCTGAGGGCCGGGGGAGCTCTGAGCGGGGGTCCCTCAAGGCTGGGGGACTGCGAGAGGGGTCCCTTAAGGCTGGGCGAGCCGTGAGCGGGTATCCTTCAGGGCTGGAGAGAGCTGTGAGCGGGGATCCTTCAGGGCTGCGGGGGGCTGTGAGCGAGGATCCTTCAGGGCTGAGGGCACGGTGGGGAGAGGTTCCTGAGAGCTTGGGGGGTCTGTGAGGGGGGTTCCTCAGGGATGGGGGTTTGTGAGGGGGGGCCCTCAGGAATGGGGGTTTGTGAGGGGTCCCTCAGGGATGGGAGTTTGTGAGGGGGTCGCTCAGGGATGGAGGTTTGTGAGGGGGGTCCCTCAGGGGTGGAGGTTTGTGAGGGGGTCGCTCAGGGCTGGGGGCACGGTGCAGGAGCTCCCTCAGGGCTGGGGCTTCCTTCAGGGCTGGTGAGGCTGTGAGGAGAGTCCCTTACCTCACGGCGTGAGAAGCATTGTGGGGATGTCACACTGCAAGGGGGGACCCCCACAAGGCTGGGAGAGCCCCTAAGCGCTGGTGGGCTATGAGAGTCCCTCACAGCATGAGGGGCACTGTGGGGGTCTCACAGAGTGAGGGACACTGTGGAGGGCTCCCCACAAGCCTTGGGACCCTCAGGACGGGAGGGCTGTGGTGTCCAGGTGCTGCTGACAAGGCTCCAGCCTTCCTGCCTGTCCTCCCTCCTGCATCCAGCAAGGATCCTGAGACCTTCTTGTCCCACCTGTGGATCCCCAGCATTTCAGGGACCATCACATCCACCCTGGCCAGTGTAGCCCCATTTCTCCCGCTCTGAGGTGGTGCCTGAGTTGTGCTCCCTGTGGTTCTTGCTGGGGCTCTGCCTTGTGAGCTGGTAAGGACAGCAAGGACGAAGCTGCCCTCGCTCTGGGCTTCTTAGCGTGGCTGGTATTGCGCTCCTGTGAATTATTTACTAAAGTTGAGGTCCGTGTTATTCTTTTTTCCAGCTGTTTTCCCCACATGAGGTCCCTTCCTGCTCAAAAAACATCAGGGTCTTTACCAAAAATTTTACCTGTGTGGTGATAACTACTTAATGCTGACAGGCTAACGCCACGTTACGCTGGTCCAAACCCAAACAATTTGGAGCCTGAAGGGGCTGGAAATGGTTCAAATGGTATTAAGGATTCACAGAGATGCTGAGAAGCACTTTAGATAAGCTGTTCTGTTGCTGTGTGTGTGTTAAAATCCAAGCATTGACCACTTTCTGACCTCTTGTTGCTTTTATGTGAGTCTGATAGGCTGCGTGCGTTGATACCATGATATGATAACTTTAAAGTGCCTGGGTTTCTTGTGCTGCAAGCCTCACATGTGTGTGAAGAAGATTAAGTAACTTTGTTTCCTCAGAGGAGTGTCACATGCAGGTGATTATCTTAGATATTTCTGTTCTCATGGAGAAATCTATGATATCCGAGATAGTAACATCTTGGAACGTGGGTTGGCGGGTTTTATCAAGTACTGAGTAGTCTTAAACTCATTTCTGTGCAGAAATAGCATCAGAAATGAACCATAGTCTGATTATGTGATGATGGGGAGAGAGATTCATCTCCCCCTGACAAATCCCTTAACTTCATGTACCATCTGAGAGCCCAGTTGTTATCATGCAGTGTTATCTGTACCCACTCAGGCCTTTGGGATGCCTCTGCTTTTCCATTTCTCATTCCAGAAATGGAAGTTTGCATGGGTTCAGCTCGGTGTTCAGGGATTCTGGAGCTGGGATAATTGCCTGCCTTCATTGAGCAGATTTTTCCAGCAGCTCAGCTGTGGTACAGACAGTTCTTGAACTTCTTGATGTCGTGTTGCAGAAGGGAAGTCCAGAGCAGTTTTCTGGAATCCTCTGATTTTTCAAGTGGGGTCTGTTAGGTCTCGTGTTTGTTTACACGTGAGGATGGATTTTGGCAGTTGTCAAGTCAGAGCAAAAGCAGCAAATGCTGGGAACAAGTAAAACATGATTGTTGACTTGCCTTCACTTAGGCTGGGTCTCAACGATTTGGAGGTTTGTTTTTGTGCTGTTCAGATGGCCTGGGAAAGATATCATCATCATCATCATCATCTTCCCTTGAATATTTGTGGATCTCTGGGACTGTTTAGCTATGAGTTGGATGTTGTTGATGCATTCCCAAGTTTTGTTTGCTTATGGGGAGCCAGAGCCCTTCCTGAGCCTGCTTCCCACGGCTATTAATTCTTGAAATGCCGTGACACCTTCAGCTTAAGTTTTTAGTGTCTTTCTCCTTCTGGCCATGTATATTTTGTGTGTATTTGTTGTTTTTCCCTTCCAGGCTCTGTTGCCTGATTTTTTCCTCCTTGCTCTTTGATTCCTGTCGCCTCTCCCAGCTGCCTTGCCTGTTTTCCCAGGGCATTGCTCCTGCTGCCCACAGTAATGTTTTCACCAGGATGGGAACTGCAGCGAACCACAGATGTTACCTGTTTGATGCCAAGATCACGGCAGCCCTTTGTGAATTGGTTCCTGGTCCAGAGACAATTTTTCTGCTTTGGAGCCCCCACAGGAGCAGTGAACTGGAAGGAACCTTGTGGTCATTGGCTCCTGTCTCATCACCAGAGATTTTTCCTGCAATCTGCGCTAAATACCTTTATTTTTTTTGAGAAGGAGCAGACTGAACATTTTGAAGCAGCTCCTAACTGGGGTTTTAACTCAGGGTGGAATATTTGGTGTTACTCCTAATGAGCAAACCCCCAACAAGCAAAATATTGGGTTTTTTTTGTTGTTTTCATGTGGAAAAAAGAAGTGTAACTCATAGGCTTGTTTAGGTTTGCCACTCTATACTGAAAATACAAAAAATAATCTCTGCTGCTGTGTGCTTGGGGAAAGCATTCCCATGGGATTTGGGGGATGCAGCTGGGGCCTCCAGTTGTCTCCTACAACCTGTGCTGACACAGGCTGTGCTTGCTGGGCTAAAGCTAGCACGGCTATGAGCTGCAGTTGTGGGGCTGCAATCCTCAAAAGCAGAATTTCCTTCTCAGGGAACGCTTGAAAGTGCTGCTCACTGGGGCTCGTCGTGCTTGAGTTTGGCTCTTGCAGCTCAGCTGCTTGGCACATGCAAATCGTGGCGGTGGATGCTGCCTGGGAAGAGGTGCAAAGCCAGTTTGAGGTTTTGGGGTTTGTTTAGGAAGGATAAAGACAGAAGCATGTGCAGCTCATCGATCCCCGGGCTGCCTGGGTGTAGGAAGCCTGACCCACCAGGTCAATTGATGTTATTCCAGCACTTGCAGGGCCAGTTTTGAAGTGCAAATTGAAATCCCAGTTTCTGTGAAGTCATTGCTGTTTGTTAATTGGTGCCTGTTACCGGCAAGAGCAGTTTAGAGGTCTGACTAATCCATCTGGGATGAAAGAGGGCAGGTTTAGGTTAGATTTTAGAAAAGAATTCTTTGCTGGGAGGGTGGTGAGGCCTTGGCACGGATTGCCCAGAGAAGCTGTGGCTGCCCCTGGATCCCTGGAAATGTCCAAGGCCAGGCTTGGATCAACCTGGGGTGGTGGAAAGTTGTCCCTGCCCATGGCAGGGGTGGAATTGGGATGAGCTTTAAGGTCCCTCCCAACCCAAACCATTCTGGGATTTGATGATCTGTCCCTGCTAATTGGTGGTAAATGGATAATGGTTTCTCAGGGCTACGTTGACATAACCAATAACACTACAAAGTGATCTGTTCCTCAGGGGTAAAATTGAGTGAAATACAGAACATTGAAACTTATAAATCAATCAAATCAATCCTGTACTGGGTGTTTTTTTGTGTGGGACAGAACCCTAAACCTCCAAACCAGCAGTTCATCTGTAGCCACTAATGGACATAAGGACTATTTTAAAGCACATATCCTTAATGAGTCTCAGATTTTCTGCTCTTACACTCAGCTTCTTAAATGACTGGAATCTTGTTACCTGGAGTCTGTGTTTTCCATGCTGTCCTCTGCCCTCCCCTTTCCCTGTGAATTTTGGTGCGTTAAGAAAATGTCCTGCTTTTCTAATGTAAACGTCTGCCTGAGAGTGGTATCAGAACATGGGATTAACCCATGGATTCTAAGAAACACTTTCAAGTTTCTTCTAACAGGAAATGTTAAGAACATTTCCCAGTGCAAAAGTAACATTTTTATTCCCCTGCTTTGCACAGTGCCCAGCTGCTTGGTTTTTTACCTGTCTTGTCTCATAAAATGCTTTCTTTTATGGTTTAGAATACTTCCAGGTATCTTCTCATCTGACTTTAATCTTAGGGACAGTGACGGTGCAGGCAGCCTGAGGTTTGTTTTCCTTCCTGTTGTGTTTTGGTACCAGCATTGCCTGAAGTGTAGGCTCCAACATCTGCCTCTGGATGAGCTGTTTTCCTGTTCAGTGTAACAAAGTCATCTCAAATCTCTGCTGGAATATTTGGCATCCATGGATTCATCTGGAAGTGAGTTCTATTTGTTTAAAGGCCACAGTGCCGCAGAGCAGGAAGTGCATTGCTCTGCCCATGCATTGCCTTCCTCAGGGAACACTTCTTGACAGGTTGGTTACTTTGTAAATCCAGACAAAGAAATGATGAATTCAAATTTGGACACTTAATGTGAAAATTGGCTTCTCTGCTTATAAAAACAATATAATTAAAACCATCCAACATCCTCCATTACTGTCTCACCAACACATCTCCATTCCCAACGAGAAGAGAAGCTTTCCTCTTTCCCATCCCATGTGCACCCCACCTTCTGGGCCTGGATTTGATGGGATTGAGCGCGTCACTGAACGTGGGAAAAGCTTCTTTATCGTTCCCCCCGTGATCCAGCGCCTCCGCACCGTGCGTAACGCGGGAGCGCTCGGGGCTGGGATTCGTGCGCGTCTCTCAGTGCTTCTATTACAGGCACGAGGAAGTCATTATGCTGCAGGTCTGCTCTGTGGAGGCACTCAGTGGGAAGTGATGTGTTCTGGATTGTGTTGGTGGGGAGTGGAGGATATGCTGGGGAGTGCTGCTGACACGCAGATGATGCCTGGAAAAGGTTGGCGTGGAAACGTTGGAGCTTGTGATGAGAAGAAGCTGCCAAACAAGTGGGGAGCCTCAGAGTTGAGAGCAGAGCCTAAATATATAGAGCAATGCTGTGAGCTTCTTTCTGAGGGGTCTGGAAAATCTAAGCAGAGCAATCCCGAATTCCCTACCAGAGCCTTTCTGTTTGCAGGGAAACTTGTGAGGGTCTGCAAGTAAAATAGGTCGGAAACCTTTGATATAAGTTGGATCAACCTGGGATGGGGGAAAGTGTCCCTGCTCACGGCAGGGGGTGGAATGGGATGAGCTTTAAGGTCCCTCCCAGCATAAACCATCACACATCAAAGCTGTGATGTGTGACCAGAAGGTGGGCAGAAGTCAGGGCAGTACGATCTTATCTTCCTCATTTAGAGGTAATTTGCTGATCATTTGATACAGGAGCCCATTGACTCCCAGAAATGCACTGTACATCTAATAATACATGTCAGGGAATAGGTTAGCATCGTTCTCAGATAATTAATAAAGATAGCACTTCCATAGCAAATAGGAAGGAAAAAAAAGCCAACCCGTGCATTGTTTAGCTGAGATATTTCTTTCCTTAGGCATCTCTCCTGGGAAGACCTTGGTGCTTCTAAATGAATCTGCCGCCTACCTTGTGTACCATCATTTTAATGTGGGGATTGAGGAGGAGCCAGCTATTGGAAAAGCAGCCAGAGATGGATGCTTTGGAAAGGTGCCACTAATTACTGTGGCATCTGACAATTAGCTCTTAAGCCTTTCCTTGCAAAGTTCTCAACGGTGCATCCCGAAACAAAAACGAGGACCTGGAGAAAGGGGAGAGCTGCCCTTGTACTGATTTTGTGGGGTGGTTGTTAAAAGCAGAAGGTGGAGCTGATTCTGAGATTGTTCCCTTCCAGCAGAGCAGGTCAGATTTGATGGACCCAGAAGCATTTTGTGTTTTTTGCTGCTGGGCTCTGCAAACTTCTTACACTCCTTACCTTTAAAACAGGTTTGAGGCTGCCATTCTTCACAGGGAAAGCTGTAAATTACTAACATCTTCAAAGTGTCATTGTTGATGTGAATCTGAGAATTTTTAACAAAAATCAAGATGTAATAAAAAAAGATTCAAAGAAATCCTGCAGTTGGTTTCTTGCATTTGCCTCCAGGGTCTTCTGACTCTGTTTTTCATTTGTGGCAATGATGAATAGCAGGAAGCCTTTTGCCAGTGTCTCAAGGGTGTAGTTAGTTAGGAGTAACGATTGAGCTGGAGCTGGCAGGTACCTCAAGGTTTTAGTACACAAGCTGATCTCCCTCCATCCCTCGGGGATCAGACCTGCTCTTTCTCTGGAAATTACTTTTACGTTGTTGGGTCAATGATGATTCTGATTAGAAAGGCCAAGCTACAGAATTATTTCTCCCTTTTCAAACGAGATGCTGGGGAAGATGTTTTGGCGTGCACTGTTTGGCTGAGCTTGTCTTTCAGGTGCCATTGCTCAGGTGGCAATGCCAGGAGCATTGGTAGCTGCTCCATGGGTAGTTTATAGCAGCATGACCCAGGCTTTGCTCTGACTTGTGTCTCTGTGTGATTCCTTTGCCTTGGAAGGAGTGACCTGGACTGTGCAGACAGATCTGGCGCCTGTTTCCGTGCGCATCTCTGATCTCTGCTGCGTGCGCCGACACGCGAGCCCTGGCTCCCAGCAGCTCTCCCTGGGACACAAAGTGGCAGCTGCTTGACAAATGCAATGGTGCAAGTGCTATAAAAAGAACCAAAGCGAATTTCCTCTCCTCAAAACTGATTAAAGCAGGAGCAGTATTGGGAATGCTTCTTGTGAGCTCGGTGTTCCTGCGCAGGGGAGTCTCGCTTGGACACTTTGCTGCCCCTGTACCTATTCTTAGCCTGTTTACCAAAAGCTGTTGTATGTGCATCAAGAGATCTCCCTGTTCAGGTTGTTTGTGTGTTTATGTGGAGTCTTTTGAGGAGAGAGGGAATTATATCCAAGCTTTTCTGTCACCTCCTCCTCCTTCTGCTCAGGATATACAGGTTAACGTTTCCATAGTATCTGAGTGTATGGCAGAGTGTCTGTGAGGCAGGGAAGTACTGCCTGGTACTTGTTGACACTGACCTTTGAATTTGAGATTTGTGACATGGGTGAACTGATTTCACAGCGTGCTGCTAGAAGGGGTGGCCTTGGTCCCTCTCTCAGCTCTGCAATCCCTGTCTTTCAGATGATGCCTCAGTGAAGTGATTCAGTTTGAAAATCCAACAGCAAATTGCTTGAGAGATTTTTGGTAGGAGATGGGGAGTCCCCTTAGTGGTTGGGAGCACAAGGCAGGGGCTGGTTTCATGCTGGAGTGTCCTTGGAGGGGGATCAGAGGATAGTTTAGATTGGAAATGCACTTGGAGATCATGGAGTCCAGCCATCCCCCACCACTGCCCCATGTCCCCAAGTGCCACATCCATGGGGCTTTTAAATCCCTCCAGGGATGGGCAATCCACCCCTGCCCTGGGCAGCTGTGCCAGGGCTGGACAGTCCTGTACGTGAAAAAATTCCTTGTTATCCAACCTGAGCCTGCCCTGGCCATTCCTCTCATCCTGTCCCTGTTCCTGGGAGCAGAGCCTGATCCCACCTGGCTTCCCCATCCCATCAGGGAATTCCAGAGAGGGAAAAGTTCCCTCCAGAGCCTCCCTTTCTCCAGGCTGAGCCCCTTTCCCAGCTCCCTCAGCCTTCCCGGTGCTCCAGCCCCTTCCCCAGCTCCGTTCCCTTCCCTGGACACCCTCCAGCCTCTCAATGTCCTTCTTGTCCCAGAAGTGTCAAAAGGACCTGGGGAGGTGCCCCAGCAGCGCCCTGGCCCTGCTGCCACCCCAGAGCGGGGACAAGTCAGATGCCACTGGCCTCTCTGCCTGCCTTGGGCACACCTGGGCTCATGGCCACCTGCCTGTGGGCCACCTCCCCCAGATCCTTTTCCAGCCGGCAGATCTCCAGCCCCTTTCCCTGGCAGTCATAGGAATAACTGAGCTTGGGCAGGTGGGAAATGGGCAGTGGGACAGTGCCACAGCCACTGTGCTGTGTCAGGGAGCTGTCCCAGCACCCTTTTGTCTTCCCTGCAGCCCCAGGGTGTGCTCCCTTTATCTTTCCTGCACCCTTTTCTCTTCCCTGCAGCCCCAGGGTGTGCTCAGGACCGAGGAGGGCGATTTAATGAACTCGTTCTAGGCGAACACGCTGAATGGACAAGAATAGTTGGCTGTTGTATATAACTATGAAGGTCACCAGAATCAGATGCTCATTTTTCAGCTCCTGGGTGCAGCAGAGCTTTGTGCTGACACAGGCAGTTCCTGTCAGTGGGGCTGGAGTGGCACTGAGAGAAGAAAATGCCACGTTTTGAAGGTTCTTGCTAGTGAGACGACTGGAAAAATGTGTATTGGGTATAAATTTGTCAGACTTTGAGGCTTCTTTTTATTGCCTGACTTTTTATTCTGATGTCTCCTTGCTATGAATTCTGCTTTTCTGTTTTGAGAAGTGAAATTAAAAATGTCCCTTACTTCCTGTCCAGTGGGAAGGAATGTCTTCATCCTGGCCCAAGCTGAGCTGCAGATGAGACTTTTTTGGGAACTGTTATGCAAAAACAGAGGAAGAAGAAACAAACAGTTCTCAGTTCTCTTTGAAATGCAATTTTAATGGTTCCTTGGTCATTCATGCAATTATTTAATCGACTGCATGAGCCCTGGGATTATTATTCTTCCCAGGTAATAACTGGAGCAGTAAAGATATCTTGTAAGTTGAAAAAAAGAAAAAGAATTGGCATATGTTGTTTGCAGTACTGCGTTTTAGTAATTGTTTGAAATGACCTTTTGGAATCTCAGAGAGAAAAATTTGTTTGCTTGACTTTCTCCCAGATCAGCTCCTGGCAATCTCGATATAGAGCAAAATTGAGTTGTTTTGAGTTTTTTAATTACATTCTGACAGCAAAGCCTGTTTTGCTATGTGCATTACTGGGTTTTTTTTGCTTTTTTAAAGGTTAAGCTCTGTTTGACAGGAGTTCTATAGATGAAGTTTTTGAAACTTTTTGGTGTGGTTGTTTGCCTGGATTTTTTTAAGCCAGAATTGCTTATCCTGGCTATTATTACAAAATAAATATTTATTTATTTGTTAATTGAAGGAGAATATTCTCGCTGTATTTTTGAATGTCTAGAGATGTGATGATGAAAGCTTTGTGGGTTTTTTGTTGGTTTTATTTGTGGGTTTGCTTTGGGTTTTGTTATTTTGGTTTTGGGTTTTTTACTTGCTTTTTTTCTCCTTTTCAGCTTTAGAGGTTGTAATGTGATTAGATAATGGAACCCAGGGTTAGGGAAAAAAAAAAGATTATAATTTTTTTTACAAAGTTTTCGCAGAGCTCTTGTGAAATCTGGTTCCTCAATGCCACTGGGTTGTGGTCAGAGCCCACTGTGGGTTTGGTTTGTAGGAAAATGTCCAATAGCTGAGGGCCTTGCTCCACACCAACTCTGTGTGAAACCTGCTCTTTTCATGGATGAGACCAATGATTCTTCCTTTTTCCCTTTTGAAAATTCTGTTTTTTTTTCCACTTTAAAATCTGACAACCCTCAGAGAGCGAAGGGTCAGAAAAACACATTGTGTGAAATCTCTCAGCATTCAAGTTCTCACATGAGAGCCCATTGCTCTTTGTGTTTGCTGGAGCTGCACTTGTTGAGGCTGTGAGAGCCTGGTCCCTCCAAAAACACCAAAGAAAACTCTGTGAGAGCTGTGCCAAGGAGCAGGTGCTGCAAAATTCAGCTTCTGCCAGCTCTGGAGAAAATTGCACTGATGGATTGCACAGCATCTCTCAAGGGAAAATTAAATCTCAAAATGAGTGTCCAAGCTGGAACAAGACAACAGATGCCAGAAATATGTCCAGTAGCTCAGTTTGGAGTTTCCCTTCCTCTCAGGCTGATCCCTCAAGGCAGTGTGGTGTCCCCAAGGACTGAAACCTGGAGTTGTTTCCACAGGGGACAGAAATGACAGGAAGAATCAAATGGGACCCAGCCACAATCATCTGGAGCTGAGTGAGCAGCAGCTGAGTGATTTCAGCCTCCTCATCAGGCTGGTTTTGCACATCCTGACTTGAAGAAGTAGGTTTTTCATCCTTGGATCTGAATAGACAAACCTGAGGGGCTCCATATTTCCTGCTAAATTCCAGATAAGATCTTTTACTGTTTGAACTTGCAAAGCAGTTTAGGTGTGTGCTTCCCTGCTCCTGCAAAAAGCTTGATCCACCCCTTCATTTAGTTGAGTTTGTTTGGAATGAACAATATTCCTCAAGTTGTGAATACAATAATGGTTTAGCTTTAAAAGAAAAAAAAAAAAAAGAAAAAAACCCCTCCCCTGCAAACAGATGATGTAATGCCCAAGCTCCAAGTTTAAACAGTAGCTAATTTGCCAGGGGATAAACAGGGTGAAATCTGTCAGGCTTCCCAATTTCCCCCATTCACCAGAGCTTTGTTCTTTCTGCTTTCAAATGCAGGGTACATTTGTGTGTCCACACTGTGTGGTTTCCTTCAGCCTCTGCAGCCAAAGACTTTGTCCAGGGGCAAGAGAAAATGTTGCTGTAAACCTTGTGTTGCTATAAACCTTGATATGCATCTTTTTGGTTTTAAGTTTTACTTTGTGACTGAATTAAAATCCCGAGCCATCCCTTTGATGAGCTGCAGCACGGGGTTGTTTATTGTTGTCTCTTTGCAGGCACGTTCCTTTGGCCAAGCAAGATTCACTCCCTGCAAGGTCCCTGGGGCACTGCTGGGTGGGAGACTCCTTGCTCTGCAGCTGGTTTGAGCTGCCTGTGGATTGTTTACGTGGTGTTTGGACTCTCCTCTCCCAGCCAGTTTTGTACAAAACAAGGAACAGTTTTCACACATGAAAAAAAAAAATAAAATTACATGAGCAGCTTTCTCTGCTGGTGGCAGCTCTGGTCTGTGTAGTGCTTGGTGTCTGCTGACAGGAGGGGATTTTGGGTGGGGAACAGGATGGTTTGGATCACACTCCCCCTCCTCCTCCCTGGGATGCTCTGTTTATTGGGATTCTTCACTGACCTATTCCTTTAATCCTCGATTTTGGCACCATTTCCCAGGGCTCGTGGTGTAAGCACAGGGCTTTGCCAGCCAGCAGGATGAACCAGCAGGGTTAGAAACATCCAGATTTGCAGTGTCTGCCTGTGCTGGTGGAGGAGGGAAGATGTGACATGAGAAATTAAAGTGACACTTAAAGGAATTGCTTCCATCTTCTCTGGCTTTTTCTATCGAAAAGCAAAAAGTGCCAACTTCAAACTTGGAGAAGCTTCATTTTAAAAGCTGTCCCAGTCTGGGGTGAGCCTGTTTTGGGGATGTCATTACCCAGCCTGGCATGTGGGGTGGCTTCAGCAGTTTTTCTTGCTCTGAGCAGCGCTGGCAGAAAGCTCTGAGGGCTCCTTGTGCTGACGCTGCACTGGAGCACTTGGGGAAAGATCCCATCTGTGAGAGCATCTGACTCACAGCACTGAGATCTGCTGGGATGTGCTGCTTTCAAACAGCTGGATTTCAGAATCTCACAAAAATTCTGTGGGGTGGGAAGCTGAGGGGCTCTCCTGTAGCTGATGGTTTATTTTTTTCCATGGTTGAAAACTAAGAGTAGTGAACTACTTGCAGTTTATGGTGGAGTTGTGCTCGATCTGTTCTGTTTATTATAATTTTATTCCCCACACTCTTCTTGCTGGTTTGACTCCTTCCTCTTTGGCGTTGTTTTCACATAAATCCTTTTCCTCAGAATTTCCCTGCTCCCTGCCAGCCGTGGAGCAGCTGGGAAGACACCAGAAAACACAAATTGCTCTGAAGGGCTGCTCAGAGGGGCACGGCTTGGCCATGGAGCCTGGATTTAGCTGGAGCTCCTTGGATGGGCTGCACCAGCCCATCTCCAGCAGTGCTGGGGATGTGTTGAGGAGCTGTGGGCTGCACACAAGGAGCCTTTTGTTTGCTTGCCTTAGCAACCCTGCCTCTCTGAAAGCTGAGATGTTCTCACTCCCGGGAATGCTGGATGTTTCTCAGGAAGCAGGCTTGCTTTGGGGGGCTGATCTCAGTAAATTGGTCTTTCTATCCCTAACCTCCTTTTTTTTTTTTTGATGACAGGAGGTCTCCATCCAAAAGAAGTCTGGTTATCTGGTGTTCTCCTCCCTGCTCACTCTCATCTCTGCTGTATCTGTTCTGGTGGGCATGATGTGCTGAATTTCAATCAATTGTAGTCTTTGCTAAATATCTGTCAAATATTGACTTAGTCTGTAGGGTGAGCTGACTAAGCTGAAATTAATGGTGTAATTCCAGCTTGTTTGGCACAGGTATGGAGCCAGTTTCATTGCAGACGGCAGAGGAAATGAAGATCTTACCTTGACTGCAGCTCTAGGGGAGGAGAGAGAAGCCTTGGGCTAATATGGCAGTAAGGAAAGACTTGGTGGAGACAGAGAGGGGGAGTGTTTGGAAAGATACTGAGGGTGATAAAAACTCTTCCCAGTGAGTGAGGTCATAAGACAAAAATTGAGGTGGTGTTATTAACTGTGTGCTATTACAGATGTCATGAAATGATCTTCTACATTCTGGTCCCTTGCCATACCCCTGGGATAACTTTTCTAAATCTACTGAAAATGAGATCCAAAAAAAAAAAAAAAAAAAAGAGACAATCTGGCTGGTCGAGGTTTTGGCACAGATCAGCAGCCTCAGTGCTGGTATCTGCTGGCTTTGTGCAGGTGAACAACTCCACGTGTTCCTGAGGTGCTGCTGCAAAATGACAAAGCCCTGACACCTCCAAGCAGGCAAAGAAATGGAGATGCAAGGAGGTGTCTGAAGGGATCCAAGTGATCCAAAAGAGCTGATGGCAGAACTGGAGCTAAACCACACAGCTTCCCTCGTGTTTCAGAGCCTGTCCTTCAAACTCCTGGGAAGCTTGTGGGTTTTTGAGGTTATTTTTGAAAGGTTTGCTGCTGGCATAAATGAATCTTGGAATTCAAAACAATAAAGATGCAGCTTTGGGCCAGTCCTGCTTGAGTGACTGCAGGGATTTCAGGGCTGGTACAGGGAATCTGATGGAATTTTATGTAAAAGGAGAGCTCATGAGTTGGTTTGGGTTTTTTTCAACACCTTTTTTCTCCTCACCCCTTAACTCTTTGCTGCAGGTAGTAAGAACTCCATTGTAATTTTCAGTTTTATCTGAGCTTTGTGCCTCCAATCGATTGGTTCCTGGCTGATCTTCAATAGCCCAAAGAGCAAATGTAATGCAGCAAATTCATTATATGCTAAAATATTTATTGTGTTACTGTAAAGGTCACTGATAGCAGTGGAGGCTCAGTAAGATACAGTCCTGAATCTTTCCAAAGATGGATCTGTCACCACTCTCTTTTGAGAGCAGTGTCTTAAAAAGTACCTGAAATAACTCAGCCCATGCTTTTGGAGGTGTTTGGACCTTGTGTAGGTTAATAAATGACTCTTGTGCTGCCTCTGAAAGTGAACAGCTGTATTTAATTTTGTCATGTGTACTCCACAGGCAGATGTGGAGGGCAGAGCAAGAAAGGAATCTTAGTTTAACCTTGTCCCTTTTTGCTTGATTTAAGTAATTCGCAGAGTTTTATAATAAAATCTCCACAACTGAATTCTGTTCTGGTTGTAGTCATCTGGAATTGTCAGTAATGCCCAAAGGCATTTTTGCTCCTACCTGTGTAGGAGTGAATTACTTGTTGCCTAACATCACCTGGAAAGGTAGCAATGAAAAGGCTTCCTGGCAATGAGGTGGGCTGTGACTTCCCTTCCTCTTAACCACAGAATGAAATATTTAATAAATGGATTTGGGGCTGGGAGGAACCTCTCAAACCCTTTCCACAGGTGCAGGAGTGGTGGTGTGTGACTGTTCCCACACAGAGCCGTGCATGCTGTGGGATACATTACTGACCTGTTTGCTGATAGTTTTAGCATCTGGCTGGGATTAGTTCAGCCAGCTGATCCCCAATTCTGTGCTATAATGGTGTGTCTTTAAGCATGGCTTAGATGATTGGATACTGAGGAGCATTTTGGAGTCTGGCTTGCAAATACAGCTTGTTAATTGAAGCTGTGCTTGCTGGCAAAGCTGCCTTTTAAAGTTCTGCTGTCTGTCCTCCCCACGATGTTCCAGCCTCTCTGGTTCCTCACTGACTGCAGCCTGCCTGCTCCTCCCTCTGCTGGCCCGCACATTTGTCACCTGTGGCCACTCCTCTGCCTGTGAGGGGCTCTTTCCTCATCACACCGAGAGTTTTCCTAATTGGAAGTGAGCGCTGAACGGGCTGAGTTCATTGCTCAAGCTCTTTGCCTGAGTGTGCCTTTCAGGCAGCTGCAGTGAGCTTCAACAGCTTCGTCTGTCATGATCAGACAGAGCTCTAGATAATCTAGCAAATCTCTTGATTATGAGGGTGGAAAATAATATGCTTTGATTTACAGATGTTGCTGCACAAAAAGTGCTTCTTGAATTCTCTGAATGGCAATATCTGGGTGCTTTTGGCATCCTCAGTCTTTGAGCCCATCCATTTTCTGAACATATCCTGAATTCTGCATGCTTGTCTGGACACAGACATGGACAGATGTTTTACCCACAAGCAGACAATTAATTATTTTTCAGTAGCATTTTAAGCTAAGTTCAGGGATTACTTTGGGTCAAGGGGCCTTGAAGTTCTACAGTAAAAAAGACAAAGGATGGTGGAGGCTGTTGCCTATGGCTGATTATAGCCAGGTTGAAAACAGCGAGGGGGACAAAGCATATTTCTCATTAATCCTCAAAACGCCTTTTCCTTTCCTCCAGGAAGTTGTGGACAAACTTGAAAGCATTTTCTAGTGTCCCTACCATCCTGGGCAGGATGTCTGATGCAGCAGGCACAGGTCTCACCTCTGGTGCCAGAGGTGTGCAGCTCCACTAGCAGCAGGAGCATTGCAGGTGTTTCTGCAGGGGTTTGAAATATTTTCTTCTTTTTGGGCACACCAGCTCTCTTGGTTATGGACTGACTGACAGATCTGCAGTAGATTAGGAAGTGTTTTCACAACCCCTGCAGGCTGTGGTAAGCTGGAAGAAAGAGCTCCTGTGGTCTCTCCTGGCTGTATGGCAGAGCAGTTTGGGAAGTGCTCAGGTTGAATCTAAGCTCAATTCTTGTTTGCGGGGTTGAGTTGTAATCTCGGTTTGCTGTGAAGCCATGCTGTGCTTTCAGTGGGATAGGGGAGAGGAGAGATGTTGGGAGGATAGAAATACACTTGTTCTGGTTGGAAGAGCTCCTGAATTTATGGTGTTAGCTGCTTTTCTGCTGAAGGTGAGGGCAGCAAAAATGAGACATTTAGGTGGGGAATTTTTTCTTGGTGATTGAGTTATTTAATTTTTTCCCCTCCTTTCTCAAGGTCTGCTTTATAACCGCAGAGAAAAACACCCCTTTTTGTAGCACAGTTCATCTTTTCCTGAGCAGACATCTTGAACCAATCTGATTTTCTGTGCTCCAGCAGTGCCTGCTGCTCATGCTGGCTGCAGAGATAGCCAGTCCAGCTGGTCCAGGTGTGCTGGGAATTGCTTGTGGCCAGCACTACTCAGTGAAAATGGCCAAACCTTGGCTGCTGGGTGAGTTTGGAGACTGTACAAACTCCTCATAGCTGTAACTTCCTCCTGCCTGGAAGAAAGAAGAGCTGATGTGGCCACTGGATCTGATTATACCCCATGGTAGCAGGTCTGAGGTATGAAGAGTATCTGACATTTTAGTGAGAGGCATTTTGGAGTGGTTCAGATATCACTGAGGAAAGCTGAAATGTTTTGTTTCACTCTCATGACTCTGGGAATATTGGCCAGTTTGTCAGCTGGGATCCATCTGCCAAGTGTGAAAAACGCCAATCACTTGTTTTTAAAATTTTAAAAGTTTCATGGTAATAAAATGGTTATAAAAATAGTAATACAACTAGAGTAATAATAATTTGGACAATTTGAATTAGGACAATATGAGACAACAGAGACAAAGAGTTACAGACAGTCCAGGTACCTTTTCTGGGCAGCAGGAGCTCGAAAAAGGACACACATTAACAAAGGATTAACCCTTAAAAACAACAGCCTGTTGCATATTCATACACCTCATACATGATGCATAAATTCCATTCAAACACAGGATTCTGTCTGGTCATCCTCAACTTCTTCCTCTGAATCCCAACAGCACTTTCGAGGTGGGAAGAAGTTCATTTCTTCTGATAAGAGGCCAATAAATTCATTTTCTCTGAAAGATTCAGGTGTCCTGTGGCTGCTATCTTGCTGCAAGTCCTTTCTTTAAAAAAAGTATCCTACATAGCATCGTTTCTATTTGAACATTTTTTATAACCTAAAACTCTATTTACCACACTACTTAAGAGAATGAATCCAGCATTACTTTCTAACACAACACATATAATACTCATTTGAATATTTGCGAAAAGCCAATCATAAAATACATGCATTTTTCACATCAGGAAAGGTCCAGCTGGATGGGATGATGTCCTGGTAGCAAAGGAGGGAACGAGACAGGGCATGGCTCCTTTTCCCAGTGATTTTTGTATCTCTGCTCAGATGTGCTTTGGTGGAGGAAATCACACTAAAAACGATCACAGATCTTTCTGTTTTAACTCCTAACTTGAGCCTGGATCGTACAAAGCAAACCCTCCGAGCCTGTGAAGGGGTTTTTGTGGAGGAATAAAGCTCATTGTCAGCTGCCGTGTTCAGACCCTTGGGAAATTGTGACCATTGTCTGGGCTATTATTGCTTAATAAAAGCTTTGCATTTCCTCATTCAGAGCCTTGAAAATCTGGTTCTGTGCTTTTAAAAATAACTCAGCGTGAGCCACAATTGGGAGCATTCACAGAGGAAATTCTTCAGCCATTTAAAACAAAGTGAAGGGAGGGAAAAAAAAAGCTCTCCTGAAAGTGCTTTTACTTATCCATGAAGAGTGAGTGGTGAAGAGTGAGCGTGTCCTAGCCGTGCTTCCACTATCTGGATGGAGCACAGAGGCTCTGCTCCTGCTCCTGTTTGCTTCCAGCCTTCCGGGATTTTGGGTTCAGTGCTATCTGGGCTGGGCACGCTGGATGAATCCTCTTGGGATGTTGGATTTCTTGTGGATGAGCACCTCAGGACAGGTGGGACCTGCAGTCGCTGGTGGGGTTGATGGTCTCTGTGCTTGATGCAAAAAAGGCAAGAAAATGTTTTCTTTCTTTGGCCACACCAGAAAAGGTCATTTCAGGTAAAATGAGATGTGGTTACATGCTGAAGGATGTGCAGGATTTTGGGCACCCACTCTTCAGGCTCTGTGGGGAAGGGGGCAGAGAGGGGGGTGCTGTGGGTTCATCATCCCAAAATTGGCTTCCCCGTAGTTTTTAGTCTCCTGATTTGTGCTGGGAAATTATTACCCAGCACAGAAGCCCTGAACTATTTTACAGATCTGCTTTGGAGGTTTGTTTCTTTCCGTCTGTGTGTTCTTGGGTTTATTTTCCTTCTGGTGTGGAAGTAATTATGTTACTTGTTTCTTAAGTTTTGGCTCCGACTAAGAGGAGGAATGTACTCAGGTTTTTTTATGTTGTGGTGGTGTTTTTTCTTCCCCCAGTGCAGTTTCTGCTGTTAAAATATTCTGGACAGCAGTTGCTGCCCACGTAGAGCACACAAATGTGTGTTTAGTGGTTGCAAGACGTGCTTGCTCTGGGTGTGCCTCGTTGTTTTGTTCAGTGCCAGTCTCTGCCCACATGATTGGCCATCATTTATCATTGCCATCAAGCTGGGGAGATATAATTTACATTAATAATTAGTGCTTTGTGCAGGCCAGAATTAGCTACACTGGCTCTTGGAAATAAGTTTTCTGTTGGAGCTGTGCGTTTTGTCAGGATAGAGACCAGGTGTGAGGAGGGGATGACACTTTGGCTGCAGCAGGGTTGCCAAAGACACTTGTTAGTCAAGGAAGCTGATGGCTGGGATAATGTCTGGGTTTTATTTGTGATAGGAAATGAATTATAGCAGAAAATGCCTCTTCCATGCCTCAGTTTCCCCACCTCAGTGTTCACTATCAGGAATTACTCTGCTCCCTCTTCCTGTCTCCTGGAGCAGCTGTGATGTGCACAGGGATGTGTGGGGACAAGACACAGCCCTGCAGTAGCTGAATTCTGTCACACCATTGTGTAGTTTGGTGTTGCTTGAAATTTTATAGGTCATGTGCACCATTAAAATGATTTCCATGCCTATGTTTGGAGATCTGCTGTGCCCACTTTCGTTTCTATCCACATGACTGATCCAGGGCCATATGTTAAGAATATAACTGCTTTTAATTTATTATTTTTTAAAAATCCATTGGTGTCTAAATACATCTAATAAAAATGCAGACTGGAGCTCTTTAATGAGGCGTAAGTCAATCCAGGCTCTCTTTTTTTTATTAGACAAAACCACCTCACACACTGGCTTCTTTTTCTGTGGACTTCTGCTTTGCATTTCTACACATTCATCATAGCATGAAGCCTCTGACAAAAGGAAATAAGAAAAGACTGTTTAAGAGACCGTTTTGCTATGCATAAACCAGAACCTTTGCAAAGGGAAAACCCTGGGCTTCAGCAAGTGAAATGTATGAGGCTGTGTGATGACAGAAAGGAGAAATAAAAATGATAATGCTGAGTAAGTTTAGTGTAGTTTTGAATTGTACAGCAAAGGAGGAGCTCTTAGGAAGGGAAATATTTCCAGTTTTGTTCCTTACCTTTGCAAAATCACAAAAGTCAAGTGATGATTGGAAATTTTTTGCCACCAAAAAATCTTCATTTGCTGGTTAAGCCAGCGGTCAACGCCATGAGCAGCAGCTTTTGGGTTGTCTCTGATTTTGGGGGCTTTGGGAGGAAATGGTTTTGCTGCAGGAATAGCAGAGAAATAAAAATTATAATGCTGAGTAAGTTTAGTGCAGTTGTGAATTGTAGAGCAAACAACAGGAGCTCTCAGGAAGGGAAGTATTTCCAGTTTTGCTTCTTGCCTTTGCAAAATCACAAAATTCAGGTGATGGTTGGAAGTTTTTTGCCACCAAAAATCTTCATTTGCTGGTTAAGCCAGTGGTCAAGGCCATGAGCAGCAGCATTTGGGTGGAGGCTGGGGGTGTGTGGCTGTCTCTGGTTTTGGGGGCTTTGGGAGGAAATGGCTTTGTGCAGGAACAGCTCAGCTCTGCTGCTCGCTGAGGTCCCGTGGCTGTGGTTTGACAGCTGAAGTCAGAGCACGGCTGTGAAATCAGACTCTGCTCACACATGGTTGTGGCTGGCTGTGAAATCCTCAGTGCTTCTGGCAGTGACAGCCCTGCCTCACACAGCTGGTCCAGAGTGGGGAAAAAAAGGAGATGTGCTGGTTTTGGAACAGCCTCATCCTTTTCTCATTGCTTATGGGTTGGTCCTACATGGTCAGTCTGGTGACAAGGCCCAAATTTGGGTCTCAGTCTCCTTTTGTTAGAGAGGACCCAAAACTTGCTTTACCAGGTTTATGGAGGAAAGGAAGGAGGAGAAGGGAGTCTTAGCAACTCCAAGCTGTGATCCAGGACTGAAAGCCGGAGGTTCTCAGGATCTCTAGCTGGTCAGAGTGATCCCGAGATGTGTTAGAAAATCTCTTTTCCCAGCCTGGTGCTTGAAGAAGAAGTCAGAACTCCTCAGTTCTCGGTCTCAAGGTTGTTTGTTGTTTCTTATGTATAAAATTCTTTCTCCTGTCCAGCCAAGGTCCGCTCAGCAAGACAGTTCCAGGCACTCTGCCCACCTTGGTGTTATCTTTTTATACTAAAAACTACGGATACAATATTTACAATTACTTTCCAATACCTATCACCTATGTTAGACAGTGAGCTTCTACTCTAAACCAATCCAAAAGTGCCACCATCACAGCAGAAGATGGAGGCTGAGAAGAAGAAGAAAGGCTGGACATGCCCAGATCCCTCCATCTTGCCCCCTGAACCCCCATTCTAAAAACCCCAGAAATCTAATTTTCACCCCGTGGTAAATTCACTATCATTTACTTAAACTGTTGTGGCTTGTAAATCCTCATATAAGGTTGGTAATTTTTTCTATGGGTCATAATCAAAACCGCAGGTGTCCTGGGCACTGTGCCAGTGTCTCTGAGCCCCCTGGTTGGGGTCTTGGCAGTCCAGGATGGCCAGAAGGATATCCTGAGTTCTGACAGGAGGTTTTGTATATAGAACAATAGATCTGTAAGACAGAACATGAAGAAGATGTTGATGAGTTTTCTGAAATGCTGGCCCACGAGAAAAGTTGCTGAGAGGAGGTAGTCAGAGCTGTGGTTTTTAATTTAAAAAATTTCTTTCTGCAGGCAGTCAAACTTTCAGATTTAGCAAGGGTTTGCATAACTGACAGGCTGCACATTCACTCGTAGTCACAGGAGCACAATGATAAATTATTTAATTATAGATACCCAAAGAAGTGAACCAGCGCCTGCTGGGCTGTGTTGTCCCTCTGCTTCCCCACTTTGCACAGTTTCTTGCTGGCTGATTCCCAAAATCCAGCTGTTTGCAGCAGTGGTCTCACAGTTATTAATGTTAATTAGCACGGTTCTGCTCTGTGAGTGTTCCTGCACACACACAAAGTGCTCAGCTCCTCAGCCGTGTAACGAGCGTGTACTCAGCCCCGTTGTTAATTAGCAGCATCCCTCCAAGGACCTGTGCTCCTCTTGGGGATGGAAGTTTGGTGTGGAGCTGCCTGTGGTAGTTCGAGCCAGTCCCTGCTGAGACTCACGTGCAGACTCTGCCATAGTTGGGTTGTCAGATTTTTGCCCTTTGTTTTAATCTCAGCTTCTCCTCTGTGCATTCTCCTTGCTAAGCAGCAGGTTGCTAAGGTTAGTTCTTTTCAGGTTTGCCATTAGAACCTTGTTTTAATCAGTGCTGACAAAATCCTGGCTGGATCTGTGCGCCAGGTAGGGGTCAGATTTAAGTGTTCTTCAAAAAGCTTTTATGCTATAGGAACATGGTGCTCCTTGTGCTGACAACAGTTTTGTGTCTCTGCCTCTTAATAACCATCCTGTAGCAACACCTTCTTCCTTGATTTGCAAAACAGCTCCATTCCAAGAAGAAATTTCCTCCTGAAAATGTGGAAGTGCAGTTTGTTCTTGAAAAATCCAACTGGGGCTTTATTATGGCTCTGATTTAATATCCTTGGTGATGGAATGCTCCTGTTGTGGGGGAAACATCACTGAGAGGTGATTCTCTCTACAGAAGAACATTCCCCTCCTATTTTTTTTTAGCACTGAAGGCAATAGAAAGGAAGAAGCTGGTAAATAATATGACTATAAATGAGAACCAAATTATACTTTAATTTTTATGGATGTTCATGATAGAAAAGCAATGTGAGATCGGGAGGTCTTTCCAGAAGAGGAGAGTTGCTCTTAAATATCTCTGCTTTGTCCCTAGGTTTATGTGTTCAATATCATCCAGAAAACTCTTGGTTTTGCATTTGATTGTAATTTGCATTTAGATTGGCTGCCTGAAGGGAGTCTCTTGCGAGGGGAGATGGGGCTGTGTGGCTCCAGTCTCTCGCAGATCTGGCTGGAAGTAATGGCATTTACATAAAAACCATTAGCTCTGTTATTGATAAACATGAAAGGCATCCATTTCATTTAATTTTTTGATGAAGAGCTTTTAATATAAGCACACAATAGCACTGAGGTAGTAACATTCCTGCTCCCCATCCCTCTGTACTGACCTCTTGTTTTAAGGGCAAGCTTTGATTGGGATTTTGTTGGTGGAGAGATGGGAAGTTATTTCTATTGCAATTTACTGGAGTAGCCAGTTGTTGTGCTACATTGTGGGGAATTATTTAATGCTCATTTTAAGAGGTGTCTCTATTAATTGAACGGGGATTTAATGTTTCCCTGAAGCACAGTTGGTCTGTGTGTGATGTATACCAACATGTACGGCTGGCAATTCTATGATAATCTTTTCCTTAATCAAAATGGGTTTAAGCAGAACTTCAGTGGCACCTCATTAAGGGGATAAAGTGTATTGAAACAACAAATATATTAAAGGGAACTTCTTTGGTGCACTCCAGATCAGAGCCCATGCAACCCTTCAGCACAGTGTCTGCATAAACATTTGTCCCCCTGCGTGTGTAATGGTGCTTTGGGGATCAGGATGTGTCACAAAGAGCTGTGATTCACCGCCTCTGGAGTAACTGGCTTTGGGAAGCTCTTGCTGCTGCTCTCATGTATAAATACTTTGCTTTTCTCCTGGGCTGCCTCAGGTCTGACCTCAACAGCCTCTAAAGGCAGCCGGTGCTGCAGTTGTTTTCAAGCATCACAGCATTTGCTTGGGAGACCTTGCTGAGAGCTTTGCAGGTGCTTGGAGTTCTTGACCTCAGAGCTGGGGAGGGGAGGGTGTCTGTTTTGCATTGATTACCTGGCCTGCTTCTTTGTCAGGACCCAGGACATCCCTCTGGCTGTCCTGAGCAGCCAAGGCCCCTGCCAGGGAGCTCAGAGACCCTGGCACAGAGCCCAAAATGCCTGTGGTTGCACAGAGCCCAAAATGCCTGTGGTTTTGATTATGACCCCTGGAGCAAGTTACCAACCTTAGATGTAGATCTGCAAGCCACGACAAATTAAATAGAATGATAGTGAATTTATCACAAGGTGAAAAATAGATTTTGGGGTTTTTAGAATGGGGATTCAGGGGGCAAGATGGAGGAATCTGGGTGTCCAGCCTTTCTCCTTCTTCTTCTCAGCCTCCATCTTCTGCTGTGATGTTGGCACTTTCAGATTGGTTTGGAGTAGAAGCTCACTGTCTAACATAGGTGATAGGTACTGGAAAGTAATTGTAAATATTGTATCCGTAGTTTTTAGTATAAAGACATAACAACTCCCCAGGGGCAGGCAGAGTGCCTGGAACTGTCCTGCTGGATGGACCTCGGCAGGGCAGGAGAAAGAATTTTATAGATAAGATACAATAAACAACCTTGAGACTGAGAAATGAAGAGCTCTGACTCCTTCTTCAAGCACCAGGCTGGGAAAAGAGACTTTGGAACTCTTCTTGGGATCACTCTGACCAGCTAAAGATCCTGACACTTCTTGATGTAAAAAACTTGTTAAAATGTTTTTGGTCACTTTATCTGTATTTACAGCTCTTTTCCCTCTCTAACAGGCTCCAGACAGATGAGTAGAGAGCTGGCTGCAGAAGAGGGACAGATTCCAGTTTGCCAGCTGCTCACCGTGTACAGTGAGTACCTTCATATTTCAGGAATAAAACTTTCTGTGGTGCCTGATGTCAGCCTCAAATTGCCTCCATTGGGGCACAGCATTAAGTCTGCATGCTTGGACAGTGTTTTCCTAAAAGTACAAGCTTCCTTGGCTTAACTCTTGTTTTGGGAGAAGTTGTGCTCCAGCTCCTTTTATCTGAAGTGGTAAATTGTGTCCTCATCCCACTTCCAGTAGTGGCGGAGGAGAGAACTGCTGCAGTTCTGCTCAGGGCTTGGGGAATCAGCACTGAAGCTCTAAAGGTGTCACCTAAGGCTTCCTGCGCTGCAGGATCAGGAGTGGAAATGCTCCCCAGAGCTATTCCAGCCTTGTTGGAGGTGTTGGCGCTGAGTGAGGAGGGTGGATGAGGTTCCTGCCATGGCACATGCTGGGGTTGCTCATAAATGAGTGCTATGAAATCAGCCAAATGAGGCTTGGCTTGACTGGTGGGCGGAAAAAAGCAGGAATAAACCACTGGAAAGCATTGTCCAGTTCATGGTAAGGATGGCAGGTTTGCCCTGAAAGTGGAGGAGAAAATCTTTATTTCATGGGGAATTTTTACACATTAAAATGTCTTGCATGCGTGTTAATGGGCTGTAATAACGAGCCTGTGCTTTATGAGGTGTCTGCAAACCTCTTAGAACTCGCAACTGTGAGGGAGTAAATACTCCAGCTAGTAAATTCTGAGTAATTGGAATGTCTTGGCCCATGTGGTGCAGTGGTGTGGCCAGACTGAAATAGGGAATTGCCTCTGAAAGGCAGGAGGATGCTCTAGCACAGGCTGTAAAATTCAGGTGAGTGTGGGAGCTGCAGGAATTGAGTTTATTGTGACAGTCCTAGCAGGTGATTCCCTAAGGGTCATGTGGGATGATGAATCTTGAAACTGAAAGTGTTTGTTAGCAAAAGTCAGGCATGAAATAATGCATTTAGAGACTGGGTTGTGTCATCAGGTTGGTGTGGATGTATCCAGGGAGCAGGGCAGAGAATTCCTGTGCTTCTGGGAAAGAGAGGCAAACTTATTTTTGGCTTCCTCATTTCTCCCTGTCATGGTTTGAGGCTGGCACAATGCCAGTGCCCCCATGAAAATACCTTCTCCCTGGTTTCTGCTGTGAGATGTGACCAGGAATAAGCAAAGCAGGCTTCCACTTAGAAATAAAGAAAAGTTTATTAACTAAACTACAAGTAAAAAGAAACACACAGGGAAAATGAAAACCTTACAAAAGCATTTCCTCCTCCCCCCACCAAATTCCCAATACGTCACAGTAAGACAAAATCTTGGACTCTCAATTCAGTTGCCATCCCTCAGATAATCAATGCTCAGTTCATCAAGAGCAGAGGAGTCCTTCTTGTGCCATAGGCTTCCCCAGGAAACACCGCTGAAACCTCGTGTGTTTCCGTGTCACTCCTGGCACCGCCCGGAGTACATCTGCCGTCCTGACCTCTTCCTTCCATGCCCAGTGCTCTCACCACTGCACATGGACCAGAGCTGCTTCTAGGGTCGTCCTTTTAAGGATGCTTTGTCCCATTCCAAAAAGAGCACAGTCTCACCTTTGGGACACCTGTCCCCCCCAGATTTCACCCCCTGGGGCCGAGGGGCACCAACACTGAACCCTCTTGGCTCTGAGCCATTGCCTCCCCCTGGACGCAGTCTCTGTATCACAAGGAAACATGGTTCTGTCCATGGCTATACAAGAAAAGTACAGCCAAAGGCCCCTCCATCACCTCCGACCACCCGAGATTCTTCTCCAGTTCTCTCGTGGCCCATTTCTTCTTATATCTCTATCTCTCTTCTCATTCAGCTCCAGGAGGATCAGCATTTTTAAGGTTCCTGTCATCCAAGGAAAGGGTTAAAAATCTCAGGCTCTGCCTGTCCAGAACTCCCGGGCTGCCCTGCTGGGCAGGGGCACCTCCTCGATGCACGCCCCCCTTCTACTTCTCGGCTGGCCCCTGACACAGACTGGCACTCTCTCTCTCTCCCCCTCTCTCTCTCTCCCCCTCTCTCTCTCCTGGGGGAGCTGCCCCATGCCTCTTGGTGCTCCTCCACCCTTCCATCCTGCAAGGGCCTCTTCACCTCCCCTCTCTGTCCAAGGCCCTACCTCACCCGGCCGCGTGGCTTCTCCCCTTCCCCGGGCAGAGACCCGAACTCTTCCCGCCGCCCCGGAAACCAAAGAGAACTTCTCCGCAAGAGCTCTGCTTTTTAACCCCTGTGTTCTCAGAGGCGTATCCAATGCCCCAGTGGCCAAACCAGGTGCCAATATTAAAATCTGAACACCTATTGGTGGCCACAGGATATCCCAGAAAACCTGCTTCCTCTTAAACCACGACACTCCCATGTCCAGCCAGTACATGCAGGGTGTCCTGAGCTCAGGTGTCTGTTCCTGTGTATTACAGCATTTCTTGTACTTCTGGATCCAGGAAATCTTTGTGCCCTGCCAAACCCAGCAGGGACTCCCCTCAGCTGGAACACAGCTCCTGTGAAAAATTCCACAGTGAATAACAAAACTGGGAGTACTGCTGGGGGCACATGAAGGACAAACCATGCTGGTATTGACCAATGGTGCCACCGTGCCAAGGTCCTCATCGACAGCTCTGATCCCACGCTGTGCTCTGAGCCAGATCTGCTGACTTGAGGAGCTGCAATCAGTCAATACCATTGAATTCTCCTTCTCTTTTGCATATCTTAAGGAGGAGGAAGTCTCAGGCTGACAGCTGTGCAGTCTGCACAAGGCCAGGGCTGCACAGCTTTCCCCCAGTATCAGGATCTCTAGCTGGTCAGAGTGACCCCGAGAAAAGTTCCAAAGTCCCTTTTCCCAGCCCGCCGCTTGAAGAAGGAGTCAGAGCTCTTCATTTCTCAGTCTCAAGGTTGTTTATTATTCCTTATCTATAAAATTCTTTCTCCTGGCCTGCCGAGGTCCATCCAGCAGGACAGTTCCAGGCACTCTGCCTGCCCCCGGGGCAGTGTTATGTCTTTATACTAAAAACTACGTGTACAATGTTTACAATTACTTTCCAGTACCTATCACCTATGTTAGACAGTGAGCTTCTACTCTAAACCAATCTGAAAGTGCCAACATCACAGCAGAAGATGGAGGCCAAGAAGAAGAAGGAGAAAGGCTGGACACGCCCAGATTCCTCCATCTTGCCCCCTGAACCCCCATTCTAAAAACCCCAAAATCTACTTTTTCACCTTGTGATAAATTCACTATCATTCTATTTAATTTGTCGTGGCTTGCAGATCTTCATCTAAGGTTGGTTACTTGCTCCATGGGTCATAATCAAAACCACAGGCATTTTGGGCTCTGTGCCAGGGCTTCTGAGCCCCCTGGCCGGGGTCTTGGCAGTCCTGGACAGCCAGAGGGATGTTCTGGGTTCCCACACCCCAGGACATCATTTGGCCTGTGCAACATTTATTGCACTGCTGTGGTGTGCAGCAGGTTCTGCACTGACCTTCAGGAGCCATTCTGGGTTAGTGGGCCTGGTGCCTCGAGGAATGAATATAGGAGACAAGGATTTCAGGTTTGGAGTCCTTTTTAGGGTGGAAGACTGTGATTAAAGCAAGGAGTATGGATTTAGGTCAGTGGGAGATGGCTGAGGGAAGGGCTGTTCTTGGCAGGGAGATGCTGCAAACAGTCTGTGATTGCCATGGAGCAGAATGGCAAAATAACCTGTTTCAAGGGACTCCTTAACAAGTCGTTCTTATGCAAAACTCTCTCTGTGACACTAAATATCTAAATAACTGGGTTGGGCCTGGAATCTAAAAATACTTTTGGTACAACTCATCTTCAAACACCTCCTGAGACTTCCTGGCTTGGCAGCAAAGCCAAGTTCTGCAGGAGTTTTGTAGCAGGTCCCTTCTTGTGAGGATGTGGCACCATCCACGTGAGCACCAGCGTGGGTCTGATGCTTTCTGTGCTTCACATGGGGCTTTGCTCACAGCTGCAGTGGAGAAGGGCTGGGGAGAGCACTTGGGCATGGCAGGGAGGGTTCGTGCTGCCTGTACCTCCTGGGAAGTGAGAGGGTGGAATTCCTGCTTCTTGCTGCTGTTCCCCTCAGAATAGCTGGAGACTTCTTAAAAACTCAGGATGTGGCAAACAAACACCTGAGCTGGGGGAGGCTGGGTCTGTCCTGTCTCCAGCCATGGCCAGCAGGAATGTTCTTCATCTCCCATCAGTTTATTCAGCTCTTGTGCTTTTTCAGCCTCTGTCCAGGCATTTCAAAGTTTAACTTTGTGTGCTGAATGACTTCCTTTGGTAACTGCACCTACTGCCACCTCCTGTACTGTAATAATCTCATGTTTGGGGAATTGTCATTTGCATTTGCATTAAAATTCTGTAAATCCCTACTGTGTCCCCTTGTCAGAGGCCTCTTTTCCAGACTAAAATGTCCTAATTGATTTAGTGGTCCTTACAGAGATGCTTCATGCTTTTGACCATCTTTACTATATTCACTATTTACAATTTTTGGTCATTTTTTCTCCTCTTGAGTGCTGTTATTAGAAAATTGAAAGAACCTTTGGGTTTTTGAGGTCCTGTCCTTTTGCTGCAGTTCTCTGTATATTTAGCCATAGAAAAGAAACCAGGAATTTTGATGCTCCGTGTAATAATAAGCCATAACTTTTATTTATTTCTAAAAAGCAGAGATTTGTGTGTGTCTAATCTAAAAACTCTATCAGAAAAGCTATGAATAAACCTGATAGCATTCCAGTGCACTGAGTCACTAGAACAATTCATTGTTAACAAGGAGCCCTGGCAGGGTTGTGTGGCTTTTTGCTAAAGCTGTCAGCCAGGATATGGGATGCATCTTTGTATCCTGCAGCAATTTTGTGAAACTAAATGGCTGCTGGTGTCTGCTGCATCTTCTAAATGATGACAAGAATCATTCTGGGTGTTAAACCCTCTCCCCCTCTGCATTGGTTAAGAAATTATATCCAAATGGAGAATTGGTCTCATTTAGATAAATATAAATCAGTCATCAAACAGAGCTGGTTCTGCAAGGGTATGACCTGGCTCTCCATCTCCTCTGCTTTGCATAAATGATATTTATTTTATTAGTGGTTTCCAAAAAGTAGAACTGGAATGTGATGTGATTAAAGTGTTAACACCAGGGCTGCAGTCCCAGGGTGCTTGGGGCTGACAAGTCTGTGGTTTTCTCTATCTGCCCTGACTCAGATCAGTGGCTTTTGTGCTGCCCTAAGGTGAGTCAGGGCTCCCCCAGGGGCGATTAAAGGCCTGCCCTGTGGGCAGCCTGGGAAACTTGGGCTTCTGTTCAGCTGAGAACTCTTGGATGTTTTCCTCAGTGCTGAATCACAGCTCCTGGACCATCCAGGGCAGTTTTTTCCCAGTGTTCAGCTTTATCTTCCACGCCTCCACTGCTATTTCCACCACTGTGCTTTTCTTCTTTCCTCTCTGCTGCCTTCCTTCCTGCCTTTAACCCCAAAAAGCTCCCAGCTCTGTTTGTGCTCCACTGTGGTTCTGCACAGGGAACCCAAAGGACTAAATCCTTGCAGCAGTTCTCTCCCAAAGGAGCTGATTTGTGCAGCACAATCAGTTCATTGCACAGATCTGTCAATAAAACACCAAAAGCTCCCCAAAGCCTCACCTGGCCTGCCAAGATGTGTCACCTGTGCCACAACCAGTCCTGAACCCAGCTGGGGCTTCCTCCTGGACAGGGGACACCATGAGGAGGACAGAGGGAGAGAAATACATCCAGAAACTCTAGGGTGATTTTCTGTCGCTCCTCAAGGTGTCCCAGCCCCTGCTTGGTGGTGAAGGATGGAGGATTTCTAGTATTCCTTCTATCTATATCTATATCTATATCTATATCTATATCTATATCTATATCTATATCTATATCTATATCTATATCTATATCTATATCTATATCTATATAAATATCTATATATCTATATCTATATCTATATCTATATCTATATCTATATCTATATCTATATCTATATCTATATCTATATCTATATCTATATCTATATAATATCTATATCCATCCATATCTATCTCTAGCTATAAATACATAAATTTATATTAATGGCCCTTTCTTTTACTCTCCTGTATGTGAAGTTGCACACAGCCAGCCTGTCAGCCCACAGCCAGCCTACTCTAATAATTTCAGCTGTAATTTAGTAAGGTAGTAAATTGAGAGTAATTTTTAATCTGCCTGGGAGAAAAACAGCTTAATTGGCTGTTTCTCCTGGTGGTTCCAGCATTATTTTTGGCCTTAGAGGGTGTAAATGCAGCAGACATTGATCTCTGTGAATGAGGGGTCAGCTCTTCCTGGACAGCACTGGAACACTGCATCTATTTATTTATATTTCACCTTTTTTTAGTACATTGCCTGAATAATACAGCCAGTGTGGAAAGGGCTTGTAAAATGCTGAGCTGTGTGGTGGAATTTTGCTCTGCCCTGGTAAATCTCTTGTGATGAGAGACTCCATGTAGAGAAAGCCTCCTGGATTAGCTTGGAGCAAGGGAAGGTTTGGAGACCTCCCTGGGATCCCTGTGGTGATCCAGCTGGGGAGGTGGAGCTGGGAGAATCCAGCCCCTTGTGCCATCACCCAGGGACTTTTCCATGTAATGCAGCCATTGAAACTGGGAGCAGGGGCTGTGTGGGACAATGTGTGACGGGGGAGCTGGAACAGGCTGCCTTTGTGGCACATCACAAAGCCAGCAGTATGTGCTGGAGTGCTCCTGCTTGCTGAGCCGGGAATGGCAGCCTGCCTTCTGCTCTCCTCCCTTCCCTCCAGGAGCTGCTTCACATTTGAGGAGAATAAGTCACTGTTTGTGTGTTTATTTCATTTCTGGTCCCAGTTCTTGGATCACACAGAGGGTTAGAGGGAAGGAGCTCAAGCGAGGTGAAAGCCATCGGGTTGCTGTGAGATTCTCCATGGTGTGTTAGTGCAGGGCTGCAATTCTCCAGGCCTCCTCTTGCTCCACAGAACTCCCTGACAGGACGTTGTAGGGAGGTGAAGGTCAGGTCTTCTCTCAGGTAAGAGGAAACAGCCTCAGGTTGTGCCAGGGCAGCTTAAGTTTGGATATTAGGAAAAATTTCTTCATAGAAAGGGTTGTAAAGCACTGGAATGGGATGCTCTGGGCAGTGGTGGAATCACCATCCCTGGAAGTGTTCAGAAAATGTGTGGATGTGGCACTTGAGGACCTGGTGTAGTGGTGAACGTGGTGGTGCTGAGTTGATGGTTGGATTTTTGTGATTTTCCAGTCTTAAAGATTCCCTGATTCTTCCCTTGGTCTTGCTGTTTCTTTTCATTGTTAAACAACAAAGCTCAGCCACCCCGTGGAACAGGATGAGCTTTGAGGTCTTTTCCAACCCAACCCATTCAATGAACTTGTGGCTTCATTTATCCAACAGCAGATACTGAGAGCCCTCTCTGGAACTAATCTCAGTTTATCTGACCTCAGACACCTGGGTAGGGAACAGTGCTGGGAGGAGAACCCTGCAAGGAACAAAGCCTGAGAACAGATGAAAACTGCTTTGTGATATAAAAATGTTGCAGTAATTATTTAGTATAATAAAACTGTTTCAAAGTGGTTAAAAATGTTAAAAGGACTCTCCAGGAGGTTTGCATTACTGTAGCAGAGACTGGGGAGTGAGAAACAATGGCAGTAGCACAAGTTTGGTTCTGTGAGTGAACTCTAGAGACAGCTGGGTGTAAATGCTTTCTAGATCTCCTCAGACTTGTAAAAAATTGGGAACTTCTGCTGGGGATAAAAGTGCATTATTAGCTCACATTGTCAGGTGCAGCTTTTTCTACACTGAAGGTTCACCTGGCAGTTCAGAGGGAGGCCCTTGGGAGTAATTGTGGGAGGCACAAGTGAAATCCTCTTTGCTTTTTTGTGAGTAAGGAAGTTCTCAGGACAACTGCATCACAGAGGGCCCTGATATGAGAAGGGTTTACTTTGTGAATTGTTCTGTCATCACTCAGGAGAATAATTGACTTCTGATTAGGGAGAAAATCTAGCTGCAGGTTGGTGTTTGAGGTTCTGAAGTCCTCTTGAAAAGGCAGAACTCCTCCTCAAACATCGACGGCTCTCCCGAGATCAGGATGCTGGAGACTCCATTAAACTGGCATTGATGTAACAGCTGTTCCTGTTTAAACAACTTTATTTCTTCCTCCTCCTGTTGCAAATCAAAGGAAGAGTGGGAATCAGTGTTGTTGTTTGTTCAGAATTAATAACAAGGTTATTAAATTTTTTACTGCTGGAGATGTTTTTGTCACGTGCTTCCTGCACTCGGTGGCTCTCAGACCTGCTGCTGCTCTCGGGGTGTTTTTAGCTGGTGATGCTGATGTCTGAAGGATTCTTATTCCTTCTGTTCCCAGCTCCCAAGTGACTCAGGAGCTAAAAGCAAGCCAAGATCTGTGCCTCCCACAGGCAGCAGAAAGGCTGATGTGGATGGAAGTCACGGGCATCTTGCTGTGAAGATGATGCTTAAAATTTTAGAAGAGGAATTTTTCTTGGTCTAGAGTAGTGAGCAAGGGAGGCAGTTTTACCTTACCAGGGAGGCTCTGGGGCAGAGCAGGTTTCACTTCTGCCTCTGAGGCTGGCTTCAGCCTGGACCTGTATTAGGTAGTGCTGCAAAAAAACCCTACCTGGAATTTAAGAATATCCTGAGTTGGACAGGACTCACAGGGATCATCCAGTCCAGCTCCTGGCCCTGCACAGACACCCCAGCAATCCCACCCTGTGCCTGAGAGCACTGTCCAAACGCTCCCAGAGCTCTGGCAGCCTTTGTTTTGCATATTAGTATTTGAAAAGAGAGGAGGAAGATTTTGGAAGCTGGTGCTGAGTGGGGCTGGATCTGTAATGGGATCAGAGTTGTTGCATGGTACCTCAGCCCTCTGTACCAGTGGCATTTTTAGAGGAGACATTTGACCTGGGAGGGGATTGCAGTGCACTGAAACTGCCCCTAAGGAAAGGAGGATTTGCTTCTTCCCTTTTCCCTCCTGTGTGGGGCTGCCTGAACTCTCTGCTTCATCCTGCTGGTCCAGCTGCTGCCTTTCCCTGTGGACAGATTTAGAGTCCTTTTAATTCTGTCTGGATTGCTCACCGTGAGGCTGATGCCTTTGAGGAGGGAAAGGAGCCTTTGTCAGGTCTCCAGGGAGCTAATTTATACAGATCCTCTTGGGTTCACTGGCCAAGTGTGTCTTTGTTGCCATGTGCTTTTGCCTCTGAGATGGAATCCTAAGAGCAAGGCCAAGTGTCAGGCTGCTGCTGGTGGCGGGGCTGCAGCTGCACAGCTCATCCTTGAAGGAGGGAAAATTGCCAAAATTTTTGGGCTGAATTGGCTGTCTCAGTCTTTCTGGTCAAAGTTGGCTTTTGTTGTTCCAAAGTTGTGGATTTTGTCACCCTTTAACCTTTAGACTAAAGCACTTTTTAATAATGAGTTTGTTTTATCAGAGATATAAGCAGGAGATTAGAAGATGTGTGGGAAAAGAGTGATCTTGCCCTTGCCAGCTCTGGTAGGTATCTGTCTGCTGGATTTTATTTCTATACAGTAAAAAAATCATGAATGTTTAAAAAAATGTTATAGCTGCATTTTTTTTCAAGCCACAATTACAAAAGGATAAAAAAATTGAGACAGAAATTGACTACTTGCTGTTGAACAGCGAGCTCTGCCTAATAACCAAAATTAAAAGTTTTTATGAACAGTCTCTCCAGAAACTTCTTAAGACTGGAGCTCAGCCTGAGTGGGAAAGCTTTTAAAAAGTCTGTTGGAAATCCCAAACCAGCAGGGGGTAGATGGAAATATCAACAGGAGAAAACAACTCCTGCACAGCCCAAATTTGCTTTTGGAGAGGTTTTCCCTTCTCCAGAGAAGGAAGAAATGCAGAGTGACAGAGAAGTGACTGGTGAAACCCAATGCCACTGCTGGGTCTCCTGATGGTTTTTCCTGCCCAAATGAGGGCGCCTGTTTTTTTTTTCTTTGCCTCTGTTCATTTTATTCAGAGTAAGTGTTCCCATTATCCGGTGTGTGTGAAAGGCTCCTGGCCGCTGCCTGAGCTGGATAATAAGGGAGAAAGCCAAGAGCAGCCTAATTTATAACTTGTGAAGTGATTCTCTTCAGAGCACTAATGAGCAGTGACCCAAGCACAGGTAAATTATCTGTAGGGTTTTTTTTCCCCCTTTCCTCTTAAATCTCTGATCATTTCTCTCCCCAGGCAACCTGTCTTTCACCACCATTAGCGTTGTCTCAGTTTTTGTCTACGTTCCAAAGTTGAACCACTTTATCCACAATTGATGTGTGCTCCTGTAGGGTGGAGAGCACAACGTTGGTATAAAAGCATTTATAATAGCATGGCTCATTCTTGTGTTGGAGAGGAATAATGGACGTGGGATACAGCTTTAGAGTTAGAAAGCTCTCTAAATTTAGAGTGTGCCTGTGCATTGTAGCTGAACTGATCTCATGGCAAGCTGGTGATGCAAAAAAAAGGTTTTTGCTCCCACTGATCTTTTTGCACTGATACAGATCCAGTTCCTTCCCTCTCAGTCCAGACAGTTTGCTTCCAGCCTAACTCCTTGATTCAGGCTTGGAAATTGGGAAGGAGATCTCTATTTTCAGCAGCACCAGGCCATGAGATCAGCTGAGCAGCAGTGCAAAACCACATCCCAAATGAAGCCTCTCGTGCCAGAAGCATGTCACTATCTGAAAGGTGTTCCCAGTAACTCTGCTCCCTCTCTGCTGGCAGTGTGGGGCAAAAATCGGGGTTTTCCTGCTCCTTGGTTATCCTGAGTAAAGTTACTGCTCCTGGGAGTAGCTGTCTGTGAAAAACACCAATCACTCGTTTTTAAAATTTTAAAAGTTTCATAGTAATCAAATGGTTATAAAAATAGTAATACAACTAGAGTAATAATAATTTGGACAATTTGAATTAGAACAATATGAGACAATAGAAGTAAAGAGTTACAGATGTCCAGGTACCTTTTCTGGGCAAAATAAGCCTGAAAAAGGACACACGTTAACAAAGGATTAACCCTTAAAAACAACAGCCTGTTGCATATTCATACACCTCATACATGATGCATAAATTCCATTCAAACACAGGATTCTGTCTGGTCATCCTCAACTTCTTCCTCTGAATTCTGACAGCGCCTTTGAGGTGGGAAGAAGTTAATTTCTTCTGATAATGGGGCAATAAATTCTTTTTCTCTGAAAGATTCAGGTGTCCTGTGGCTGCTATCTCAGTGAGAGTCCTTTCTTTAAAAAAAGTATCCTACATAGCATCGTTTCTATTTTAACATTTTTTATAACCTAAAACCACATTTAACACGCAGCTTAAGAGAATGAATCCAGCATTACTTTCTAGCACAACACATACAATATTCATTTGAATATTTGTGAAAAGACAATCATAAAATACATGCATTTTTCACACTGTCTTTGCTGACAGTCCCCAAAAGAATGCAGAGAATTGTGGGCAGGGACATGCTCTGTGATATTCTGTGCGCTACAGCCGGCTTGGAAAATAATTAAAACCCCAATGTTTTGCTGTTTTTTTGCTGGATGTTGTTGGATACTTAATGGAGCTCGTTGGCAGTAAACACTCCTTCCCTGGGGATCTTTCCAGAGTCATTAAATCTGGTGAGGGATAATCTGGAATAGTCTCCTGTTTGTCTGGAACATTTGCTGGACATGGGAGCTGCAAAAAGGGGCCCTGTCAGGCATCCCTGAGCAGCTGCAGGGTGATAACAGAGGTGAAGGGCCAGCAGAGGGGTTACTGAAAATATTAGTTACAGATGATGTCTGATTCTGTAAATAAGAAATACAGATGATGCTGTGGTGGTGAAAAAACCCCAACCTTTAACTCTAAGGCCAGTGTTGATCCCCCAAAGGAAAATTATAAAAGGCCACAAGCAGTGACTGAGAGTTACAAAGTTGCTTTTAGTCAGAGATGTGCAGATTCCAAACATTAATTTGGGTTGGAAAAAGAGGGAATTAGTTCAACAGCTGCTGGGCTCTTTCTAAGCCATTTCAGAAGGGGCTTTGAGTTGGTGACTGCAGCAGGTTGTACTTGATGTTGGAGGTTTTGAGCTCATTTATATCCAGTGTCAAATTCCAGGCTACCAAGTGCTGCTTGTTTTGTGTGTGGTGTTTGCTCCCCCAGGAGAGGGTGAGCACAGGTGGGGACATTGATCTCTAGAAGGTCACAACAACAGCTGCAAGGTGGCCTTTGCAAAATGCTTCACATGCAAAGGGATGTGCTGCAAAAATTCTCTGCTTTCTGGCTCACTTGGGGCTTTCTTTTGCAAAACATTCGCTTTCAAGAAGGATTTAAATGTGATTTGCAGATGTTAATGTGATAGTGGGTTTAATGCTGTATTTTGAGGGAGCAGCCTTTGCTGAATGTAACCTTGGGCAAAGTTTAAAGCAAGCAACCAAAAATAAAGCAAAAAGGGAAGTGATAAAGATCTGGCAGCCATACAAATATGGATTTGTGTGGGAAGGCAAAAAATGTGCTGGGTCTCTTATCGGAAAGCGTGGAATAACAAGGCCTGGCCCCTGCCCCTTGCCTGGAGCCCCCTGCTCCTCCTGCAGCCTCCAGTGCTGAGCCTCACACCTCTCCTGAGAGTTTGAACAGGGCTGCTCACGTGGCACAGTGGCAGCAGATCAGAACCAGTCCAAACCCTTCCCAATGTTTGTGGGAGAAACCCCAGAGCAGCAGCCAGGAAAGGTCAGTGCAGCTGCCTTGCATTGCATCATGTGTTAAAACACAGGAATAGTTCCCAGCTGGAATTGCCCTAATTCCAGCCTTGTCATCAAGATGAAGTGGGCTGCAAATACATTTCTGTGGGAATTGCTCTGGATGCAGAGCACCTTTAATAATGTCTCAATATCTACCTCACTGTGTGCCGTTCTAATATAACCAGAAGCCAAGGGCACAGATGGAATTATCAGCCAAAATACTTTGACTTGGCTGCTAAAACTGCACTAAAACATTATTTTAATGCCTGTTGTACCATGAGTGAGCACATTGGAGAAGCAACTTTGAGCTGGAGGGCAAAAAATCAGAGACAGAATATCCTGAGTTGGAAGGGATTCATAAGGACCATGGGGTCCAGCTCCTGGCCCTGCACAGACCCCCCAAAAATCCCACTCTGAGAGCATTGTCCAAACACTCCTGGAGCTCTGGCAGCCTTGAGAACCTCACCATTCCCTGGGGAGCTGTTCCACCCCCTAGGGAAGAAGCTTTTCCTGCTGTCTGTGCATGGGAAGAGCAGGAGCTGGGTCTGGCTGGTGGAGTGAGCCTGGAAAGGGTCACAGAGGGAGGAGCTGAATGCAGCAGCAAACATCTGCTGCCTCTACCCGGGATTTGTCTCCTGGCTGTGCCACGTTGCAGCAGCACAGGTAATGCTGGAATTGCACAACCTCCTTCCCTCGGGAGGTTTCAGGTTTTCCCTGGGTCGGTTTCAGGTTTTCCTTGGGTCTCTGGAGCTTCCTGTACTTTGGACTAGCAGTGAGGAAATGCTGGCACCTGTGTGGGACAGTGACAAAGCTGAGTTAGGGGTGATGGCCCCTTGTGCTGTGGCACGTACCACCCTGGTTTTGCAAGCAGAACCTTCGAGCTCCTAAAGTTCCTGTGATGCAGGAAGCTCCCAAGAAAGCCAGCTGATGTCACAGAGATGTTTTATGAAAAATCCTTTCCTTAGGATTTTTTCTCCTGAGAAGCTGAGAGGCCTCAGGAACAAAATGTAAACATTGATTATCTGCTGCTGTGGAATGCAACAGGTGCATCTGGGATTGGTCTCATGTGGTTGTTTCTAATTAATGGCCAATCACAGCCCAGCTGTCTGGACTGTCTGGTCAGTCACAAGCCTTTGTTATAATTATTTTTCTATTCTTAGCCAGCCTTCTGATGAAATCCTTTCTTCTAATCTTTTAGTATAATTTTAATATAATACATATAATAAAATAATAAGCCTTCTTTTAGTAGAGTTTTAATATAATATATATCATAAAATAAGAAGCCTTCTATAATATATATCATAAAAATGTTTCAGTCTTCTGAAACATGGAGTCAACATTGTCATCTCTTCCCTCATCCTGGCACCCCTGCAAACACCACCACAAGCTGAGGCACTGGGTTAGCCTAGGAAAAGGAAAAGCTTTTCAGCCCCTGTGCCTGCTCTGAATGCAGCCTGCAGCCCTGGACAGTCTCCTGAGCTGCTGAGTGCTGGTGAATTGTGTGCTGTGCCCTGTGGGTTATGCTGAAAACATAAATGGAATATAAATAGAGATCTATAAAACCATTACACACTGTGTGTGTAATCAGTGTGTGCCTTTGGGTGTGAGCTCTGGGGGAGGGACCCTGTCCCACAGCATTTCTGCTGGACAGTCTTTGAAAATGCTCCACTTACTCTTACATTTCCTTTCCAACTGCATCCTCAAATGTATTTCCAACTGAAATATATCCTGAATCAGCTGCTTCAGGGGTTTGGGTTGTTTTTTTTTAACAGGAAGGAACTCCAAATATGTTTATTTTCATGGTAAGATCACAGGCATCGACCACCACTGTGTATTTTGGTGTTTTAGTTCACATGTGTGTTTATGCATTTTCTTCCTGACCTTGCAGATGTTCTCAGCTACTCTTTTATAGATCCAACAAACTGACCCTTCCCCTCTTAAATACCAAATATTCCATTTAGCAAATAATGGAGTGGTTTTCTTCTGAGGAAAAGCTCTTTTTTCCGGGACGTAGTGGTACCTCTGCCCTGCCAGTGTAGGTGCCTCAAATACTTTGTGCCTCTTTTGTCTTTTTTGGTAATGATTTCACTGCTCCTTTTTATTCCCACTGGTTCTGCCTGCTTTAACTCACTCTTTTGGCTTAAATTGACACTATTACTGTTTCATCCTGTTGGAGAATGGTGTTTTATGGAATAGGAAGCTTGTTTGGAATGATGGGAGCAGCTACAAGGAGGGGCTGAAGTCACTGAGCTGCCAGAGCTCCAGGAGCATTTGGACAATGCTCCCAGGGGGGATTACTGAGGTGTCTCTGTAGGGCCAGGAGTTGGATCAATGATCCTTACGAATCCCTTCCAACTCAGGTTATTCCATGATTTTAAGCTTGGGAAAAGCTGTCACCAAAGGAAGAGCAGTTGAATTTATTTGATTTTTTTTTCTTTTCCAACTCACCAAGGGTCGCTGTTGTTTTAAAGCTCATTTGTAGTGCCCATATTCATCTCAGAGTTTGGTTTTTCTGCAGAGTCAAGGCTTCTGTTGGGGCAGTGGTCAGAGAGAAGTGAGTGAGAGGGATCAGCTCCATGCTGGCTGTGCTGGACTGGGAAGGTTAATTTGTGTTTTTAATGGTGTATCTGTGGGGCACTTCCTAACTACAAAGAGCAGCTTTAACCTTAAGTTAAAAGTGCCTGAGATATTCATTCCCCTCTCTGCAAAAGAGGGATAAATACTTCTTGATCTGCCAAAAAGGGGCTGTGTGGGTTTAATTAACATTTGCAAAGTGCTTGTGGATAACATCTTTCATCTGAGTCTCTGAAGCGAAATATTCTCGGCATCCTCGCTCAGCATCGCAATTATTCCTCCAGCTGTCGTGAGCTGTGCCAACAAAAACTACTCTGCTGTCATCAAGGATTGTTGATGCCTTGTGACTTGTTTGGATTTTGATACTCTCTTCCCCCTACTCCTTCTCCCCATTGCTGTGTAAAATATCATGTGTTCTTCAGATCTGAGGGAGAGAATAAACTTGTTCCTTTCCTCCACAAACTTATTTGTGTCTTGTGTTTAGTTCTTGTTTGTAGCTCTTTTTTTGGTCTATGCCCTTGGAGTAGAACTGTCTTATTTTTTTTTCTCTATTCTTAAAATACTTTTGGTCTTTTTTTTTTCCTTGTTTTTTTGTATCTCTTTTTAAAATACTGCCATAATTTATTAAACACCAGTCGCTCCGGAGAGGCTTGCTGGCCCATGCTCTGTCATTTCTTATTTCAAGGTGGATGTGAAAAACCAGATGAATTCCTTCATTCTGTGGTCTTGAGTTCTCCCAAGTTCCCACTCACAGCAATTGGGAGTTCAAACTTCCAGCTTTGTTCTCCCAAATGCTGCCTTTATTACTAACAGCGCTTTGTGAAATCCTCTTAAAAATCAATATTTCTCAAATCTGCTTTTAAAGGAATGCTTGTACATGTGTAGTCTCCAAGGCAATAATATTACCCCTAAGAATTTATAAATTAAATAGTTCCAGGTCCTAGCCAGGTTGAGGTTCAGCCTTTTTGCAAAACCAGAAGCACATCAGAGCCCCCCCAGTCTATCACTCAGGTAACTGTGGCCATTACTGTTATTCTAGGAGGATTCATTCATCCTGACTTAAAAAGCATATGAGATCTAAAATGTATTTTTATATATATATATATATATATATATACTTGAAGGAAGCACAAAGTATCATTTGAAGTCTTGGAACCTCTAAGCTCATAATTATCTGTGGGAATGAAGACTACAAAGAAATGACTTCAAGAGCAGCTGTGTACAGCCTCTTTCATCAACCTGTGTGTTAAAGCTGGCTCTGTTTGCTTTAGCACTTAAACCCTTGCTCCTGTTTGCCCTTCACATGGAATAAAGCTGTGGGAGAAGGAGCTGGGGTCTGTCCCACCCTGTGCTGCTCCTCTGGGAAGGGAGCTGGTGCTTAGTGACATTCTGTTGTTATTGGCAAGGGGTTTTGGAGGCAGAAAAATGAAATGCAGCACAAGAACTCCTCTTCCCCTTCTTGAAATTCCAGGTCATAAATCGCAGAGCACGCAGCGAAATGTGGTTATTCTCTGCCTGCTGCTTTTGGCTTGAGGGGTTTGATGCTCCAAATTGAAATTAATAGCCCTGGTTCCCACTGAGGGTGGGGGGAGTTGTGACTTCCCCAAGATTTGTGTCTGTGTTTGTCAGTGTGATCTCCATTATGGGAGAAGGGATGTCTGACTCCCACGTCAAACGTAGCAAGTTTCATCTTCCCAGATGAGAGTTCTGAACTCTGCCAAGTGTGTCAATGGTGGTTTTAAAGATAATAAATCTGACCATGGTGCATTCACTTCCTCCCTACCAGGGACTGGGATGTGGTGGGTGAGTACAGCAGGAGCTGGGATGAGATCCACCACTGCCTCCTGTGCTTTGGGCTCGAGGGGGAATGGAAAATCTTTGAGTGAGTGACGACTTAACCAACAGCTTTGATTAAAAACTGAGATGAGCCCATCTGAGCACCTTGAAAATCATTTGCTCTTCATGCAGCTGCTGAGACCTGAGCTTATGGCAGCACCTTTCCTGCTGTGTCCTTCAGGAATGGTGTCCAAGAGGGGCATTCCCAGCGCTCCTCTCAGCTGGGGGAGGTGTTCTAGTTACCATTTGGCTAAAAAGCTTTTGATGTTTTCTTGAGAAATGTCAGTGTGAAAAACGCCAATCACTTATTTTTAAAATTTTAAAAGTTTCATAGTAATCAGTTATAAAAATAGTAATACAATTAGAGTAATAATAATTTGGACAATTTTAATTAGGACAGTATGAGACAATAGAGACAAAGAGTTACGGACGTCCAGGTACCTTTTCTGGGCAAAATAAGCCCAAAAAAGGACACACATTAACAGAGGATTAACCCTTAAAAACAACAGCCTGTTGCATATTCATACACCTCATACATGATGCATAAATTCCATTCAAACACAGGATTCTGTCTGGTCATCCTCAACTTCTTCCTCTGAATCCTGACAGTGCCCTCGAGGCGGGAAGAAGTTCATTTCTCCTGATAATGGAGCAATAAATTCATTTTCTCTGAAAGATTCAGGTGTCCTGTGGCTGCTATCTTGTTGTGAGTCCTTTCTTTAAAAAAAGTATCTTACATAGCATCGTTTCTATTTGAACATTTTATTATAACCCAAAACTGTATTTACCATGCTACTTAAGAGAATGAATCCAGCATTACTTTCTAACTCAACACATATAATATTCATTTGAATATTTGTGAAAAGCCAATCATAAAATACATGCATTTTTCACAGTCAGGAAATGTTGCCTGATATTTGGTCAGTTTTACTTCTCTGTCTGTTTTGGAAGGGTTGGGTTTTCCCTTCCTCTTTCCTGTCTGATGCCTGTGGCAGTGCATGTGTTGAAGCAACTTGGATTTTCATGCCCAGCAGCCCTGGGTGGGGGAATCAGAGAAACCTGGAATGGTTTGGGTTGGAAGGGGCCTTAAATCCCATCCAGTGCCAGCCTCTGCCATAGGCAGGGACACCTCCCACTATCCCAGGCTCCTCCAAACCCCATCCAGCCTGGCCTTGGACACTTCCAGGGATCCAGGGGCAGCCACAGCTTCTCTGAAGACAAGTGGCTGTGAGGAGAGACCTGGAAGAGGAAAAGAAAGTGTGAAAAATGCATGTATTTTATGATTGGCTTTTCACAAATATTCAAATGAATACTATATGTGTTGTGTTAGAAGGTAATGCTGGATTCATTCTCTTAAGTAGTGTGGTAAATGCAGTTTTGGGTTATAATAAAATGTTCAAATAGAAACGATGATATGTAGGATACTTTTTTTAATAAAGAAAGGACTCACGGCAAGACAGCAGCCACAGGACACCTGAATCTTTCAGAGAAAATGAATTTATTGCTCCATTATCAGAAGAAATGAACTTCTTCCCACCTCGAAGGCGCTGTTAGGATTCAGAGGAAGAAGTTGAGGATGACCAGACAGAATCCTGTGTTTGAATGGAATTTATGCATCATGTATGAGGTGTATGAATATGCAACAGGCTGTTGTTTTTAAGGGTTAATCCTCTGTTAATGTGTGTCCTTTTTTGGGCTTATTTTGCCCAGAAAAGGTACCCGGACGTGTGTAACTCTTTGTCTTTATTGTCTCATATTGTCCTAATTCAAATTGTCCAAATTATTATTACTCTAGTTGTATTACTATTTTTATAACCATTTGATTACTATGAAACTTTTAAAACTTTAAAAACAAGTGATTGCCATTTTTCACAGAAAGCCAATAGAGCAACTATTTGAGCAGAGCTTGTTTCTGTAACCCTGAGCTCTGGTTATGAGCAGCTCTGTGCCCTAATGACCCCCCCAGCTACGGATGAGTGGAGCAGGATGAGCATCCAGGGGAGTTACTGAGTTCTGCCCCTGGACTGGGAACCAAACTGCTTCTCCAGCGTGTGTTATCCTGTGGTTTTATTGCGGAAAAATGGGGCTCCCACTCCCTCTCTTAAGGGACTTTTGGATGTTCCAGCAGTGCTTCATCACCTGAAGAAAGCTCAGAATTACATCTGTGAAATTGCAATGCTGTCACAGAAGCACAGCCTTGTGTATCATTGACAGATATTTCCTCTCTCTCCAAATACCCTGAGCCGTCAGTGCGTGCTCCTTTTTTAGCTGCTCTTCACTCTGGGACTCTCCTGTTCCTGGAACAGAGGTGATCAACAAGTGAGTTTGTCATTATTTGTTTCCTTACATATTCCTTAATTACAGCCCTTGAGAGATTTTTCCTTTCTCTCCCCCAGTTTCTCTCATTGTAAGCCTGTTTTGGGGCTGGATTTAATTGGTGTCTCAGAAACTTCAGCGAGTCTTCAGAAATCCATCCCTAGTGTCAGACCTCTTCACTGTCTGCCTGCCCCAGTGGCCTTTTCTCTTTATTTTGACCAAACTGGCATTTTTAAAGCCAGTTGAATTATCCCCCCCCCACCTCTGGGCCATTTTTCCCTGAACTGCTATGATTGATTCCATCCACTCCCTTTAAGCAGCCCTTTTCACTTAGCAGAGTCCACACAGTAAAACGAACTTGGAAAACAGATTTCTTACTCCTTAATATTTCAAACTCCCCAGCCTCCCATTTTTACTTTTATTTTAACAGAAACCTCCTCTGGAAATCTTTTGTTGGAGGTTTTTATCTCATTTGATGGCTGGCTCTGGGCTCCAGCGCTCGACACATGTTTAATGGCCTTAAGCATCATGTAATGCTTCCCATTCCCAGGATCTGGGAGCCTGAGACAGCTCAACACTCTCAGCTCTGGAAATGCAACCATCTGGGAGGTTAATTGGTAAAAAAACAATTATTGACAGGAAGAGCAGCATCAGTCTGAGAGCAGAAAGTTGGGCTGAGGGTGCTGGGAGGTTCATGGCTCACCTGCATTTGAATACACAGGCAAAATAATCAGAATTCAGCTTCTCAGGTTCAATTGTTTGAAGTTTATGAAATTTAGTTCTTGCTCTGAATGAAATTTGCCTGAAGGTTTGTCTTAATTTACTTCCAGAGGTAAAATTAAGGTAATTGGAAAGAAGGTCACTTCTGCAAATAGAGGTTTTGTATTGTTGGACTAATTGACTTGGATTAATACCTTTTTACTTTAAAATAGAGTAATTTTCACTAAGTGAAGTCAGAGCTGGGGTAGGACCCAAGGATTCTTGCTGTTTTCAAAGGAATTCTGATTTACTTTGATTTATTCCCCATTTCTGTGGTGCCTGAGCGCTGAATGTTTGTCACTGACCCTGGGCTTGTGTGTGTTGTGCACAGCAAATCCACCCCATCACCAAGAAAAATCTGCCTTCCCTGAGAAATAAAATGCTTGAGTCTTGCAGAGCAGTTTTAATTGAAAATTTATTTTAAAGCAAGCAGTGTTTTTTTCTGGCACAGTAAAGTAGTAAAGAAGAAAAGCTCCCTGGATGCTTGTAGGAAATTTCAGTTTTTGTTTTTAATTTTATTCTTTCTGAAATCTCTAATGAAAACAACATTTCTGTGCAATGTAAAGGTTTTAAAGACAGTCCAAATGAAAGCTTGGGCAGCTCAGGGATCTGTTTTCCTATGGAAAATGCTTCTTCCTTGTGGATGTAATAAAGGCTGAAAAATCTTGCTTACAATTTGATTCTCAGATTTCAGTGCGAGTCTGCTTTAAACCTCTTGAATCTACACACATAATTCATCCTTCCTGGCAAAAGCTCTGGTGCTGATTTTCCTTGTAAAATCAATAAACAGAGATAAAGAGGGAAAAGAAGTGCTGAGATCTTTGAGCGAAGGGGTGTGCTGCTGCTTTTGCAGGTACTTGGGAGAAATGAAATTTAAGGCAATTTCCTCATCTCAAGCTGCTGTTCTTTTTTGTAGGTATTGACTTTTAAATCTTGTTCCTTCTCCAGTTCCTGCAAGGAGAGGAACACTTGCACTGAGCTGAACTCGAGCAGATGGTGTTGGAAAAGTGTGAGCAGGAGAGAGGGACCTGCCACTGCTCTCAAGCACAGATTAAACACAATTTCTCTCTGTCAAAGCCCCTCTTAACATTAGACCTTGGCTATTTTACCTTGAGTGTCATCCTTTCCACTTGAATTGCCGTACTGCGGTTTAATTGTAATAAATTACCAAGCTTAAATGTGGTGACTGTTTCAAAAGCTTGCATTTTGTCTGCCTGATATTTGGCTATGGATAGCTCTGATTGGCATCAGGAATAACTGAATTCAGCACAGTGGATAATCATAAAATCCACAGTGCTTTGGGGTGGGAGGAACCTTAAAGTTCATCCTGCTCCACCTTCCACCGTCCCAGGTTGCTCCAAGCCCTGTCCAGCCTGGTCTTGGACATTCCCAGGGATCCAGGGGCAGCCACAGCTTCTCTGGGAATTCTGTGCCAGGGCCTCCCCACCCTCACAGGTGAGAATTCCTCCCCAGTATCCCATTGACATCTACCCCCTCTCATCCCAAAGCCTTTCCCCCTTGTCCTGTCAGTCCATGTCTTTGTAAAATGTCCTTTTCCAGCTCTCCTGTAAGGCCCCCTTGGTTATGTGTACTGATAAGGGACGGACATTGTGCTGGCTCTTAGCACTTCTTCAGTCTTGTGTTGGTTTCAGAGAGTTTGGGGAAGGAAAAAAGCATTGGCTTAATCTTTCTTTCTTTCTTTCTTTCTTTCTTTCTTTCTTTCTTTCTTTCTTTCTTTCTTTCTTTCTTTCTTTCTCTCTCTCTCTCTCTCTCTCCCTTCCTTCCTTCCTTCCTTCCTTCCTTCCTTCCTTCCTTCCTTCCTTCCTTCCTTCCTTCCTTCCTTCCTTCCTTCCTTCCTTCCTTCCTTCCTTCCTTCCTTCCTTCCTTCCTTCCTTCCTTCCTTCCTTCCTTCCTTCCTTCCTTCCTTCCTTCCTTCCTTCCTTCCTTCCTTCCTTCCTTCCTTCCTTCCTTCCTTCCTTCCTTCCTTCCTTCCTTCCTTCCTTCCTTCCTTCCTTCCTTCCTTCCTTCCTTCCTTCCTTCCTTCCTTCCTTCCTTCCTTCCTTCCTTCCTTCCTTCCTCCTTCCTTCCTTCCTTCCTTCCTTCCTTCCTTCCTTCCTTCCTTCCTTCCTTCCTTCCTTCCTTCCTTTTCCTTCCTTCCTTCCTTCCTTCCTTCCTTCCTTCCTTCCTTCCTTCCTTCCTTCCTTCCTTCCTTCCTTCCTTCCTTCCTTCCTTCCTTCCTTCCTTCCTTCCTTCCTTCCTTCCTTCCTTCCTTCCTTCCCTCCTTCCCTCCCTCCCTCCCTCCCTCCCTCCCTCCCTCCCTCCTTTCCTAGAATTTTCCTTTCCTTTTTCCTTTTTTTCCCTTTTTTCCCCCCTTTCTTTCTCTCTTTCTTTCTTTAAGCCAGGAGGTTTTTTTTGGGCTCACTAGAAGCCCAGAGCTGCTTCCCTTGGAGCTGAGGTGTCTCAGGGTGATGCTGGAATATGCAGAGCAGAGAGAGCTTGAAGTATCTCCAGAAGTGCTCAAAGAGGGAGATTTCTCAGATCTTTTCCAGTATAAAATGTTTTAGTCCCTGATGGTGGCTCTTGGCAGGACCTTTGCAGTGAGGGCTCTTTCATCTCCTGGTGGGATCAGAGTGTGACAGGCAGTCCGTGGAGTCTGTCTGATGCCATGGAGAGCAATTGCTGCCCTTGGGGGAGGATGTGAAGCCACTTCACATCTTCTTTCCTGAGGATTTGGTGTGTTCCTGCTCGGAGCTCCATGAGCAGGGGCACTGGAGGGTTTTCCCCAAAGAAACATTTACCTGCTCCTTGTGTCCCCCACATCCACCCCTAGGCCTTTCCCTGGACTCTGTCTGGGAGCAGCTCTGGATGTCACTGTCAGCCAAGCTGTGACATTCCTGCCCTGTCCCCTGGCCCACCTGGCACAGCCTGGGCATGATCCCACCCTTAAACTTCCAGCTCCAAAATCAGAACACCTTGATCCCAGCTCCCTTTTAGGACATTCCCCAGCCTGTCCCATTTCCTAAACCTTATCCTGGACTGTTTCGGGTCCACTCTGGCTTGGTTTAACTCACTATTATGGGTACACCCCCTGGGTTTAGTCCTTGTCCCTGTCATTTCAGCTCTGGTTATTCCTTGTGTCACCTCTCTGTGTGGGAACTGAGCCCTTCCAGATGAGGGACACTTCTCCAGGATGGTGCCCTTGGACCATGTTCTTGGGGCCATCTCTAGTCACAGTAATATTGACATGAAATTTGCTGATAATAATTGGTCTTCACATGGCAGGGTTGTCCCTTTTCTAATTTTTCTTGTCTGACTTGACTATAAAAGTGTTAAAAGTGTCAGAGGCTTTCTCTGTAGTCCTGTCTGGAGCCTCAAAACTTTAAATTTGTCACAACACAGGACCTTTCTATGATTGGTCTTTATCCTACCATGCCAAATTCCCTCCTCTGCCAACGTGCCCCGGCCTTAAAATGAAATTAAACCATGGGAAATCCAGACTACTTCAGCAAAAAACCTACAAATTTTGGTCATGAGGTGGCTCAGGGTGGCTGGGGAAGCAGTGCAGATGAAAATCTGCACATCCAAGGGCTCCCTCAGCACAAGATGCTAAAATCAGCACCAAAAGAGAGATAATTGGCTGTATATTTCTCAATTGACGTGGTTTTAATCCATTAAATCATTTACAAAATGCAATCCCACGTGGTTTAAGGTTTATGGGGAGAAAGAACGAGGCTGCTTTCTCCCGGTGAGCAAACAAATTCAAAAGCAATAGGTTGCCTTAGGTGGTACCTCACTAACTCTATTTCTTCATCCCATGGCTACAACTTCAGACTTTACAAAAACTGCTTTGTTTGTTTTGCTTTGGGTTTTTTTTAGGAGAAATCCAAGACAAATATTGAAACTTCTTAGGTATTCATATTTGAGGCATGTCAAACATCTTGTCTTGGCAGAACCAGGCACGCTACATAAAAGTGTAATACAATAGGTATTTTGCTCCTGTCTGCTGTGACTATGAAATTCCCATTTCAATTTCACTTTTTTTGAACAAAACATTACCTTTTAATGTTTAATCTAGATCTGTAAGGGATGCTGAGCTTTCAAGTTCATGTGCACCTTTCCCGGGTGGGATGTCTCATTCTAAGGATGTGGGACTCTGTGGGCTGTGACAGTGGAAGCAACGAACTGGATTTATTTCTTTAGTGCTTCTTCACAGCTTCTGCAGGCTGGAAGTGCCTCCTTCTAGAAGCAACATAAAATCAAAAGGAGATCTGAGGTTTTCAGTGTTGTGGTTCCTCTCTTTGCACAGCTGGTGCTTCTCAGAGATGTTTCAGATGGGGAAGTGAAACCCCCAGCTTTTATCTGTGGAGCGCTGTGTGTTGATTGCTTGAAGTATTGCAAACTCCGAAGTAGTTAAGTGAAATTTCCAGGAAATTACCATTATTTAGGTCAGCTAAGTGCCTTTGAGTTGCCTTTTGTGTGATTCTGTTTCTTGTTGCAGCCATACTTCAGAAAAAAAATGCAGCTGAAAGAGCAAACTGCTTTGTTTGTGACAGAATCATGGAATGGTTGGGGTGGGAAGGGACCTGAAAGATCTCATTTCAAACCCCTGCCATGGCCAGGGATACTTTGCCCTATCCCAGGGTGCTCCTTGGACACTTCAGGGATCCAGGGGCAGCCACAGCTTCTCTGGGCACCCTGTGCCAGGGCCTCCCCACCCTCACAGCCAGGAATTCCTTCTAAATATCCCATCTATTCCTACCCTCTGGCAGTGGGAAGCCATTCCCTGTGTCCCGTCCCTCCATGCCTTGTCCCAAGTCCCTCTCCAGCTCTCCTGGAGCCCCTTTAGGCCCTGGAAGGGGCTCTGAGCTCTCCCTGGATCTTTCTTCTCTCCAGGTGAACACCCCAGCTGATCCAATTCCCACCATTCTCAAAACTTTTGCTTCTTCTGTGAAGTTTCCCAGGTTATGTTTTAGTGCAAGGGAAATGGTCTCAAGCTGCACGTGGGGATGTTCAGGTTAGATATGAGGAGGGAAAAAAAAATCACAGAAAGGGCTGTAAAGCATTGGAACAGCTGCTCAGAGCAGGGCTGGAGTCACTAAAAATGTGTGTCCTCTTGTTCTATCACCAGGCAGCACTGACAGAACCAGAGGACAGTCCCAAGCTATGCCAAGGAACGTATAGGTTGGATATTAGGAAGAAATTTTTCACAGGAAGAATAATAAAGTACTGGAATGCTCTTCCCAGGGAGGTGGTAGAATCACCATCTCTGGATGTGTTTAAAAAAAGACTGGACATGGCACTTGGTGCTGTAGTCCAGTTGAGGTGTCAGGGCACAGGTTGGACTTGATGATCTTAGAGGTCTCTTCCAACCTCATCATTCTGTGATTCTGTGTGTGTGGATGTGGCACTTGAGGACGTGGTTTAGTGGTGATGCTGGTTGATGGTTGGACTTGATGATCTTGGAAAACTTGAATGATTCTGGGATGGTGTGAAACCCAGCAGAGTCTTTGGGGAAGTCTGTGCTGTGTGAAGTGTGTGGCACAAAATGGAATCAGACAGGAGCTCCCCCCGTGCCGTGGGCAATGGAGTGTTTGAATTGAAGGCAGCAGGGCGTTAATGGCAGAGCTGCCTGTCCCTGCCTGTCTTGGTGGCACCTTGGAGCACTCCTGCCAAGCATCATCAGTGTCACATCTCCAGGAGATCAGGGGGTGGAGGCTCTGGCAGCTGGGAGTGTTTATTCCATGAGCACTCTCTGTAGTGCTTGTTCTGTGTCGTGACTCTGCCTTTGGTGCTGGGATGAGGCACAAGGGTTTAGAAGAATCCAGGGCTGGGTGGAGCTCTCAGGGTTCAAGTTCTGCCTCCCTGGCTTGGAGTGACCCCCAGAGCCACCAAGGCTGTGTCTCCCTAACTTGGAGTGATCCCCATGAGCCAGTGGGGGATCATGAGCCACCAGGGCCTGGCTCAGAGTGATCCCTACGAGTCACCAAGGCCATGTCTCCCTAACTTGGAGTCACCCCCATGAGCCACCAAGGCTGTGTCTGCCCTACTTGGAGTGACCCCCAGAGCCACCAAGGCTGTGTCTCCCTAAATCAGAGTGATCCCCACAAACCACCAAGGCCTGGCTCAGTGACCCCCACGAGCCACCAAGGCCTGGCTCAGTGACCCCCATGAATCACCAAGGCCTGGCTCAGTGACCCCCACAAGCCACCAAGGCCTGGCTCAGTGACCCCCATGAATCACCAAGGCCTGGCTCAGTGACCCCCACGAGCCACCAAGGCCTGGCTCAGCCACCAAAGCCTGGCTCAGTGTGATCCCCAGAAGCCACCAAGGCTGTGCCTTGCTGCCCATGGCAGATCCGTGGAGGCTCAGGGAAGCAGGGCTGGCTGCTGTGTGTGCAGCCTGAACAAATGGCTCATTTGCATGGTGGGCTCACATGTTTGCAGAGTCTGTTTTGGGCTGGAAAGTGCTCGGCTTCGCTTTCTGGTGAGCAGGTGTTTGGCAAGGAAGGAGCCATCGCACCATCAGCTGGGAGAGAGGAGGAATCTGCTCCCTGAGTGTTGATTCAGAAGTCATGGCTGCTGTTCAGGAAACTTTTATTGGAAGAGTTTTCTGAAGTTTTTTCCTTGAAAATGAAACGAGACACCTGCTGGGCTCCCACTCTTGTGCTTGTAACTCCCTTCTTCCCTGGGAGAAATCCTGACTTCTGTCAGGGAGCTGTGCAGAGCCACAAGGTCCTTCTTCAGCCTCCTTTTCTCCAGGCTGAGCCCCTTTCTCAGCCCCTCCTGGTGCTCCAGCTCCTTCCCCAGCTCTGTTCCCATCCCTGGACACTCTCCAGCCCCTCAGTGTCCCTGTGAGGGGCTCAGAAGTGTCCCCAAAGCTGGAGGTGCCTCAGCAGTGCCAGGCACAGAGGGACCATCGCTGCCCTGGTCCTGCTGGCTGCACTATTAAATTGATTAATTAAATTAGTCAGTGTTGCCTTGACTCTTAGTTAATGTGGAGTTCTCATTTATCTTTTTGCTGTTTGCAAGGTTTCCTTTAGGACTGAATTTCTGGCCATGACTCAAAATAAAGCCACAACTCCAGATTTGATTCAGACCTCACCAGGTGCCCCAAAGGGATTCTCGGGCTCTGTGGTGATTTTTGCTCATCCTGGTATCCTGTTTGTATCTGGTGTGTTCCTGAGTTGCCAGATGGATAAGTTTAGGCTCTTTTGCTCTTTTTTTCCTGACTCCATGGATCCCTGAGGTGATGGCTGTGGCTGGAGCTGTGGGACTCTGTGTGGGCTCTTCTTCCTCAGCATTCCCACATCCCTGTCTGTGGGTTTGTGTTTGGATTGGCGAGTGGGAATTACCATTTTTTAAACACTTCTGCAGCTTTGCAAGCTTTAATCCTGAAGAAATGAAGCCTGTCTGCCCTTTCCTCCTGGAATGATTACAGAAGGGTTTTAGCTTTAGGGAGAACATTGGACAGAAGCTGCTGTTGGAAGGCAGAGGTGCAAATGGGATTTCCTAAACGCAGCCTTGCTCCAGCTCTGCCCTTGTGTAACACAGTGGCAAAAATAGCAGCTCTTTCTGGGAAAACTGGAGCACTCTTGGAAGGTCCCACCTGTTCTGTGCTCCTTATAGTTCCTTTATGTTCCTTACAGTGCATTTTCCAGAGGGATTTTGGCACTGTGGGAGCTGGGCACAGCAGCAGCCACGGCGCTGGGGCTGTTGCCTTTTTCTGTGGCCCTTTTGTGGGGATAAGAAGGTCAGTGGCACCAGTGCTGCTCGTGACACTTCCCCCTGACAGCAGGGCAGAGCTCTGGGGCTGTTTCCTGGCCTCTTGCTTTACTCAGGGTTACGTGTTTGGCCTTCAAACTGGCGCAGGATGATGACTGCAGTCTGCTGCTGTGGCACTGCCTTTCTTCTACGGCTCTGAAGCCCTCATCCCACAGCACAAACGTGCTGAGGGACTCAGGGGATCCCTGTGCTGCTGCTGGGTCTGGATATGGAAAGGTGATGGGAGAAAATGCTGGCAAGGGGTTCCCATTTCTCCTAGAAGCTTTTATTCCAGATTACCCCATGCTGCTTCCCCGGTGGTGAAGGCCCTGTGAGGGGTTGATACATTGTCTCAGCAATTCAGAGTTGATGCGGAGTGAGTTTTGGACTGGAGGTTCTATTATTCATTTGTTTTGGCCTTCATTTTGAGGCCCTCAGAGCATTTTACGAAGAACTACCCCTGCTCTGGAAAACCAGCAGAAGGTCCTGGAATATATTGGAATATATTGTATTGGAATATATGTACTGGAATATATTCTCTTCCAAAAAACCCCCAAACTTCAGAGCTACATGACCGAAGGGTCAACAATAAGCACCCTTTCCTCCTTCCTTTTATTCTTTTATTGTGTTTAACTTGTTGGTGTTCAATGCCTTTTAAAAATTATTTTTTATGTTTCCAGTTTGAGTTTTTGTATTGTTGCTGGCATTTCTTGCTCCCATGATCAGATTTTATTTCAGTCAGAGCTATGAAATAGTTGAAGTCAGACCAGCACAAGATGATTAATTTTTCCTGTCTCCCAAGATCATCTTTTGAGACTATCAAGACATATGTTCTCAAATAGATTCCCTGGCAATGTGGGGGTTATGGGAGTGGCTGAGCAAGGCTGTGCCCTTTCCTTCCTGTAAAACTGGGATGGTTGGAAGATGCCAATCAATCAGTTTTGTGTAGTGCTTACATCTTTTACTCAAAACAAATTTATAAGATGCTTTACATCCTGCCCAACAGGAAGTAGCTTTTGATTATATTTCTCCTCTCAGCTGCTATTTGTGACCCATGAGCTCCCTGGTGAATTCCCAAGGAATGCTGCGAGCCAGGGAACAGGAGCAGAATTCCCTGAGGTTGTGCAGAGGGTCTGAGGCACAGCTGGGAACCAAACCCCAGTCACCCGACACCACCCTGCCCTTGCCTTAACTACTGTACAAGAATTTCCTCCTCCTGTGCCTCTAATAGAAACTGCAGGGCCAAATGAAGTGGGCAGATTGTAATCACTGCTGCCGAGTTATCCCAGCGGTGGAATTACTGCAGCTCTCTGCTTTTCCCTACTAATTTGGAAAGTTTGCTGCCTCTTCCCCCTCCCTCCCTCCCAGAGCTCCACCTTGCCACATTCCAAGCTCTGCCTTGTGGGAAAAAGAGCCCGAATGACCAGAAAGAGCCCAGATGTTGTGGCTGGGGGCAGGAAGCACAAGTCAGCTCTGCCTGATTTGTGAAGCTAAAAATAGTGAGAACATTAATACGAATTTCTGCCTTCAGCTGCCTGGGCAGCCTGGCCTCTCCAGAGGCATCTTCCTTGTGGGAGCCCTAAGCACAGGGAGCAGGGCAGGCAGCTCGTTAGATTAATTCCTCAGTGCCTTGGTTCCTTGTTTTATTTGCATTACAGGAGTGCCTGCAGGCCTGAGTGCAGCTGTGTGAGCCTAAAGATGATGAATTTCAGAATAAGGAAATGTAGTGAGTGACAGGGAGGGGACAGAACCTGCAGCCACGTGGCACCGACAGCAATAAACCTGGGGTGAGTTGTTTATTTTCTGTCAGTGAATCTCTTCAGCTCTTCCCCAGGCTCCTCACTGGGAGCTTGGTGGATAATTGGGAAAAGCAGGCACTGTCCCCTTCCTGAAGCAGTACAGGAGGGTGGTTGCTTGGGATGGTCCGTGTGGGTGGTGAACGTCCTGCACAACCTTCCAAAGTCACTCTGAATCCCCTTTTCAGTGATTTCATGTCAGGGACAGCCACTGGGAGAGCACATTTGGGCATCTGGGGGACTGGAGAGTGTCTGGACAGCGTTTTCCAGCCTTATGGGTGGGGTGGGGAGGGTGGGAACAACGTGATCAAAGTGGCTTTTGTTCCCTGCAGCATAGATTATAGTAATGTTGCTATGGCCACAAATCTCCTTCAAATTGCTGCAGACAATTCATGAATTTCCTTTTTTATTACATCCTAACACTGAAAACCAGCGAGGCTGCCAGAAACCTCTCCCAGGGAAATCTCTAACCGCTGGAGATGTCAGGAGCTGCAGGAGGGGCTGGAATACAGGTAGTGTGAATATTGCTGTACTGGGGGCTGCTGTAAAAAAGGGAATCTCTTGTTGCTGGAACTTTGGGATTATCTTGAGGTGAAGTAATTAAATTAACCCAAAATATCAAGCTGCTCACTTGATCCCGTGACTCCTGATTAATTAGTTATTCCCATCTCCAGGGTAATTGGAGTATCAGCATGCCTGAGTCATAGGCAGTGGAGCCCTGTGAGCTTTATCCTGTTCTGCTTCCTTTCCCAAGGAAGCTGTGTGGTCAGGAGAGCCTCACCTGGCACAGCAGTGGGAGATCCCTGGTTGGGAGATCCCTGGCAGTGCTTCCTGCTGCTGCAGCACATGGGAAGTTTTATTTTATCCTCCTGTTTGTAGCCTTGCTCACTCACAAAGGAGCAAAATTCGGGCGCTCTGAGCACTGGGGGTGAGGGATTTGTGATTGGTTTCTTTGTGGTTTAAGTCAGGCTGTACATCTTGTGTGAAATCACTCATCAGAAACTCTTGTCTTTGTGGGCAGAGAGGGAGGGAGAGGGGAGGAAGTCGGTTTTGGCTGCAGCTTTCTCACCCCACAGCTCCTTGTGAATTGGTCTGTGGGGGTTCTCTCAGGGCTTGGGGAACAGGGCTGTGAACAAGACTCCTAAACACCACTTGGTCACTGCCTTCTGTGGCCCTGGGCAAGTCATTTAGCTCTTTCTTGCTTTAATTGGCCTAATTAGTGCCTTCAAGGTATCTCAATTTCTGGTAATTGCTGCTTCTGGTTGTACACCAAGGCAGTGACCAAGAGCCCTGGGCATGTTCAGCCTGGTTCCTTGTTAGTCTGTAGCCAAATAAACATCAAAACTCCTTTTGCTGTTTGATGTGACAGCTTGGAGGTGATGACTGAGCTTAGAATCCCAGATGGTTTGGGTTGGAAGGACCTTAAAGCTCATCCCATTCCATCGCCTGCCATGGGCAGGGACACCTTCCACTGTCCCAGGCTGCTCCAGCCGGGCCTGGGACACTTCCAGGGGTGGGGCAGCCACAGCTTAACCCAGAGCATGGCTGTGACCATTCCAGTGCTCAGATTATACTGCTGTGACCTTGTTTGAAAATCAAACTCATGTTAATTTAATCAGTTTGTTAATTTGTTCTTCATTGAAACCCATCCTTGGTCCTTGTCCTCTTCTGTATCATGGGGTAGATTTTTTGGTTCCATGTGACAGAGCACGAGCTTTTCTCTTCATTTCACAAGCTTAGACTCACATTTTGTGTGTCTGCATTTCGTACTTTTTGAGGAACTGCCAGATTTATGCTTATTAAATATGATGGAACCTTTCTGCCCAAGAGTAGCAATCATGGGAAAACGGGATTTGGGTTTTCAGGGACCCTAAAGATGTAGTTCCAACCCCCTCCCCTGGGCAGGTTGTGCCTTTCAAGTGTCTGGGTAAAGCCCAGCCAGTGTTTTGGCTCTTTCATGTTTATGGTTTGGATCGTTCATGTTTATGGTTTGTTCTTCTTGGGCTGTCTGGTTTTTGTGGGTATTGTGGGTCTCTTGTGCAGTGCTTCAGCAAGGATCAGCATTTTGGGGTGACTCTACACAAAGTTCAGGAAGAAATCCTAATGATTCACTGGAGCCTCCTGGAGCACTTGTGTGATGAGACAGAGAAGGACAAATGTGTGGGAACTCAGAAATCAATGAGGATTGTGTGGAGATGGAAACAAAGGAGGGAAGTGTCCTGGAGGAGGAATGAGGGATGAGGAGACACATTCAGTTTGTGGGCAGAGGCCGTACACCCTCATTTCATTCTTTTATTTCTCCTGTGTTTTTTACTTCCTTCTCGTGCACTGTACCCACACTTCTTGTTAATTTCTAAGAAGAGAAATAAAATACTGAAGCTGTTTTGGCAGCTTCAAAAGCAGGAAATCCACATTACTGTGGTGAGGCTCCATCAGCCCGTTCTCACACTGTGGCATGAGCTTTGCCACCCTCAAGTGTCCTTCCCGTGGCACAGTGAGCTCAGACTGGGCTGCTGGGGCTCTCTGAGCTCCATGTGTGGCTGGAGAAATCCAGACTATCCTGAATGGACAGGCTTGGACAGCTCCAGCACCCACTGCCCTGCTCAGTGCAGTTCTCATGTCCCACATCCACGGTGAATTCTCATGTTCACCCCACAAATACTGATTGAGCAGAAAGATTGATCATCAGGAGAAGCATAAATAAGCTCTTTAGCCAGTACTTAGTGTGCTGAATGTTAGTGTGATGTTTTTCTTCCTCCAGAACTGGAATGCTTGGCACAAGAAGGATGTGGATCTGTTAGAGTGGGTCCAGAGGAGGCCCCAGAGATGCTCCAAGGGCTGGAGCCCCTCTGCTCTGGAGCCAGAGCTGGGGGTGCTCACCTGGAGAAGAGAAGGCTCCAGGGAGAGCTCAGAGCCCCCTTCCAGGGCCTAAAGGGGCTCCAGGAGAGCTGGAGAGGGACTGGGGACAAGGGATGGAGGGACAGGACACAGGGAATGGCTTCCCACTGCCAGAGGGCAGGGATGGATGGGAATTTGGGAAGGAATTCCTGGCTGTGAGGGTGGTGAGGCCCTGGCACAGGGTGCCCAGAGCAGCTGTGGCTGCCCCATGATCCCTGGAAGTGTCCAAGGCCAGGCTGGGCAGGGCTTGGAGCAGCCTGGGATAGTGGAAGGTGTCCCTGCCCATGGCAGGGGGGTGGAATGGGATGAGCTTTAAGGCCCTTCCCAGCCAAACCAATCTGTGATTCCATGAAATTCCCCCTTGCCCAATTTTTTGAAGAGTCTTTGACAAGATGATCTTTCAGGTCCCTTCAACACAGACCATTCTGTGATGATTTGAAGTGTCACAAATATGTGTCAAGTGTGGGTCCTTTGTAGTCTCTGTGGCCACATTTTGCAGAGGACACAGCCCGCAGCAAACAGCACACGTGGCTCCAGGTGATGTTCCCTGTGAGAGGGATGGATCTGTTCTCTGATGCAGGGAATTCTCTGTCATGCAGCAGGTGGAATGTGCTGCTTCCCACCCAGAACTTGCTGATTTTTCTTTTCCTTCTTTTTCACGGAATTCTTCACTGCCGGGCTCGGGTGGGCTCAGGAGCTTTGTCATAAAAAGCTTCCAGCTCTAATCCCTCAGTGTGCCATCAAAACACAGATAAAAAATAATACAGGTCCTCCTTGGTGTGTGTGTGTGGAGGCAGAGAGGGGCTGGGAGGTGGATTTTTGGAGGAAGGGCTGTGTGGAAATCTTTCCCAATTTCTGTAATCTGTGTTTAACATTCTTGTCCTGTGCTTCAGCCCCTCACCTTTAACTGGAGTGCTCTGAGATTGCTTATCTGAAAGAGATGGAGGTTCATTATGTTAATTGGCTCTGAAATGACTGCAGCAAATATCAGTAATTGGTATTATTATTCTGCTCTTGTTGTGTCCTAGGGTTTCCAGGGAGCAGAAATGAATATGGAAACCTGCTCTTTGTGCTGTGGTTGCTGTCAGAACCTCACGTGAGGCTGTTCAGTGATTCTGGTAGCAAAGAGTGGGACTGGTGACATGGAGAGGGGACAGATCCCTGCTCAGAGATGTCTTTGTTTAATCCCAGCTCCAGGAGAGCTCCCTGCTCCGACTGAGGGGAGTCAAAACTGTGAATACAGCAAAGACACGGCCACTTGCCAGATGAACTATGGATGTGTGGCTGGAAAATTGATTTTAGGAGGGAGCAAGCGTGGAATAAACTGGTGCTGCCACTCCTGACTGTGCTGCCTAAAATTGTTTGGAGAAGGGATAACTCCTTCTGGCATGGTGTGTCTGCCTGCTGCTGACAGCACTATTTCTACCCAGTTATGAGATGGTTTTTCCTCAAAACTCTTCTCTCCCAGCTCTCTGCTTTGTCCAGAATGGTTTTGTCCCTCATGAGGCAGAGTGGAGCTTTCCTGCTGGTGCTGACAGGAGTGAGCTGGGGCATAAATTGATCCTCTCTAAGCTGCAAAGCAGAGCAACATTTTGGTAATTTGCTGTAATGGGATCTCTGTGCTCAGCAGAATTTGTAATGTCAGTTGGGATTTGGTGTGGATGGGAGGACATCAGAAAGAAGAGAGGGTGGCTGGATGGGGCAACAGTGGGGCAGCTTTGATCTCTCTGTGAGCAGGGACAGGACACAGGGAATGGCTGGAGCCAGGAATATCCAACCTAAACCAGGAAGGTTTAAGTTGGATATCAGGAAAAGGTTCTTCCCCAGAGGATGTGGGACACTGGAGCAGCTCCCCAGGGAATGGGCACATCCCAGAAGCTGCCAGAGCTCCAGGAGAGTTTGGACAACACTCTCAGGGATGCACAATTGGGATGGTTGGGGTGTTTGTGCAGAGCCAGGGGTTGGATTGAGACCCTCACGGTCCAACTCTGGGTATTCCAGGATTCTATAATGGATGAGGAATTTAAGAAATTTGGGGTAGGAGCCAGAAGCTGGAGTAAGGACAGCATTAGCAGGTAGGAGATCAGCTCCAAAGACAGGAAATGAGAGTGAAGGAAATGTGAAACTGCTTTTACTTCCTTTCTTTCTAAGCACATCTGTTTGTTTCCACTCTGTTCCCTGGTCATCCCTAGGGGTCTGGTTCTGGCAGAGGGCTGGAGGGTGACACGCCTGAGGAGTGCTGGGCTGCTGTTGATCCATGGAGAGCCATGACTGGGATCTGGCCAGGACACCCAGGAGTCTGAGAGAGGCCTGTGGCCATCCGGACTGGAGGGAGAGTAAACCATGCTCACTGTGAAAAATGCCAATCACTTGTTTTTAAAAATTTAAAAGTTTAATAGTAATAAAATGGTTATAAAAATAGTAATACAGCTAGAGTAATAATAATTTGGACAATTTGGATTAGGACAATATGAGACAATAGAAACAAAGGGTTACGGACGTCCAGGTACCTTTTTCTGGGCAAAATAAGCCCGAAAAAGGACACACATTAACAAAGGATTAACCCTTAAAAACAACAGCCTGTTGCATATTCATACACCTCATACATGATGCATAAATTCCATTCAAACACAGGATTCTGTCTGGTCATCCTCAACTTCTTCCTCTGAATCCTGACAGCGCCTTCGATGTGGGAAGAAGTTCATTTCTTTTCATAAGAGGCCAATAAATTCATTTTCTCTGAAAGATTCAGGTGTCCTGTGGCTGCTGTCTTGCTGTGAGTCCTTTCTTTACAAAAAGTATCCTACATAGCATAGTTTCTACTTTAACATTTTTTATAACCTAAAACTGTATTTACCACACTACTTAAGAGAATGAATCCAGCATTACTTTCTAACACAACACATCTAATATTCATTTGAATATTTGCAAAAAGCCAATCATAAAATACATGCATTTTTCACACTCAGTGTGTAGGGCACAGGAGTTATTCCTTCTGCATTGTGGAAAAGCAGGTGTTTGTAATGATTCCCCTCCTGTTCCTTCCTGTCCTGTAGCAGCCAGGCTGGAAGTTACCAAGGGAGTTGATTTTTCCATCCCTGGGGTCCTGTAATCAAACCCCAACTACGTTTGTTCAGACCAAATCACAGATACCTGAGGGTATTTGTATTATAATATCTGTAAATCAAGCCAGGTACTGATTGCACTTTTACCCTCATCTCCAGCTCCAAGCATCCTGGTTTCTTCTCCTGCTCTCTGCTTTTCCAAGCATTAGTTTGCTTGGCAAAACCAGAGGGATCTGCCTCACCTTTCCAGCTCTGGAATCAGAGATGAGCTGGACCAGCTCATTAAAAGCTGAGTTCCAGTTTTGGAGGTGCTGTGAGTTGGGAAGAGTGTTAGAGCCATGTTACAGCTGTATGGGATACTTAAAAAGAATGGAAAATATTGATTTGCACAAGGAGAGCTGCTTGGAGGCGGTGGATGAGAACATGGAGGGCAAGGGAGTCCTTTTTTTCTCTCCAGCTGCCTTGTGGATGCCTGGAGCTTTGTGAAGAAATTTGCCACAGTCTGATGCACCCATTGTGGAATTAAGGACAAACTTTGATGCTACTGTTTTAGGACTGTTTCCTTATTATTTGAATCTTTGCTCAGAAAAAAAGTCTCAAGGTATTTTTTCACCGTGTCTCTGAGTCTTCTCTGAGCAGCACAAGACATTGTTGACCTTTCAGTGGACTCAGATTTTCTGAAGTTTCACCTCTTTTTATTTAATTTCTAATTTTTAAAAATAAAACATTCCTTAGATTAAAGTTGGAATGATACAACTTCCATCTGGGAACTATTTTAGATGTAATTTGAAAAAACAGGCTGTAAAACACACACTCATAAAAACAGTTTGTCCTTTCCAGTGTACTAGAAAATGATTCTCAGCAGCCTCTTAATGCCCTCTGCTCGCCTGTATTTAAGCTCCATGACATGCTCAGAGACACAGTTACACTGGATTTTAATACTGAGTCATACATAAATTCCCAGTATGGATCATTTGGGGGAGATTAATATGGAGAATATGTTAATAGTGAAGAATTTGAAGTCATTGCAGATTTTGCAGCACTGAGTGTGCACAAGGAGCTTGGTGACTGTAAAGTTGCTGTCCAGTTCAGCTTGAAAATGAGATCACTCAAAAAATGTGCCTTTAACTTTGGAAATTCTGTGGGTGTGCACAAATACTCCTGCCTTAGAAACATGGAATCCCAGAATGGTTTGGTTGGAAGGGACTTCAAAAGGTCATCTCACCCCATCCCTTGGGCAGGGACACATCCCACTATCCCAGGCTGCTCCAAGCCCTGTCCAGCCTGGCCTCGGACACTTCCAGTGATGGAACAGCCACAGCTTCTCTGGGCACCCTGTGCCAGGGCCTTCCCACCCTCCTGGCCAAGAATTCCTGCCCAATATCCCATCTAAGCCTGCTCTGTGTCTCTGGGGAGCCATTCCCTGTGCCTGGGGCCTCCCCACCCTCCCAGCCAAGAATTCCCTCCCAATATCCCATTTAATCCTGCCCTGTATCTGTGGGAAGCCATTCCCTGTTCCAGGGCCTCCCCACCCTCTCAGCCAAGAATTCCTTCCCAATATCCCATCTAACCCTGCCCTGTGTCCTGTCCTTGTCCCATTCTCTGTGCCAGGGGCCTCCCCACCCTCCCAGCTAAAAATTCCTTCCCAATATCCCATCCATCCCTGCCTTGTGTGCTGTCCTTGTCCCATTCCGTGTGCCAGGGCCTCCCCACCCTCCCTGCTGCCAAGATTTCCTTCCCAGTATCCCATCTAACCCTGCCTTGTGTCCTGTCCTTGTCCCATTCCCTGTGCCAGGGCCTCCTCATCCTCCCAGCCAACAATTCCTTCCCAAATCCCATCTAACCCTGCCTTATGTCCTGTCCTTGTCCCATTCCCTGTGTCCTGTCCCTCGTGGCACTATCCAAAAGTGTGGATCATTTTTTTGCAGGTTTCTGGACCCCAGCTCCCCAGTTTTGGCTTTTTAGCATTCCTTGTGCCTCCAGCTCTACTCAGGGGCAATTTTTTGGTACGAGGCAGGAGCGAGGCACCACTTGCCAGCTTAAGGATTTACCAGCTGATCCCATCAATTTTCCATAGGGTGCCACTGATTTCCCAGGCTTTGATTTGATGCTGTTTTTCATGAGCATCTCCCTCAGCCCCAGGGAGGTCCCTTGATTAAGTCATTAGTGCTCAGTGGGACCTCATGGGGAGCCCAGGCTGCCTCAAATAATGAGCTGAGACAAGAGTGGCAGCATCAGATGGATCCTGCCCCATCCCTTCCCCTTCTGATTCTTTATTTTTCATGGTGGGCTTGCTTACGGTGCCATCTGATTGTTGTGAGTGGGATATGTTGTGGAGAAATGAAATTGAGCAAGGATCGTGTAAAAATAATGTCTGGCCATGTTTGGCTTGCCCTTCCCCTTCTTCATCCCCAACTTCAGGGTTTGCTGGAGACTTAAAAAATTCCAAACAAACCAAATCAAACACCGAATTGCTTTTGAGTAATGTGAAATCCTGATTATGGAAATGTGAATAATGTATCACAGCACACATTCATGTTCTGCCTGCTCAGAAATCCTGCTGGTGGCCTGTGCGTGGGCATCTAAAGGGAATTTAAAAAAAAACTTGTTGGGGTGCCTGTGTGAAACCAATACCTTCATGATGGTTTTGGGTGTAAGGCAGCACTGATGTGTATTTTATGGACAAATAAACTATTGAGGTCTTTTCCAAAGGAGCAGGAAGCCTAAATTGGGTATTGCAGCAAAGCAAAGCAGCAGAGAAGGTGGATGAGGAGCCTTGAGTGGGGATTGATGGATGTTCTTCATCTGGGAGAGGGGAATGGTGCCATCCTAAGCTTTTTCTGTGTTTGAAAATCCTGTTTTCAATTGTTCATATCATGCCAAACTTCAGGTAGAACATTCCAACTAATTGCTTGCTGGTGCTTTTTGGGAAGACTGTAATTCAAACTGTTCAGCTGTTTTGGAGGATGAGACTGAGAAAATACATTTCCTTACAACTAAAAATAAATACAAATAAAGGCAGGGTGACCAATTCAAGTCATGGTGCCTCTGCACTTGGGAGCAATGATTGGATATTTGGCAAATACCTCATTTGCAGTTCCCATAAAAATCCACCAAAGCTGGGCCAGTTTGAAAACACTGAGGGAATAAGGGCAGGGAATTAAGAGGGAGAGGAGGGAGAAAAACTGTATTTCTAAATTATCACTGAATACCACCCTCGGGTTGGATCCTGTCCTCACTGTTCCCATGGACTGTGTCATTTTGGGGAAGCTGCTGGAAACAATCTCTGCAGAAAAAATTCTTCCCAGAGCACTGGTTTTGAACAGCCTGGATTTAGTTTTGCAGGGATGATGGAATTCAGTGGGACCTGCCCTCTCTGTGTGTGCCTGTATGTGAAAATACGTATTTATATATAGGTGTGTGGTGGTGAGGATGATAAAATATCCCTCTATGTAAATGTGAAAGTGTTTAAGGATGGGATTTTGAGCAACCTGGGGTAGTGGAAAGGGTCTCTGCTCCTGCCAGGGGGTGAAACTGGATGAGCTTTTGGGTCCCTTTCAACCCAAACCATTCTGTAATATATTAAAATCTGAGGCATCCCCTCATGAGCAGGAGCTGCTGGTCCTTGCCCATCCTCTGAGCCTCCTGTCCTTATGGAAGGACAATATTGGTGCTTTAAGAGCCAAATTTGGGTGGAAACAGCTTCAGAAGATTTTAGAAAACACAGTTGTACAAATTGTATTTTTGTAGGAATCCAGGCTGGAGGTGGGATGGTGGCATTGGGCTCTTGGCTTGGAGCCTCATGGAGAACAGTGGGGATAAAAACCTTCAGTATTCTTTTGGTGGAGGTGGTGGTGACCTGCAAGAAAAATAAACATGGCAAAATAAGCATTACAGAGTATTTTGTCTTCCTGATCCAGGGAATTTTTGTGGCACAATGGTTGAGATGACCACACATGTCCCCCATGCTGAGTTAACCCAGCAGGAATTAGTGCAGGAGATGTTCCAGTGTAACAAACCAAACCAACAAAAACCTGCTGGACTTTGAGATGGAGCCTGGACTTCACAGCCTCCTAATAAAGCTTTTGCAGGTGTTGAAGTTACAGAATTAAACATCACTGCTGGTGGCACCACCCATCGTTCCTGTGGTGACAAAAGCCTGCAGGAATTCCAGGTAACAGGAGGAAAATGTGGGAGTCACTGAAGGATGATTTGTCTTATCTGCTGGGCAAACACTTAGATTTGCCAGTTTTCCAGGTTATTTTTGTTTGATAGAGAGCAGATAAGCAGTTTCATTTTTTAAGCACCTCTTCTTGTGCCTAATCAATTTTCTCTTGTCTGTAGTGGAAAGAAATTGAGTGTCAAATTGTGCTTATAGGGAGGAGTGGTTCTCTGTGAGCTGCTCTGAGCAAATCCATCCTTGTGTGACCAGGCAGCATCAGAGCTGTCATGACGATCCTGTGAGCCCCTGTCTCTGCTCTTTTTTTTATCAGGATAGGAAATAAAAGTCATGGAAAAGCTGTGATAAAGCTGTAAATGTGATCATGGGAGTTCTTAGGAGCAGCTGCATCCTGGCCCTTGTGATTTTCATCAAGTACAGAGAACAAGAAAATCTGTGGAGTTCACAACACCAGTTGAATAAATTGTTCCAAGAATATGAGAAATAACTTAGAGCAATCCAGCTGATTTTTAAACTGGAGGACGGAGTGAGCAGGGTGGGCTGTGCCTGGGGCAGAGGGCTCAGCCCTCCAGGAGCTGTGCAAAGGTACTTGTGGTTGCACTGAGCAGCCAAATCTGCTTCAGTTCCCCAAAAAACAAGGGTTTAATGCCATCCATGGACATGTGAGCTGGGAAATAGGAACAAAGAATGTTTTTACTGCAAAACCTGAATTTCTGAAAATACTGTTCAAGTAGCTGATTTAGCTCTGATATCCGTGTGTTAAAATGTGGGAAAAGCTGGAGATCCTGCAGAAGGAGCAGCAGGGCAGCTTTTGGATCAGGGTAAAAATATCTAGAGTTGAACTTCTAAACTCTCCTGCTATGCTTATGGGTCAGGAAAGAGACCAAAACTTGAATCCCTTCTCTGGGAGAAGCTGCTTGGGTGACATTGAAAGGTAGACATGGGCTGGGATGGAACTCCCAGGAGGGGATGGATTTGCTGCCTCTGAATTTATCTTTGGAGGTTGGACTTGTTTTTTCTTTACCTGTGGGAATGCTGAGATACCCAGAGAGGGTGACACCAGCTTGGTGGCAGCGAGCAAAGGAAGTTTTCATTGCCTTTCTTGAAGACAAAATCTCAAGGCACATTTTCTGCTGTGAAAGCAAAATGCTGTCATGGAACAGAGGGTGGCTTTGCACCATAAAATCCTGGAAATTCTTGTTTGGATCAGTTTCTTTCAAATAAATTTTGGCAGTGGGCTGGGAGCTTAGGAGAATTTTCTGGAAGGGGATTGTTGCCACTTCTATGTGTTCTTTCTGCTGGAGAAGGAAGAACTGTGCCAAGACAGATTCTGATGTGCCTCGAGTTATTCTTTGCAGCAGTTCATTTACCCCTGCTGAGCACCCCTGACTTCATGGTAATTCCCTGTGCCACTCAACTGGTTTAAGGTGAAAATGATTTGTAAAATCCTCAGCTGTCGGTTCAGGTGAAAAGGAACACCAAGAACCTTAATTTGAAGGTGCAGTTTTTATCCCTGAAAGTCTTGAGCCTCTGGAGTGCGTGCAAAGTGATTTCTTTAATAAAGGTTTTCTGAGTTAGATAAAGGGGAAAAAATTCCTTCTTTCCTCTCAAAATTAAGGCCTAATCATGGAATCATTTAGGTTGGAAGACTTCTCTAAGATTATTGAATCCAGCTCTGCCAAAGCCACCACTGATCCATGTCCCCAAGTGTCACATCCACACAGCTTCTAAATCCCTCCAGGGATGGGGGCTCCACCATGCCCTGGGCAGCTGTTCCAGACCTGGACAACTCTTTTGGGGAAGAAATTATTCCTAATATCCAATTGAAATAATGTCTTTTGTCTTGTTACTCCTTGCTGATAAATATTAGGAGTAACATGAATGTCTTGAGCCTCTGGAGTGCGTGCAAAGTGATTTCTTTAATTAAGGTTTTTTGAGTTAGATAAGGGGAAAAAAATCCTTCTTTCCTCTCAAAATTAAGTCCCAATCATGGAATCATTTAGGTTGGAAGACTTCTCTAAGATTATTGAGTCCAGCTCTGCCAAAGCCACCACTGATCCATGTCCCCAAGTGTCACATCCACACAGCTTCTAAATCCCTCCAGGGATGGGGGCTCCACCACTGCCCAGCTGTTCCAGACCTGGACAAGTCTTTTGGGGAAGAAGTTATTCCTAATATCCAATTGAAATAATGTCTTTTGTCTTGTTGCTCCTTGTTGACAAATGTTGGGAGTAACAGTTCCATGGTAAATGTCCTGTTTTCCTTATCCCCCCTCATTTCCACCTTGGAAATCCCTGTGCATTCCTTCTTTTCCTCTCTGTGGTTTTCAGATTTGAGCTTGCTGAGGGAATTTAGGGATTTTTAAAGGGAATCTTTGTCCCTTGGGGATTTCAGTGGTCACTTGACCATCCAAAGGTCAAGGTCAAGACTTGTGTCACCTACAAGAGGGCAAGAAAGGAGAATTTTGGCATCTGGGGTGGGTGATTGTGAGCACACAGAGCTCTCAGAGGAGCATTTCCAGCCTGAGTTATGCCTTGCCTTGTGTGCTGGTGGCTCCTGCTCAGCTGAAGGTAAATTATTACCTTAAATCCCTTTCCCTTCTGGTGACTCAGCAGCTTTCAGGGCATCTCCAACCTGCCTAAATTTGGATCTGAGTCTGAACCCAGCCCAGCAAAGTCTGTGAAGGTGCAGGATAAGGACAAGGCAAGAGAAATTTGGCAGGTTTGGACTGACTCTTGGGGCCAGGGAGGATAATTTCCCAATTTGTTTCTGGGAAATCACTTGGTTTTGTTCAGGTTTATGAAAGAAACTAACACTTTATCCTTCACCAGCCTGTTAAAATTCCTTTCTCACAGTGGGATCATAAAATCTTTGACTTTCTCTCTGCTTGCAACAACAGGTTTTGATTTCCCTGTTTGTGGGAAATTGGGGTCTCTGGAGTTTTTTATGGGGATTTCTCCCCCCACAGATCCCTCTTGTGTTATCCCACTCATAATATCAGGATTTCCAAGCACTCTTTCATTTCCAGCTCTGCTTCACATGTCCTTTTCTGGAGGATTAATGTGCTGGGTAACCTCTGTGCATAAACAATTCAGGAGCAAATGCTGGAGAGCAAATGCAGTTAATGGACCCTGATGGTTTTTTGGCTATTTTTATGGGACATGTTGCCTGAATTAGCCTAAGAAATTTTTCTGCTCTTAAATATCAGAGCTCAATTTAATGTTTTGTGTTGCCCAAACATCTGCTGGACTTTGGCATCTCCTTAATGGCACTTGGAGTGGGAGTGCCAGGAATGCTTTCCAGAGCTCTGGATCTGGGCTTGTGTTGCTCTGTCTTTATCATGTTGGCCTTCAGCTCAGGTTGGAGCATCCCAGGAATTATTTCCTGGGCATATTTCTGTATTAGGTTGTAATATCTGTCTGCATTAATGCAGGAGAATGAGCTTAAATAATTGTACTGAAACCAAATTTTAGATTGGCAGTGGCACCTCTGACAGTGGAGAAATAATGGTGGGAAAGAAAAAATCAGCCTGGATAAGAGCCTTGAAAGAAGAGAAAATAGTGAAGCAAGTGGAGATAATTGTCAAGGAAGAGTGAGATGAAAGCAGATTGGGATGTTTTTGTGACCAGGAGTAAAGGAAAAAGCTTTTTGGTGAACTCTGTGAGGATGAGCAGAGGAAAATGGACAAATTTCTCTGGCTGGTGACAAGATGAGGTGAGAAAATAAAACTGAGAGCATTAAATATCCCAAGATGCCATTTAGTGCCGTGTGTTCCCTCCCCCATGAACAGGGATTGCTCCAGGCCACCTGGGGCTGCAAATTCTCCATCCCTGTTTCCTGTGGGGCAGGAGGAGATCTGTGTACGTATCTGTGAGGCTGGGTTTAATTTCCAGGAGGATGTAGGTCTTGTTTATGTTGGAGCAGCAAGCAGGAGAGGCCAGGAAGAGACCATGTGTGTAAGAGCAGGGCTGGATTCCCTGTGGAGCAGAGGAGCCTTCCTGGGCATCTCTCCACAGCTGCTCTCTGCATCAGGCATGGAAAAAAAAAAAAAAAAAAGGCAATTAAAATGTTCTTTAGAAAAGATAACAACAGCAAAGTTCTGTTTCAAAGGATGGAAGGCTCCTTATCCACTAAATTCATCCCATCACACAGATTCCTGTGATCTCCAGAGACCTTTAGGAGCTGCAGCTCACCACATCAAAGGAGTGTCCGTGGGGCTTGGAGTGCAACCATGGAATATTCAGGTGCCACAGGGGGTTCACAAGGCTCCGAGTCCGTGCCCAGGGAACAGATATTCCCTTGCTAAGACACCATCTGACAGCCTCCCCCTTCCAGACAACTCTGCATCAAAGGTGACCTGAAAAACTTTTTTTAATACATTAAAATATGTCCCAGACCTAAAAATGCCAAAGTCCAGGTTTAAGAACTTTCCCTCTGCTTAAAAGATGTTTCTTTGCAGAGTAAGTTTTGCTTTTCCTCACAGATTTTAAGCTCTGGGAACCATGGGCCTCTCTCCTGGCACAATGTCTGCGTGTGCTGAAGGGGGACACAGAGGGACCCACAGCAGGGGACAGTTGAGAATGATCCATGCTCCAAAACTCAGGTGGCATCATCTGATATCCTGCTGGCTTCCCACTGCCAGAGGGCAGGGCTGGATGGGATTCTGGGAAGGAATTCCTGGCTGGGAGGGTGGGGAGGCCCGGGCACAGGGTGCTCAGGGAAGTTGTGGCTGCCCCTGGATCCCTGGCAGTGCTCAAGGCCGGGCTGGATGGGGTGAGGATGAGGATTTCTCTCCTCTGCCCGTGGCACAGAGTGACCAGGGTCCAGCAGTGTCCCCTCTGTGCTGAGTGAGGATCAGTGCAGGTCCCTGTGAGCCCTTCCAGCCTTGGCTCTCCCTCTCTGCAAGCACCCCAACAGCTGGTTTGGGGTGAGCCACGTGTGTTCCATGGCTTGCTGTGTGTGGGTAGGAGATGGGGACCTCAGGAAAGCTCAGCACCCTGGGGAGCAGTGGGGACACCAAGCTCAGCCCCACCATTGTCTGCTGCCCAAAGCCCTGCAGAGCTTTGACCAGGAATGGCCCTTGTTCCTTGGACCTGGAACGGCCCAGGAATGGCCCTTGTTCCTTGGACCTGGAATGGCCCAGGAATGGCCCTTGTTCCTTGGACCTGGAATGGTCCAGGAATGGCCCTTGTTCCTTCCACCCTCCCACAAAGGAACTGTTCCAGACTGCAAGGCAAGATGGATTCTGTCACCATCTGGATGGCAGTTGCCTTTTGTCAAGTGGGCAGTTTGCCTTATCTCTCTCTCTGAGTGATCACCCCTCCTTGGGGAGGGGACATCTGCTGATAAGAGGCTATTGGATGTCACTGCATGACTGATAAGAACTACAGCATCCCACTGGGAGATGTGAGCCCAGAGGGAGGAGCCAAGCATTCCTACCTGGATATCATCTGGAGATCCTGGAACACCAACACAGCTTCTCCACTGGATTTCCCAGAGGAACAGCAGCTGCCTCTTCTGGATCTTTGGAGGAAGACTACCTGTGACAGTGTTCACAGGGGTCCCAGGATGAGGGAAGAGACGAGGATCTGACTCCATGTTTCAGAAGGCTTGATTTATTATTTTATGATATATATTATATTAAAAGTATACTAAAAGAATAGAAGAAAGGATTTCATCAGAAGGCCAGCTAAGAATAGACTAATAAGGAATGATAACAAAGGTTTGTGGCTTGGGCTCTCTGTCTGAGCCAGCTGGACTGTGATTGGCCATTAATTAGAAACAACCACATGAGACCAATCACAGATGCACCTGTTGCATTCCACAGCAGCAGATAATCAATGTTTACATTTTGTTCCTGAGGCCTCTCAGCTTCTCAGGAGAAAAAATCCTAAGGAAAGGATTTTTCAGAAAACATCTCTGTGACAACTACCCCCTTTTCTACGGGATCCCTGCTCCAGCAGAACCACACCTGACACTCCAGGGGGACTGCAGCCACAATTCCAATGGGACTGCTACCAACACCCTGACCAACAGTGTCAGGTTGTGTTCTGACTCTGTCAGGGCTGTTTTAGTTTACTGCATTGTTTATTTTATCCTTTTATTTTTCTTTCCTATTAAAGAACTTTTATTTCCTGCTCCCATATTTTTGCCTGAGAGCCCCTAAATTTAAAATTTATAGCAATTCAGAGGGGTGGGGAGGGTTCACATTCTCCATTTCAGGGGAGGCTCCTGCCTTCCCTAGCAGACTCCTGTCTTTTCAAACTGAGACAGTAACGTTTCCCTGTTTTCCTGGGATGGTTTCCCTAGTGGGATCTGGAATGGAGTGCCAGGCAAGCAGCCAGCAGACATCTCAGCATCTCTGTGTTCCTCCTCTCCAGCCCTGCAGCATCCAGGGCAGCTGGCTGAGGCCACCTCTGGTGGACAAGTGAGTGAACAGAGCAGCCCCTCATGTCCCAAACCTGAGCTGTGAAGTCCAAAACCTGGATTTGAAAAAATCCCACTTTTACACCACTCCATGGCATTCAGTAACAAATAAATTCCACAGCCTGGGGAGGGTTTTTACTCCAGCATGGATAAAGGAGATGTTGAAGTGACAGGGAACTTCCCTGCCCGCCTTTTGTGGGGACAATACAGACCAGCAGAGCAGAAAGACATCCAAAATATCACTTCCCAAAGCAGCAACAGATCTTTCTGTCAAAGGAGAGATTTCACAAGGATGGGCATGGCTGGATTCATGGCAAAACAATCAATGGGGATGAAAACCAACATTTCTCACCAGCCTGGGGTTGTGAGGCTGGTCCCTGAGTTCAAGGAATTAATTTTATTTTGATCATCCATAGGGAGGAGTTCAGCAGAACCCTGGGGTGCTGCTGGGACTGGAATCTTCAAAACATTTCTCCCCTGGCCAGCACTCCCGGAGGCTTTCTTGGATTGGGTCTGTGCCAGCCTCATTGTGCTCCAGTTTGTCACCTGCCTTGCTGTGTCCCAGCAGATGTGACAAAGCACTGCTGGCTCCTGATGGTGGGAAGAGTTTCTGTGTGTTCCTGTGGTTTGGCAGAGCTGCAGAAATCAGCATTTCCCCCCCGTTTTATTGTTTTATGGATCCCCCTCCCCTTCTGCCAAGTGGGAATAACATTGCAGAAAGTGCCTGTCCCTGTGAGGGAACAATTTGGTGGCATTCAGGAATTGCTGAGTCTTGAGCAGCTTCTGCTGGTCCAGCCAGTTCTTTGAAAGTTGGAATTTTTGGGTACTTTTTTTTTTTTTTTTGCTCAAATAGCAGCTTGAGATGGGCCAGAAACTGTTGTGACAGTGCCTCTAAAATCCTTAAGCTGCTTGAATCACTCCAAGGAGCCAGGCAATAAAAGAGCTGGAATAAAATGTATCCCTCAATGTCCTTCACTTCTGCTGACAACTACAGTTTAAATTACTGGTGCAACCCTTTAGCATAGCTGGCTTGTAAAAACTAATAAAATATAAAATGAAGTTTGAACAGAGACTTGCCACCTCTTCTCTGGTGGAGAGCAGAGAGAAATCACGCTTTTTTTGAGGGTCAGCCTCTGCTGGGGTGCTGTTATTACTTTAATGACAGTGATCAGAATAAAATATTAATATATGCTGGAATTGTTGCATCATATTAACTATATAGTGTTTATTAGACAAGAGCCTTCACTTTAATATAAAGTGCCATTTATTCTGTGAGGAGTTTGATGTTTTCCAGAGCTTACATTAAAATTAGGCTTTTTTAAAAAAAACTCTTAAGCTCTCTTCTAGTGGAAGGTGTCCCTGGCCATGGCAGGGGGTTGAATGAGATGATATTTGAGGTTCCTTTTAACCCAAAAAATTCTGTGACTCGCAGGAGAGTGGTTTGTTTGCCTGATGGATTTGGGCATTCCATTGCCATATGCTCTGATTCCTTGGCTCCTTTGCCCCAAGTGATCAGAGTTTCAGGGACAATAATTGGTGGCTTTGAAGGAAAAAAAAGGCAGGTTTTTATTTGGTAAACTGTCAGGATTCCAAGCTTGCCATGAAACATCTCCAGGGCTCCTTTTAACCCAGACAATTCTGTGACTCTCTTGGGAGTGGTTGCTTTGGGATTTGGGCATCCCATTGCCACATGCTCTGATTCCTTGGCTCCTTTGCCCCAAGTGACCAGAGTTTCAGGGACAATAATTGGTGGCTTCAAAGGAAAAAAAAAAGCAGATTTTTATTTTGTAAGCTGTCAGGATTCCAAGCTTGCCATGAAACATCTCCAGGGTTCCTTTTATTCTGTGACTCTCAGGAGAGTGGTTTGTTTGCCTGATGGATTTGGACATCCCATTGCCACATGCTCTGATTCCTTGGCTCCTTTGCCCCTGGTGGCCAGAGTTTCAAAATAATTGGTGAGTTTGAATTTTAAAAATGGCAGATTTTTATTTTGTAAGCTGTCAGCATTCCAAGCTTCCAAGATTCCATGAAACAACTCCAGGGTTCCTTTTACCCAGACAATTCTGGGACTCTCAGGAGAGTGATTTCTTTGGGATTTGGGCATCCCATTGCCACATGCTCTGATTCCTTGGCTCCTTTGCCCCAAGTGACCAGAGTTTCAGGGACAATAATTGGTGGCTTCAAAGGAAAAAAAAAGCAGATTTTTATTTTGTAAGCTGTCAGCATTTCAAGCTTGCCATGAAACATCTCCAGAGCTGGGAGAGGCAGCGAGGGCTGTGCAGATGCTGCAGCGTGGGTGAGGTTTGGAGTGGATATTTCACAGGTCACATTGAGATGAAACCCTCAGCTGTGGCTGTTGAGAAACATCTTCACTCTTCTGGAGAACTCTGGGAGGAACTTTGCAATCAGGGGAGGAAGGAAGGTTCTGTAGAAGGGTCCTGGCTGTTCTTGTTTCTGCAAACATTTTGTAGCTGATGGAACCGTGCCAGGACCTGCAGTCTGCCAGGAGAGACCAGCTCCCATCACCAAGTGTTTCCTTCTTTGTATCCCAAAGGTGTGGGCACTCAGGAAGTGTTTTGCCAGCTGAAGTGAAAGGGATGGAAGTGAAAGGGATGGAAGGGGATGGAAGCAGCCTTTATAAAGCAGCAGCAGCAGCCTCCAAGGACCAGCCCTGAGTCCCTGCCTGGAGCTGGGACTGGAGAGAGGCTGCAAGTATGGAACACAGTAGTGAGAGTCAGGGTGGGGAGAGGGAGGTTGAGATGCTCTGCTGTCCCAGAGGCTGTGTGGGGGGATGAAGGCAGGATGTGGATGATCCTTTTTGTTTTGAAACAAAGGGAAGTGCCACTGACTTCACCTGAGAAGGATAATCCTGGAGCCTTGGGCTTTTCTTAACAAAAGGTATTTTATTTTTCTTTTAATTTTGTTTTGTCTGTTTGTCTGCTGAGATCAGAAGGGTTGTTTGCAGCAGAGGTGTGGCTGAGAGAGGATTTGAGCTAGGGGAGAAACTGGATGAAGAATTGATGGGAATACTGGGCTTAAGGCTGGACTTGGTGGATGGAACTCGTGGTGTGTCACGGAACAGGTCGGGCTGGGTGGCTTGCAGGGATCCTCTTGGACCTTGGCACTTATGGAACAATGGAGATGATGACTTTATTTAATATTTTTGTGGGAAATGATCCCATGGATGTAATGTGAGAGCTGTCAATTATCAGGTGTTGTACAGGAAGAATTTTGGGTGAAGAAAGTGGAGAATGCCTGGAAGGGGCTCAGAGCTGATAGAGCAGGGAGCTGCTGATGACCCACATCTGATCCCTTTTAGATTTGTGATATCCCTTCTCCAGGTGATCTCATTTGTGCCTGATTCCTCCTTCAGCCTCCCTTACTCCTCAGCAGCCCAAATTGTCAAACTTCTGGGAGCTTCCAGGCTTAAGACCATGTCATAAATCACAGAATCCCCAGAATGGTTTGGGAGGCAAGGAACCTTAAAGCTCATCTTGTTCCACACCCTGCCATGGGCAGGGCCACCTTCCTCTCCCCCAGGTTGCTCAATCCCTGTTTGGAGAGGTGCAGAAGGAATGTTTGTGTCAGAATGCCTCTCTTGCACGATGCCTCGAGGCCATGCAGAACTTATCTCATGAGTTCATGTGGTCTTGTCTGTGTTTCTCTGTTAAACAGGAGGGAAACCCTTGAGATCAGCACTGGGAGAAAGAAGAAAGGAGGAGAAGGAGTCGATGTGAGATGTGGGACAGGTCTGAGCCAGAGAGCTGAGGGACAACAGGTAAAGCACAAAGGAGCTCTGCAGTGTCAGGCTGCCCCATGCCTGGGGTTAAGTTGTTTCTTCCCTTGCTGAATTTTAACATAATTCACCAAATCATCTCACACCCTTCTAACAACACTCTGCTCCTCCCCACAGTCCAGTTGAAATAATGTTGAGATGAGAAAAGCTTGTAAAAATAGGGCAGGACCAGCACAGTGTCACCCCCAGAGCTTTAATCAAGCTCCTTACATATTTTTTGGCCATCAGCTCTTTCATTTAATCATCCATTAATTGCTGAAAGTTTTAGCCAAATTCATTTGGCAGAAGTTGCAGGCGAAGAAGCAGCATTTCACAATATTCTGGTTTCAGCAGTTTTCAATTCTGACTTTAAAAGCAGTGTTGAATGTCACTAATGGTCTGAGCTCAGTGTCTGGGTGCCTCAGGATACAAATCCCTGCACACAGCTCAGGGGGATGTTGGGCTCTGAACATTTTTCGTCTTTAGCATCATTCTCTGGGCAGGTTCTTGTCCCCAAACTCTTTGTAATCAAGGTGTGAGGATTAGTCCATGGGTACTGATCACAGCTCTGGTGGGGGTGTGTGGTTCTCTGGGAGCCTTCCAATCTCACTGCAGAGGCTGGAATTGCTGCCAGCAGCACATTTCTCCTTCCCCAGTTTTCTTCTCACTCCTGTAAGGAAGCCAGAGGATGAGATGAGATTTTGTGCCCTGTGCTGAGCTCCTTCAGGCAAACTCAGGCTCTGGAGTATTGTCAGAATTGCTGATGAGTTTGGGCTCCAGCAAAGGTGTCAGGAGTGCAGCAAAGGAGTCAGGGAGTGGCATTTCCTGGCACAGGGACACAGGGACACCATGGGGCAGTGGCATCCTGCACAAAGCCGCTCTGTCAGCCCAAGTTCTGGAGTGGAAGCAGCACGTGGATTGTGACTGGGAGCCACCAGAGTTCCTCCAGTCAGAATCTGGCTGCTAAATCTGATTCCTGCTCTCAGGAAAACTTGGATGAGGTGTGATGGGCTGTGGTTCAGCACAAAGCACACGAGGTGCTCTCAGGATCCCTTGTGGCCATGAACTCTGCTCCTCTGCGAAGAGATCACAGCTGCAGCTCCAGTGACACACACATGGCCAGTCCAAGCCCCTGTTTTGACTCCCTCTCAGAGCATTTCTCCAGGAGCACTGTGTCCTTGGGAGCCGTGCTTGGAGCATCTGCTCTGGATATTCTTGGGCTGAACTGCTTCCAGCAGGCTTAGCAACTGTGCCTGTGATTTCCTGCAGGAAATCCAACCATGCAGGGTGCTGTTCAGCTTATGGGACTGTGACTGTCAAACCATCATGGCATTCTTAAGTTGACTTTTTTTACTACTTTTTAAAAACCTGGTAGCTGTCTCCCCACCCCCAACCCCATATCTGTGCATCTGTGGAGTTTTCTTTTCCTGCCTTGTTCAAGTGAAAGAGTAAATCCTTTTTGATTTATTCCAGAGCAGCCCTCGAGCTCAGCTCCTGTGAGAGCCTGCTGACTTGGAGTTCAAAAGATCTCACAGCTTTGAGGCCAGGCTGTGGTCTTCCATCTCGTCTCAAAGTTAAACTGAAAGAGAAAATTCCTTTTCTTCTTAAAAAGAAAATCACCATGCTGTGTAAGGGAATCAGACTTACCTGGAGCAGCAGAGAATGCCAACATGCAGAATTCCAGGTTAAAAATCTGGTTGTTTAGCAAGGCTTTATTTTCAAGCACTGAGCACGTTGTTTAGGAAGTGTTTTATGGAGATAAATACTCCTTTAAAAGCAGTGCTGTTGCCTGGCTGGGATCCAGCCTGTGATCCTACATTAAAGCATTTTTTGGGTGTTTAAACCACTACATTACCACGGTGGCTAGAAATGGAAGTTCTTATCCCTGACTTCCTGCAGATCTGCAGGGTTAGGTGACATTTTAGGAAGAAATTCTTTATTGTAAGAGTGGTGGTGAGGTGAATAGAATTCCCAGAGAAGCTGTGGCTGCCTCTGGATTTCTGGCAGTGTCCAAGGCCAGGTTGGACAGGGTTTGGAGCAGCCTGGGACGGTGGAAGGTGTCCCTGCCCATGGCAGAGGTGGAATGGGATGCTCTTTAAAGTCCTTTCCAGCCAAATCATTCCGTGATTCAATGAGGTGCAGACATATCTGGCATATATATATGTGTGTGTGTATGATTTATATACATATATAGAACAAAACAAACCTGTAAAAACTATTTATATCCTATTCCACTTCCACAGGACCCTGCTTAGTCCAGATTTATGCAGTTGTGGCTGCAGCTGTGAGCTTGGAAGGGCAGAGATAATGGATAGAAGACTTTTAATAACTGTAGGGACCCTCTTTTTAAAATCCAGCTCCTCTGAGCAAGGTGACCTTGGCTCTGACTTGGAAATCCAGCCCTGCAGGGGAAGGAGATGCTGATCCACAGAGCAAAATCTTGGCCAGACAGCAGCAGAAGAGAAGGCACAGGTTGGGCTGCTGTAGTTTTCAGCACTCTTGAAGTTGTCAGGCTTGCAGTTAAAACTATGGGTGCTCTCCCAAATTTGAATTTACACCTGGCAGTGGGGTATCTCTGTTTTTTAAAAAGCTCCAGTCCTGGAGTGGAGAGAGAAGCAGCTTTATTACAGCAGCACAAAGGACTGGCAGCATAAGTGACAGCTCAGGTAGCCCTCAGAGGTGTGAGGGAAATCTCACATGGTGTTTTCTCAGCAGAATTCTTCCAAAAATCCTTTCTTTCAAAGTTTTTGGGCCTGTGGAGAGTGTGCATGGGAACACCTTGGTGCTTTACTCATCTTTCCAGGAAAAAAAGTGTAGAAAGCTGCAACTGCAGTGATTCTCTGGCATGTGTGGGTACAGTAAAGGCACTGAGCTCTGGTGACAGTAAAGGACAGGGAACAGAGTGGCTTCTGTGTTCTGTGCCCACTCTCCCTGCTCTTCCTTCAGCAGAGAAACCCCACATTCTGACCTTCTGCCATGTTCTGAGACAGCAATAAAGTATAATTAAGTTTTCAGGCTTGCAGTTAAAACTATGGGTGCTCTCTCACATTTGAACTTACACCTGGCAGTGGGGTATCTCTGTTTTTTAAAAAGCTTCAGTCCTGGAGTTGGAGAGAACCAGTTTTTTTACTTGCCTCCAAGCAGCACAAAGGACTGGCAGCATAAGTGACAGCTCAGGTAGCCCTCAGAGGTGTGAGGGAAATCTCACATGGTGTTTTCTCAGCAGAATTCTTCCAGAAATCCTTTCTTTCAAAGTTTTTGGGCCCATGGAGAGTGTGCATGGGAACACCTTGGTTTTACCCCCTTTTCAGGAAAAAATGTTGAATGTTGAAAGGAAGCTGCAACTGCAGTGATGCTCTGGCATGTGTGGGTACAGTAAAGGCACACAGCACAGGTGACAGTAAAGGACAGGGAACAGAGTGGCTTCTGCTGTTCTGTGCCCATTCTTCCTGCTCTTCCTTCAGCAGAGAAACCCCACATTCTGACCTTCTGCCATGTTCTGAGCCAGCAATAAAATAGGAGTATGTTTTTTTTCCCCAAATCTAATTTGAAGCATGATGACTGGACCGTTCTTAAACAGCTTCCAACTTAACAATAAAGAAACTTCACGGAGTGCTTGGCAGGAGCCTCTGTACATAATTTAGATCATAATCAGATGCATTAACACATTTTATATGGATCTCATGGGGGCCAGGAAGACGAGGTGTGCTGGGTAATTTCTTTCCAGATTTCTTTACCTGATTGTTTATTACTCTTGGGGACTTCATTTGTGGTCCAAATGTCACCAGCAGAATCCTGCTGCTTCATGTGCCTGCATTCAGAGTAGCTGCTGGTGAGGCTTCAAATTCCTTAATTGCTCTGTTCTCTCAGTCTTTCCATCCAAAGGGAGGATGGGGAGGGAGAGAGGGAAGGGGAACAAAAGCAAGGACCCAAATCCTGCAAACTGCTGAGCTTCCCCTCTGCCTGGAGCTCCATGGCAGGGAAGGTGCTGAGAGTGCTCCTTGTTTCCCACTGAGTACAATCAGAAGCTGCTGCTGGAGAGCTGCATGGGGGAAACACTTCCTCTCCCTCCCTTTCCCTTTGAGATGTTCAACAGCAGCAGCTTTAATTTTATAAATCTCCTGAAAGCTTTTCCACACTCAGAAAAGAGAAATGGTCGTGTGTCTCTCGCTTTGCTTGATTGTTTTGCCATGAATCCAGCCATGCCCATCCTTGTGAAATCTCTCCTTTGACAGAAAGATCTGTTGCTGCTTTGGAAAGTGATATTTTGGATGTCTTTCTGCTCTGCTGGTTTGTATTGTCCCCACAAAAGGCGAGCAGGGAAGTTCCCTGTCACTTCAACATCTCCTTTATCCATGCTGGAGTAAAAACCCTCCCCAGGTTGGTGGGGTTTATTTGTTACTGAATGCCGTGGAGTGGTGTAAAAGTGGGATTTTTTAAATGCAGGTTTTGCTCCCAGATGGGAGCACAGCTCAGGTTTGGGACATGAGGGGCTGCTCTGTTCACTCACTTGTCCACCAGTGGTGGCCTCAGCCAGCTGCCATTGATCCAGAAGTTGGCACAACCAGGAATGAAACCTCCAAGGCAAGTCAGATGTGGCCTGGGTGTTTGGGCAGGTGAGAAAACTCAAGAACATGACAATGGCTGGCTTACACCCCTGGATTTGGGCCAGGGAACAGACCCAAAACAGGACCACAGCAGCCCATACCAAAACCACAGAGCTCCTTCTTCCCCTTTTTTTCAGTGCCTGATAATGGTACTGAAAACCACCCCAGGCAGGGGAGAAGCATGGATTTGTTTGCCTCTTTTTTATTTTTTCTCTTCAATAATTGTTTATCAACATCAGGTGATGATGGAACAACATCCCAGATTAGCTGAGCTCATAAAGTGGCTTTTACCACAGAGCATAATGATGATGGAGAAGTGAGTATCCTTAAAAATCAGAGTTGATGGGGTTGCTGAAGTTTCATTTTGTGTTCTGAGTGAATCCCTGTGTCTCACCATGTACCTCCAGTGCCTTGTGGTGTTGAAATGTCCACAGGGAGAGGGTGAAGAGCTGAGAGTTTGGGGCCTCTCCCACAAACTCCTGCCTTTCCCTGGGTTTTCCAGGTAATTGCTGAGGAATGGTGTTACTTGCAGGATATTCTCCCTCAAGATATAAAAGTTAAGGTTGTTTTGCTCTCCTGAACAAACCCTTTCACCTCCATCTCACGATTCAAAATTGGTAGGAGAGCCTCAGAACAGCCTGATGCAGGCTCTGAAGGGTTCATGTGAGCAGGGCAGGCAGGAGTGCACAAGAGGGAGAAAATATCCCCAGTCCCTTTGCTGTTTATAGCCATGTCACAAGCATTTCCTTGCTCCCAGTGCCCAAGTTCCCCGCTGGGATTGATGAATTCTCCTTAGGTCAGTGGTACACACAGTTTGGACAAGCTTGATGGCTTCTGGGTCCAGCCAGCAGAACTGCTGCTGAGCAGGAGGAATGAGGAATTCAGGTTGTCTTTAACATGGGAGTTCACTCTGCTACTTTAACCTGACAGGGGGCAGAGTTAGGCTGGATTTTAGGAAGAAATTCCTTACTCAGAAGGTGGTGAGACCCTGGCACAGGGTGCTCAGAGAAGCTGTGGCTGCTCCTGGATCCCTGGAAGTGTCCAAGGTCACATTGGATGGGGCTTGGAGCAACCTGGGATAGTGGAAGCTGTCCCTGCCCATGGCAGGGGGTGAGACTGGATGATTTTTAAGGTCCCTTCCAACCCAAACATTTCTGTAATTCTGTGATTCTATATGGGAGATGCTCTTTAAATATCACAAGGAAGGGAATAGACATAAATAAGGCACAATGGGAAAGATGGAACAACTCTTCTGGTGGTTGGGAATGAGAATAAAGTGCATTTTTGTGTATCAGGCAGAAGGATGCTGCCTTTTGTCAATGTGTGTTGTTGCCCTCCTCTGGCTGGAAACAGAACAACCTCCCAAGACTGGAGACTTTTTTGGGGGCAGAACTGTTGTGTTTCTTCAGAGTGACTTTGAAAAGAGTCAGGATCATTTTAGATGCTGGGAATTGATCAGTGCAAGGTCTCACCCTTCATCTGCAAAGCCACCCTGGGCAAGGGGCGACTTCTGAGCTGCTGGATGGGGACAAATTGTGCAGAGCCAAGGGATGCACCAAAGCCAGAACATGTTGCTAACATGGACAAACTCTGCAGAGGTGGGTGCAGGGCTTGGAGAGGCTTCAGAACACACCTTGCTGCAAGATGTGGCTCTGAGGAATCTGTCACCAAGGCCTGGTGACCCCACAGCCCTGTCACACCTCAGAGCAGGCAGCTGACCCCTGCCTGTCTCTCTGCTCGGTGCAGCTGGCTTGAGTTATGCATCAGGCTGAGAATTATGTGACAGATTTCATTAGCAAATCATTTGCTGACCTTCAGTTTTATGAAAATAGTCTGAAAGTGAGTTTATCAGCAGTTAGCTGTTCCAGCACAGAAGCAGGGGCTTAGAGGATTTAAGGGAGCTGCATCCAGCACTGGTGATTTCCACTCGGGTGTGTTAGACCGTGTCCTTGAAGGCTGCTGATACTAAGCCAGGCAATCCTGGTCAGCAAAAAAACTGACTTGTGCTGACATGGATTTTTTTTCCATCTGGATCGGGACCAGCTAAGTCAGGGAGATAGCTGTGTGCCTTGCAAGAGTGTCTTAAGGGTGAAACCTTTGCTCTGCATTTGGAGCCATTTCAAAACGTGAATCCTAGGAACTATAGATTTTGTCTTCTATGGATTTTGGCAAGACCGTTGAAGGAGCAGCTGAAAGGGAAATGAACCTGAGAGGAGCTTTTGACTTCGGTGAAACTCAATAGTTACTTTCCAGTAACAGGGAGGCATTAAAAAAAAAAGGCCAAACCTGATGACATCTGCAATTCAGACAGCATCTAATCCATGCTTTTTTCTCCCACTACAGCAAACAGACAGGATCCAGGGTGGGATGTGCACACCTTTCCCTGCATGTTGGATACACAGAAGGATTTGGGAAATGATTGTGTAGTGCTTGAGCAGAGAGCTAGTCCTTAAAAGGCTGTCCCTTAAATGTCTTTTAATGCCAGCCCAACCCATTTAATCTCACAGCGTTGCTCTCATGAATGTTTTATCACCTCCTACAAGTATTAAGTCCTACAATGCCACTAAAACACGTTGAATTTTAGTGAAACTGGTGAAAGTGTCTTAACTGAAGAGATGTATTCCTGTGTCCAGAGGTAAATGTTGAAGAGAGGGAAGCACGGTGTGCAGGGAGGCTCCTTGCTGCCACCAGCTCATACATCCAGTGAAAAGCTTACTAAGAGTTATTTTTATTACCCATTACAGCTTTATCTAGTTCAGATATCTCCAGGAAAGGCTTCCACCTTCTCTCTGGCGTTTCTGTGAATTGTAGAACAAACAAGTTTGAAGGGATCTTTGGAAGTCTCTAATTCAATGTCCTGCTTGTGGCAAAGGTAGATGAGATTGCTCAAGGCTTTGTCCAGTTGAGGTTTGACTGTGTGGGCTGGAGCTCTCCAGGCTCCTCTTCCAGTCATTGGTTTTCCTACTGAATATCCACACAGAAGAATATTCAGTAACCTGAATATCCACACAGGAGGATACTCAGTAACCTTGCTGCTGTCAGGGTAATCAGCATCTGCCAAGGATGGTTTCAGAAGACAAATCAATGAGGTTCAGTTTGCCCACAGCACATCTTCTTACCCTTCATGGCCATGGGAATGGATTCCAGGAGGATCTGCTCCATCCATCCCTGCCCACAGCTTTCAGCTGGCAGCAAGGTGTTGCTGTCCTCTTTATTCCAGGTACAAACCCTCTGCAGAGTGAGTTTGTGCTGTCAAAGTTAGTACTCAGAAAAAGAGTGCAGGTAACCTTGGCTTCCTCTTGACTTGGCTGCTCATGAGCCTTCATTACCTTCTCTAATAAAACCTTCACAATTGCTTAGAGACACTTAAAAGTTGTTAATGTTTAAATAAAGGGATTAATTTCAGGCCTGCTGCTAAACTTATACGTTGGAATTTTGAGGAAGTGCCTTTTCCCCACGAGGTGTGAACAAAGCCTTTGATCAGCTAAATGGGCTGGAGCTCGTGGTGAGGAGCCACTGAACTCCTCAGCATTGATCTGCACTTGCCAGGCAATGGAAACTACTAAAATGGCTCCAGGAAGAGTAAAAACACAAGGATTTTAGGGCATGGATATAGGCAGGTGCCTCAGGAATGCCTGCCCTTTAAACCTGTTCCTGCTGTTGATTTTATTGATGGTTGAATTGGTATTTTAACATTTCCATGCCTTTGTTTCCCCACCTATAAATGACTCTTGCCTTCCTTTTGGGTTATTGAGCTTGGCTGACACATATAAAAATAGTCAAGGTAGGGTGCTAAGAGCACACAAACTATTTTATTTTTAGTGTCTTTTGGAATATTGGACTTTTTGTTCTCCCTTTTAACTGTCTCTTTCTTTTTAATCACACCAAATGGAAATAAATTCAATCACAGCTGGTGCTGGAGAAGAATCATTAAGCCCATCCAGCTGGCTGTCTCAAGGCCAGAGTGGGATTGTTCCCTGTGCTGCATTTCCAAAGTATTTTATCTCCTTTAGCCCTGTGCTTGTGGAGTGATGAGCTCCTTTCACTTCTGTCTGCTCCCGCCATCGATCCGAGCGGGAAGGGCTATTTTTAGGTGGCTGTAAGTAAATGGACGTCAGGCTCCTTGGAAAGGGGGCTGGGTTATTTTTGGAAACCCATCAGCAGCCGTTCTGGCAGGTCCTGCTGTGGCATTTGTCTTCTTCAGCTGGGCAGTCTCAGGTTGTGGTATCAGTTCCCAAGGTTGTGAACCTCATTTCTTGGATGTGATCTGCACTCTGAATGTGGAATTAGCAGCTGCTGGAGTTGGTGTTGATGGCATCAGTTTCTGGGATTTAATTCCCCCTAGGCCAGGTTGGATGGGGCCCTGAGCAACCTGATCTAGGGAGTGGCATCCCCACTGGAAGGAGATGAGCCTTAAGGTCTTTTCCAACCCAAACCAGTCTGGGATTCTGGGATTCTAAACCAGCCTGGATGGGAGGGATGCAGGGTGGTGGTGGAGCTGCGGATTTTGGGGCAGAAGATGAGGTTGGCTTAGGGGCAATGTGGGAAATGCACCTGGAGTGGAGCCAAGCCATGGAGGTGATCTCACAGTCAGAGCCCTCAGTGGATGTGCAGACTTGGCATCTGCTGGTGGCCACAGGGCAGGTTTTGGAGTGCTCTAGGGGGTTTGGGATTGTTCTGCTTCAGTGGATTGTGTGATGTTCATCAGAACATCATCAGAAGGGTGATGTTTCCTTGGTTTTGCTGAGTCCTTTTCATAAATAATTATTCCATGTTTAGGACATGGTTTAGTGTGGGCTTGGCAGCACTGGGTTGTGAGTTGGACTCACTGATCTCAGAGGGCTTTTCCAACTTTGATGGTTCTGTGATTCCACGATTCCATCAGCATTTTGGGACAGCGGAAGATGAGGTTGGCTTAGGGGCAATGTGGGAAATGCACCTGGAGTGGAGCCAAGCCATGGATGTGATCTCACAGTCAGAGCCCTCAGTGGATGTGCAGACTTGGCATCTGCTGGTGGCTACAGGGCAGGTTTTGGGGTGCTCTTGGGAGCTTTGTATTGTTCTGCTTCAATGGATTGCAGAAGGGTGATGTTGTCTTGGTTTTGCTGAGTCCTTTTCATAAATAATTTTGCCATGTTTAGGACGTAGTTCAGGGTGGGCTTGGCAGCACTGGGTTGTGAGCTGGACTCAGTGATCTCAGAGGGCTTTTCCAACCTTGATAATTCCACGATTCCATCAGCATTCTGGGACAGCTGTGGCACAGTTTATGTTTGGAGCTGATGCTGGTTGGAGCCTCTGGGCTCTCCAGTCACTCATCTGTGAATGTGCAAGTTGGAATCTGGGGGCAGTGGCCAAATCAACACCATCACTGTGGGGAGCTCGGAAAGCCCGAGCTGAAAACCTCCTGTGGGGGATTTAGCTGCACATTATCTTCTCTTTCTGCCTCAGCAAAGACCCAAATCTAATTTCAAAGGTCAGAACATGCTCTCACCTGGGTGTTCCCAGCCTTTTATAGAGTGGTTGAAGGCCATTTCCTAAAATTAGCTGCTGCAGGGGAAAGCTGATACTGGCTCTGTATCAGACCCTTTCCAAAGCTCTGGATAATCATTTACTTGATTACTCCTATTGAAACTCGTGGGTAAAAGGTAGGAAAATGGAAGAAAACCAGAACCTGGTGCTGCTTCCTAACAGAGAAATAAGACCATGTGGGCTTTGGGGTAGAATTCCTCTTCTTGGTTGTTTTTGGAGGTGTTTTTTTGTTTTCCTGAAGCTTTCCCAGGCAGGCCAGTGGCCTGCCTTTAGAATCAGACTTATTTTTGTTTTCCTCAAACTTCCTGGTTATCCAAACATGCTGGGGAGCTCTGGGAAGGGGAACATGTGACTCTGAAGGAGGCAGAAATGGTAAATCACACTCAGATCTGCTAAGCAACAGCATTGACACGTTTAAATAAATCTGCTGTTGACTAATATAGAGTGACATATTGAGAGCAATTAAAGAAAAAAAAAGGAAACTAGGCACAAATTTGGGAAATGAGTGGAATGGGAACAGAACAAAGATGTTGGAGAGGACGCTGGATAAAAGAGAGGGAGGGCTGCTCCACAAAAGGAGTGTTCTGGAGAACCAGGGTGTCCATCAGGAAGGGGGAGACAATAGCAGAAGTGCAGATTTGTGCTGGAATTATCCCTTGGCAGTAGGATCCTTGTATTTCTGCTTCCCTGCCAACTCTGCTGGCTGCCAGGATTGAAAAGATTTGTGCTGCCTGATGCAGAGAGGAGCATGTGGTGGGATGTCAGGCAGCTTGGAGAAGGTAAGGTGGCACTTCTTCTTCCTGTAGTAGCTTTGAGACTGTTGTTCCTTTGGTTCTGCTGTGATTTGGGTGTGAGTCCTGTCATTCCCATCCCTGTGGATGTGTGTAATGCTGGAGAAGGGAGCAGGGACTAAATTAGGAGGTGTTGGTTTGAAGCTGGTGAAAGGAAATCCCTTAAAATCACAGAATGGTTTGAATGGGAAGGAAAGCTCATCCCATTTCACCCCCTTGCCATGGGAAGGGACACTTCCCACTATCCCAGGTTGCTCCAAGCCCCATCCATCCGGGCCTTAGACACTTCCAGAGATCCAGGAGCAGCCACAGCTTCTCTGGGCAACTTGCAGAGCTCATCTGTCGAAGTTGCTGCTGCAGGAAGCTGTGAAACTGAGTACTTTGTGTGTTGTGTTTTCCCTTCCCTTCCCTTCCCTTCCCTTCCCTTCCCTTCCCTTCCCTTCCCTTCCCTTCCCTTCCCTTCCCTTCCCTTCCCTTCCCTTCCCTTCCCTTCCCTTCCCTTCCCTTCCCTTCCCTTCCTTCCCTTCCCTTCCCTTCCCTTCCCTTCCCTTTCCCTTCCCTTCCCTTCCCTTCCCTTCCCTTCCCTTCCCTTCCCTTCCCTTCCCTTCCCTTCCCTTCCCTTCCCTTCCCTTCCCTTCCCTTCCCTTCCCTTCCCTTCCCTTCCCTTCCCTTCCCTTCCCTTCCCTCCCCTTTTTCTTTACAGCTCAGACTCTGTACTATTGAGAATATCTGTGATTGATTGCTTAAAAAAAAAAAAAGGTAGGACAGCTGTTATTCTTCAAGGGCTCCTGCAACTCCTATTTTTTAATGGTTTGGGGAAAATTGTCCTGAATAAACTGTTCCATGCCTATGATTTATGGTTATTTTACACCAAAGAGGCTGGAAATGAGGAGTGAGGGGCTGAAGTGAATGGATCATTAGCTTGATCTAACACAGCCATCCTGGTGCTTCCTTAATATTTTTTTTGGATTCTCTACAGAGGCCAAATTGAGTTGTGAATTTTGTGCCCATCTTAATGACTTCGTTCCAGGCTGATGCCTTCGTGTCCATCCCTGTGGCATGTTCACAGTCAGGATCTGTGTTTGCCAGCAGCTTTCCCACCTCTGGGAATGTCTCTCCTTTTCCTGGCTGGCCATCAGGCGTTTGCTCTGGCCACCACCAGCAGCCTTTGTGCAGTGGGTGGCAATAGAAAACTCACACACTGTCCAGCCTGGGATGGTGTGAAGCTGAAAGGGAGAGAGCTCTGCTGTCCCTCAGGGAAATTTTGTGCAATCAGAACCATTCGTAGCTCCAGCCACTGAGATGAGAGTGAGATGGCACAGCTTGAGATGCTGGGGCTGGCTCTTCTGTCCAAAATAACTGCTGGGAATGGCCAGAAGAGGCGTTTGTGGATTGCTCATCCATTAGCACCTCTCACCATCTATTTTCCAAAGGGTCCCTGAAGTGAGCTGGAACCAGATCCATGAGTTGGAACCAGTCTGATCTTTGGGATGATGGCTAGGAGACAGCAGCTTGTGTTGGAAGCTGTTGCTTCATCTGCATGAGCCTTGTGCTGGCACTGTGGCCCATTTTTTGAGCTGCTCTGAGGATATTTGGCCACTCTTCTCTCCAAAAATAGCTGCTGTGTGTTGGAGATTCCTGCCTGGAGGATTTGGGAGCCAAAAGGAGCTCCAGCCTTCCCAAATGTGCCCTCTCTGCTAACATTTGGGTTCCCTCCACCCTGTGCTGTGGGCAGGCAGGAGGGACTGCATGGTGAGGGTTATTTGGGGGCTCTCTGGAGTGCAGGGTGTACCCACAATATCCATGGTTCCTCTGGGAATTTCCCCTCCTGGCCATGGAATCACATTTGTGATGTGAACTATTCAAAGCTCTGTCCTGAAAATCCTGCTGCCAGTCCAGGGGAGCTGTTAAACCACTAACTCTGCAAAAGCTTGGCTGCTTTGAGGTGCTCAGTGACAGCAGCAGTCTCACCACTGGTGGCTGAAGCATTTGGGCTCGCTGTGATTGCAGCAGACAGATTGTCTCAAAGCCACAAGGTATTAATTGGCTTTCGTGTTCAATACCAGTTAATAAAAATTTCCTTAAAAAGACACATTGCTTAGCTTTAGATGCTCTTTATGTTGTCAGAGGGTTCTAATAAAACAGGGCTTTGGCATCTGCTCTTCCCCCTTAGTCTTCCAATAACTGTTGAATCCATCAGCTGTTTGCACTCAGATTTGAGGGATGGAGCTCACCAAAGCAGTAACTCTGTATAAATGTTCTGGAAATAAGGAACTGAAACTCTTTATGGGGTACTGGAAAACCCCATGGAAAACGGAAGGCATCAAACATTAAGAATTCAGCTTCATTTGTGCTGCTGTTCCCAGAGCTCACGGGGGCACGTTGACACCACAGATATTTTTCTCAAAATCCCACACTGAGCATTGCAGGGCCATTACAAGCACTTGACTAAATAATCATTCCAGCTCTTTCTCCAACTAAGAGGACACCATTAAATTCAGGAGAGCAGCTGGGAAGTGCATTTGGACCAGGCTTTAAGCTTGACAAGTTTTGGGTTTCAAAGGCATTTTAAAAGTGTTCCCCCAGCTCACACAAGGAACCATGCTTTGGTGCCTCGGCCTGGAAGGCAGCGTGGGAGCTAAAAAATCTATTAGTGAGTTTCAATTTACTCAGGATAAATCCTTCCCTGAGGATTGCTCTTGTTCTCTGGAATTACAGGGTTTGGTTTTTTGATAACGTTTTTCTCCTTAATTTGTCCCTTTTGCACTTCCTTGGTGCGAGCAGGGAAAGCAGCAGCAAAACTCGAGCAGGAGAGAGGTCGAGGGTTCTTTTGGACCAGGAGATGTGTGGAGGGTGCAGAAAGAACAGTGAGGCAGCAGAGCTGTGAGAGAGGGAGGACAGGAGAGACCCAAACGGGTGGAAGTGGGATTTGGACAGCAGGGAAAAGCTGGTGAGAGAGGGGGGCAAAGAAAACCATCTCAGCAGCTGCATTTTGTGCGGCCACTCCTGTATCCTGCAGCTGTTCATTAGAAATTCTGTTTATGCCACAGGGAGTTTTGGAGTCTCTGAAGCTGACACAGTTTTAATAGACAAAGACATTTTGAGTGCAGCACATCTGCTCTGGGATGCTAAGGAAGAGGCTCCATGCTGTAGTGCCATTGGTTGAAGCATTTCATCGTGCTTTTTTTTTTTAAGACCTCTCTTTTATCCTAAAAAGTAATTTTTGAGGTCAAAAGAAGTGCTGTGTTTGCTCATTAAGTTTGCAGCCCTTAAACTGAGAGTCCTGCTATATTCTTCCTAATATCCCTGAGTTCCCAGCCCTGGGAGCAGGCAGAATCACCTCTGACTTGGGAGGATCCCAAAGCATTTCCCAGAAGTGGCCATCACAGAGGTGTGCAGCAGAAGCACAGGCCTGGGGCAGGAGGGTGCTGCTCCAGAGCAGAGACCTCCTTTGGTCGATGCTGCATTATTGAATATTTGATGAGTAGGTCTTAAATTGATCAATTTCTTTCTCTGCAGGCTCAATCTAACCCTCAGCTTAACTTTTATAACCCGTGGCTTTCCAAAACCCATCTCATCTTGCTCGGTGATTGAATCCACCTTGTGCAGCTGAGAAGTTAATTCCTTCCTTCACCTCCAGCTCTGGTCAGGTTCCTTGGATCCCTCCTTGCCTGACTCTCTCTTAGCCTTCCAATAAACAGAACAGTGTCACTTTGCCCTTCCTAACTGCTATTATTGCTACATCTGCCCTGCAGCATCTTCGGGATATTTTCTACCTTCCTGTCTTGGTAGGAGTCTCCACGCTGGATGCACATCTGGGTGGGGTTTGCCATCTCCCCTCCTGCCTTTTCCAAGTGTGTCGGTCTTCTCCAGCCAGGAACAGCTTGAGAAGAGGTTTTTTGGTTGTGTTTCTTCCTGATCTCTTGGAAGGGAAGCACTGGGCACCAGTGACAAGGCAGAGGACAGCGTGTGTGGACTGATCCCTGATCCAGCATCCCAGATCCAAGCGGTGGCAGCGCTTTGTAGGAATTTAATTACCATGGGTTGTGCTGCTGCTTATCTCCTATCATCCACTCTGCTGCTGGTTAATGACTTCTGAGTGTCTTCTTGGGGTGCTTTGAAGCTTTTGGCCACATCAGCAAGTCCTGTGGAGTGGAGTGTCCTGCAGGGACCTTGGTTAGGTTTTATAGAATCCCAGAATGGTTTGGAAGGGAAGGACCTTAAAGCTCATCTTGTTCTACTCCCTGCCATGGACAGGGGACACCTTCCACTGTCCCAGGTTGCTCCAAGCCCTGGTTCAGCTTTGCTCAGGAGGGAGAAATGGAGATATACAGAGAAACTCCAAGGGCTGGAGCCCCTCTGCTCTGCAGCCAGGCTGGGAGAGCTGGGGGGTTCACCTGGAGAGGAGAAGGATCCAGGGAGAGCTCAGAGCCCCTTCCAGAGCCTAAAGGGGCTCCAGGAGAGCTGGAGAGGGACTTGGGACAAGGCATGGAGGGACAGGACACAGGGAATGGCTTCCCACTGCCAGAGGGCAGGGATAGGTGGGATATTGGGAAGGAATTCTTGGTTGTGAGGGTGGTGAGATTCTGGAATAGAATTCCCAGAGAAGCTGTGGCTGCCCCTGGATCCCTGGAAGTGTCCAAGGCCAGCTTGGACAGGGCGTGGATCAACCTGGGATGGTGGAAGGTGTCCCTGCCCATGGCAGGGGGTGGAGTGGGATGATCTTTCAGGTTCCTTCCCTCCCAAACCATTCTGTGATGAATTTCCAGCTTGCTTTGCAATAAACTGTGTGGGATAAAGCCCCACCTGCTGTATAAATACAGGTGATCCAACACATTAAGTGATTTCATTCTTTTGGTGTGATTGATCAGGCTGTCTGGAACAGAACAGCTCCTGTTTAGGTGGTGGTGAAGCATCTCCAAAAAATGCAGAAGACCCTGATCTTGACATTGACCCCATGCAGCTGAGAGAGGAGGGAGGAGCTGGGGCTGGGCACAGCAGCAGGGATAGCATGGGAGCAGGTGAAGGAGCTGTTTCAGGCAGGGAAGGTACATTTGGAGCTGGTTATTTTGGCCATGTGGCACTGATGAATGTCACTGAACCTTGCTCAGATGTAGCAGCCAGGGCTCCCAGGTTTCTCTTGGCTTCCCTGGATGTGAACTTCCCGCTGTCCCTGGGTTGTGAGGCCTCAGTGCTGAGCTGCCTCCTTGCCCCCTGAGGTGCACAAGAAACCATCTGTGTGATTTAATGTTTGTTAGAGGCCTCTCAGTGGAGGTGCTGAGTCTCCAGAACTGGTTTATTCCCTGTGTGCAGGAAAGGGGCAAACTTTCCATAAACCCCACACAGATGGATTATTTCCCACAGAGACCCACCCAGCTGAGCGAGATGCTGTTAAACTCTCTGCGTGTTTCTGTGCTTTTCAAGCAGTATTTCCTTTTCCTTATAACTTCCCCAGGACAATGAAACTTTTAAATTTGTTCTTAATGATGACCTGAAGCTTCTGTCAGAGAGCAGGAGTGTGAACCTGCCGCATGGTTATTTCCTGCTGTGGGAGCAGCAACGAGGGCGTTTTAGGGGAGGTGAGAGAGTTTTGTGGTTTTGCCTTGGGGAAAATAACGTGCCTGAGCAATCTAGGGCTGGAAACCACAAAGAATACCAAGGATCTGAGCTGTCTCATGGAGTCAGTGTTTGGGAAACCAGCCCTCTCTTCCTGCCTCCTGAGGAGCTGACCTCCTCATGCTTCTTTCATGTGACAGGGAGCGCCCGGCTCTTGGCTGTGGTTTAACCTCAAGAGAATTCTTGTTCATAATTACTTCAAGGTAAAAGCAAAGAGAGGCTTTGCTTCCTCCCACACCTAATTTATCCCTTTTAGAAGCGAGTAAAAGCTTGTGCCACTGCATCCTGGAGCATCCTTGGTTTGCTTCCCATGTCCCAAAATATCTTCAGCACTTTGTAAGCGGGAATGTGGTGAGCACTGCAACATCAGCCACGGTGGTTTTAGGGATTTTCCAGCTTTCCTAGAAAACTCTGCCCTCTGGTCCCTTGCTCTGAGCTTTGGAGAGGAGAGGGGTGAACTTTCATCCAGCATTTTCTGCCACTCCATCCCACAGGACACAGAAGGATTTGCTCCTATGCTGGATGCTGGATGTTCCTTTGAGCAGAGAAGTGCTTGTGTACAGCCTGGAAGAATAAATAAAACACTGTGACTGCTTTATTACCAGAAAACAACACTAAATAATAAATTTAAGAGCTAAAAGCTCTATATGTAAAGTAGATTTCACAATGCATTATGCAAAAAGCAGAAAGGCACTGGAGAAGGAATCCACTGGAAGAAGGCAGGCTGGGAAGATGGATGATCTTGCAGACAGGATGAGGAGATGTGGAGTGAATCCCAAGCTGGCTCAGCTTCTCAAGTGACCTTGGGCAAGTTGTTTCTGCACACCTCCATTACCTGCTCTCTAAAACCAGGATGTGGTTTTCCTGGCTCCAGGATTTCATCAGAATAAATGAGTGTTTGTGAAGCACTCAGCTGAGCTGGGCTGAGGAGCGGGGACAGCCTTTGGCAGAGGGCAGAGCTCAGGTACCTGTGAGCACCTGGGGGGAGGTTTCTGTGTTTTCTCAACACTGAGCATCTCCTGGAGCATGGCCTTGTCCCAATGCCCAGATGGGAACACAGAGCTGAGAGCCAGACTCAGTTCTTCACTCGTCTGCCTTAGAGAGTTTGAGGTCTAGGGGTGCTTGATTTCCTCTGGGGCTGGGAGAGAGGTGGTGTTGGAGCTGGGGGCAGGGTCAGGACATCTTAACTCCAGGTTTCTCCTCACATTTCTGAATTGCTTCCCCTTGGGAGCCTGGACACAGAGCCATACAATCATTTAGGTGGGAAGGGACCTCAGGATGTCTCTGAGGCATCGTTCAGCAAGTTTTGGATATCTGTTGGTCTTAAATCCTCCTTCAAATCCTATTTAAAGCTCTTTCCCTGAGCCCTCCTGACTCCTGTAGGATGATCCTTTTCTCCCTTTGAAACAGCTAAACCCTGTCTGTTGCCACCAGACCTGGTGTGGTGTAAACCAATCCATGATCCAGAGCCCCAGAATTCCACCTGCTCACAGCCAGGTGTTGATCTGTTGGCTCTTCCTACTTTTTCCCTCATCATTCCCTGCAGCTGAGAGGACAGAGGAGAACATCACTTGTATGCTGTGGTGACAGGAGTGCCCTTCTTCCTCTAGAACTTGGGGTGGAAAACTCAAAATTCCTCAAATGTCACTTCTAAAGCCACTGTCTCCTTCAGCACTTGTGGTTTCCCACTTTTCCAGGATGAGCACATGGAGGGGCTCTTGGAGCATTTTTCCAGGATCCCTTTACCCCACACATGCCCGTGTGGATGAGGAGCAGGGCTGGGAGCAGGTTTGGCTTTGCATGGAGCTGCAAACGTGCAGAATGTTCCTTGCTTTGGATAAAACTCCCTGAAGGCAGGGATGCAGTTTATCCCTGAAATTTCCAGATTACAGAACCTTTTACCTGTGCATATAACAGCATTGATGTCAGCCTGGGGGAATTGCTCTGTACCTGTGAGCTCTGGAGATGGTCCCAGTCCCTCAGGATGATCCCTGAGTCTGCTGCATGCAATTTCGAGTGAATTTTCCATCTGCTCCTTTGATGGATCCGCTCCCAACCAACTGTACCTTAAAGCACACACCTGATAGATTTATTCTCCTTGTTCAACTGCTCCCGTTCCCAGAGTGATTGGGAGATTTGGGATGTAATCCTTCCCTTTGAGAGCATTAGGAGATAGAAAGTTATCATTGCTGAAGGGTTGTTTGGAGTTCGTTTTCTTCCACTACAGCCTGTTCTGAAGGGGAGAATGTGCTGTATTTTATTTTCTCTCTTTGATTTCATTCCTAATGCTGATGAAAGAGAGACTTGGCAATAGAAGGTGTCTCTCCAAGCCCAGATAAAGCATGGGAGCCACTTCCACACCCCCTGAGGTCCTTGTCTGTTTGCCAGGAGGGAGCTGGCATGGCAGAAGTGGGTTTGTTCTCCATGGAGAGCAGCAGAACTTTGTGGATGATAACACTGTAGACCCCTCATTTCTTAAGGAAAGGGACTCAGGATAAGCATGGATGCACACAGAGAGTTTGGGAACTGTTTTAGCAGGTGCAGGAGGATCCCTGTGGATTTTCCTCCCCACAGTGCAGTCATGTTCTGCCTCATGGTTGTGCATTGCTCTGCTGAGCTCTGAAGGACCATAGGTTTAAAATTTCCAGGCTCTGTTCACAAATATGCTGAGAAAGGAGCAGCATTTCCCTAATTTTATAGCAAGATGGATAACAGAGGTGTAAGCAGGGAAGAGTAGGTGTGCTCAAGTCTTCGAACATTTGCAGAGTAATGGCTCCACAAACACTCACAGATCAGATCAGCAGGGTTATTTCTAGAAATGCAAAAAGAGGGAGAACCTCAGGTAATTCCCATAACTCCACTGGCACAGGAGGTGCCTGCTGTGGAGCTGAGGAAAGCTGGGAATGCAGCCCAGGCTTTGACAATGTGATCTGAGCAGCTGAGTTTGGTGGGAGAAGGAGCTGCAGTGTGCCAACCTGTGGTGCCTGAGAATTCACTCAGGTTGGCATTTGGGAAGAGACTCTGGCAATTATTGATCTTCTGATCCCCTAAGAGCTCTTGCTGCCTCTTCTGTGTGTGTGTAATCAGCTCCATCAGGCAGCAACATTGTGCTATAACATCAACAAGAGTTTTCAGCGTGGAGCTTGGTGAGTTTAAAAAACTAAACAGTACTTGGGAGTGAGGGATGAGTTGGCTGGAAAGCCCAGCAGCTATCCTGCTTCTCCTCCTCCCAGATTTCTTTTTGGGAACGATGGGAAATCAGCAGCCTTTTCCCCCAAGGCTGATAAACACAGCCCTGAAGTTTCTCTTGATAAAACCACAGATTGGGTTTTTACTTTGTCTTTTTTTTATAAGTCCTAATGGCAACGTGTGACAACCTCAGGCTCGATTGAGTTGATGAGGAATAAAGTCTTAATAGTGAAGAAGAGTCCAGGAGTGTATCTAAAGTGCTCATTTTATCACCAGCACATATTTCATACTGACAGTCCATACTTTTAGCTAATCCCAAGCCACGTGTGGTGCATTTTAAATCCCTCCTCAGCCTGCTCTCGTCTTTCCCTTGTGGTGTTTTCCAGGAGAGCAATTGGCAATTCCAGGAGTCACATTGGCAACCTTAGACTTCTGAGCATACACATATTTTTAATTCACAACCCGTATTTTGAGGTGAGGAGGATGGAATTTGCTCTGTGTCAAGGAAGAGAAGGAGCAGAGGAGCCACTCTGTCAGAACAGCTGCTGAGGATCAGGTGTGGGGTGATGGATTCGGCTTTTCAAGGACCCCACTTGCCATTTTAGGGAGTCCAGTTTGCCATTTCATTACCAATTATGACTCATAAATAAACAAATTAACAGTCTTATTTGAGGCTGCAGTAACATTTATGAATTTCTGTGTTGCCTCAATACAGCATTGAGTGGCACCCCAAAGCAAAGCTTGAAGTTAAGCTGATTTTAGATTCTGGTGGTGTTCAGTGAGTGTGTGCATTTCTTTCATTATTAGCAGCTCATCTCCTGGCCAAGAAACCAACTGGGATCTTTGCAAACTTGAAATAGCAACTGCACACACAGCATGAGCTTTACTTCCTACAGAGGCCTGAAAAGGGGGGAAAGAAAGAAAATAAAATAAAATCTTTTTTAAAATTAATTTTTTTTTTTGCCTTTGGTTGCGTGTTGGTGCCTGCTAAAATCCTGCTGCTGGGCAGAGCAGTCCCAGAGGCTGGAGCCTCCCATCTGCCCACAGCCGTGTGCTGCCAAGATCCAAGAAAGCTGATTTAGCCTTTTGCTGACTTTTTAGCCCCTTTATCCTCCTGGCTTTCTGAGATTTACGCCACCACTGTTTGCCAATGTCATGAATTTAAAATCTGCCTTAGTTTTGAGCGTTCATTCTGCTGTGCAACTGGGTTGTGGGTCACGTTGGTGGGAGGGATGGAAATCCCATTTAATCATGGGGTGTTAAGTAAGTGACAACAAATGGCTGTGTAACAATAGCCCTGGGGATTGCTTTATTACCCCACATATTTCCCCTCTTCATGATGATTTTTCATGGTTAAAATTAAATTTCCCCTTTATTTTCTCTGATGTGCGTTGAGTACAACACTGAAAATTCCTCCTGACTTCTCTCTGCTGCTTTAAGGTGAACTGTTCTTGCTTTGGCCCATTTCCAGATCTCTCTTTCAGCTGAGATTTGCTTCCTCACCTTCTTTCTGGGAATTCTTGATGAGTAGATGAGAAGGGCATTAAATAGATTTAGTGAAAAATGACCGTCACCAGCGTGGATGACTTTCTTCTAATTAAAAATTGAAACGGAAATGAATGAGCTCCTCTTGAGGCCATGCAGGAGCTGGTGCTAAGCCCAGCTCTATATTCATCAGTGCTGTGGGAAGTCCAGTGTATAAAAGAATATCCCAGAAACTTCAATACCTTGGAGGATGCCAATAAAAGGGGAGATTTTCTAGTGACAGCATATTGATGTGGCCTAGATTTAAATCTCTTGGCCTAGAGCTGAGTCAGAGCTGAATTTCATGGAGTCACAGAATGGATTGGATGGGAAGGGACCTTAAAACTCATCCAGCTGCACCTGACATGGGCAGGGACACCTTTCATGATCCCAGGTTGCTCCAAGCCCTGTCCAGCCTGGCCTGGGACACTTGCAGGGATCTAGGGGCAGCCACAGCTCCTCTGGGCACCCTGTGCCACCCTCACAAGGAACAATTTCTCCCAAGAGTTTCCCAACAGATCCTAACTTCAGCATCTTTGATGTACGGTGTAAACTTTCCTAATGTTGACCAGAAATTCCCTCATATGCAGCCAGCCAGTTAATCGTAACCAACACAAGCACGTTCCCTTTAAACTTTCTCATGCAATGAATCAAAATTTTCCAGCAGGAAATGAAAGCAAAACACTTCATCTAAAAATTCCTCATCAGCTCTAGTCACCAGAGCAGAACAATGGCGATTACACTCAGTTATGCAGTGCAAATTCCCAGCACTGCTGCATCCCGGGATCACAGCAGGGCGGGCTGGGAGAGCAGGTGTACATCAGCGCCTCTAGTTTGGATGTGAGGAGAGGTGGGAAAAACAGGGATCCAGCTCCAGGGCTGAGGAGGTTGTGGTCTGGAGCAACCCTACACAACCCTAATGAGGAGCAGAATGCCTGGAGCAAGCTGTGTGTCCACATCTCATGAATCCCACCGCCTTCTCAGGTGACAGCCCAGAGGATGTTCTTTACAGAGAGGACAATTGCTTTTAAATCTCACCATGTCTTAGGTCACTAGTGGGTTGTTTTGGTTGTGTTGCCTGACTGTGTGATTGTTCTCTTGTAGGAATGGCAGAGCTTCACCCTCCCAGCAGCGATGAGAGAGACTGACAGTGCTACAAGTCCCTGCTGGCTCCGTCTGCACAAGGGCTGCTGCCTCTGCATATTCATCGGATGGTAATGCAGGATGTCGGCAGCAGCGGTAGAGTTTGGCTCGGTCCCACTGCGTTTTAATTCTGCCAGTTGTGACTCTGAATCACCATGACAACGCTGTGACACTTCCAGCAAAGGTTGCCCACGGACCAAGGGTGGGCTGGGGGTGGGCAAGAAGGTCAATGATCGAGTCTAACGGGGTCAGGAGTTGCTCCTGCAGCAAAACAACCGTGGAAGAGCCGCCGGCACGGCAAGAAGATGAAATTCCCCTTCCACTGGCTTCTTGTTGAGCAGGTGCAATAACATTTCCCTTCGAGAGACTCGCTGTAAAAACTCTTTTGGTTATGGCTACTGATCCAACGTGATTGCGCGCGCGGCGACTTTGGAACTCATGACTGGCTATACGATGTTGCGCAATGGGGGAGTGGGGAACGGAGGCCAGCCGTGGGTGTTGAGGTGGTCCAGTCGGATCCGGCTCACCTGGCTTAGCTTCACCCTCTTCGTCATCCTCGTTTTCTTCCCCCTCATCGCCCACTACTACCTGACCACCATCGACGACGCGGACGATGCCGGCAAGCGCATCTTTGGCCCCCGCACCGGCAACGAGCTGTGCGAGGTGAAGCACGTGCAGGACCTGTGCCGCATCCGCGAGTCGGTCAGCGAGGAGCTGCTCCAGCTGGAGGCCAAGCGGCAGGAGCTCAACAGCGAGATCGCCAAGCTCAACTTGAAGATCGAGGCCTGCAAGAAGAGCATTGAAAATGCCAAGCAGGACCTGCTGCAGCTGAAGAACGTCATCAGTCAGACTGAGCATTCCTACAAAGAGCTGATGGCTCAGAACCAGCCCAAGCTCTCCTTACCCATCCGGCTGCTGCCAGACAAGGACGACGCCACCTTCCCCCTGCCAAAATCCAACAGGAACTGCAGGCTGCACAACTGCTTTGACTACTCGCGCTGCCCGCTGACGTCTGGCTTTCCAGTCTATGTCTACAACAGTGATGATTACCCTTTTGGTAGTTCCTTAGACCCTTTAATTAAACAGGCCTTTGAGGCGACTGTCAGAACTAATGTTTATGTTACTGAAAATGCAAATATTGCTTGTGTGTATATAATTTTAGTGGGGGAAATGCAAGAGCCCGTAATGCCAAAACCTACTGAACTAGAGCAACAGTTGCACTCTTTGCCATATTGGAGGACTGATGGACACAACCATCTCATCATCAATCTGTCGAGGAAGTCAGAAACTCAGAACTTCATTTACAACATCAGCACGGGGCGTGCCATGATCGCCCAGTCCACCTTTTACGACGCCCAGTATCGACCGGGCTTTGACATCGTGGTGTCACCGCTGGTCCACGCCATGTCCGAGCCCAACTTCCTGGAGATCCCGCCCCAGGTGCCCGTCAAGCGTAAGTACCTGTTCAGTTTCCAGGGGGAGAAGATCGAGTCCCTCCGCTCCAGCTTGCAGGAGGTTCGCTCTTTCGAAGAGGAGATCGAAGGCAACGCCCCGGCCGACTACGACGACCGGATCATCACCACCTTGAAGGCTGTTCAGGACAGCAAGCTGGACTTTGTTCTGGTGGAGTTCACGTGTAAGAACCAGCCTAAGGCGAGTCTGCCCACTGAGTGGGCTCTGTGTGGAGAAAGGGAAGACAGACTAGAGCTACTGAAGCTTTCTACTTTTGCACTGATCATCACCCCCGGGGACACCCGTTTAGTGATCTCCGCCGGGTGTACCATGAGACTGTTTGAGGCTCTGGAAGTCGGGGCCATCCCGGTGGTTCTCGGAGAGCAAGTTCAGCTACCCTACAACGATGTGATCCGGTGGAACGAGGCAGCCTTAATCATACCAAAGCCACGTATCACAGAAGTGCACTTTCTTCTGAGAAGCATTTCTGACAACGATCTCCTTGCCATGAGGAGGCAGGGCCGCTTCTTGTGGGAGACCTACTTCTCCACCTCCGACAACGTCTTCAGCACAGTCTTAGCTATCATAAGGACTCGAATCCAAATCCCAGCTGCTCCTATCCGAGAAGAGCCCGCTGTGGAGATCCCCCACCGGTCAGGCAAAGCTGCTGGTACAGACCCCAATATGGCAGACAATGGTGACCTGGACTTGGGGCCTGTGGAAACAGAGCCGCCCTACGCCTCTCCCAAATATCTCCGCAATTTCACCCTCACCGCCATGGATATCTACAGGAACTGGAATTCTGCCCCGGGGCCTTTCCACCTCTTCCCTTACACTCCCTTCGACCCCGTTTTACCATCAGAAGCAAAATTTTTGGGGTCTGGGACTGGATTTCGACCAATTGGTGGAGGAGCAGGTGGCTCTGGGAAGGAGTTCCAGGCTGCTTTGGGTGGCAACGTCCCGCGGGAGCAGTTCACGGTGGTGATGTTGACTTACGAGCGGGAGGAAGTGTTGATGAACTCCCTAGAAAGGCTCAATGGTCTCCCCTACTTAAACAAAGTTGTGGTGGTGTGGAACTCTCCCAAGCTTCCCTCTGAGGATCTCCTGTGGCCGGACATTGGCGTCCCAATCATGGTAAGACAGATGTAGCTACAATGGGCTTGTTCCTGGTGGGGTTTGCATGTTGGAGTCGTCTGTGTCAGCTCAGCTTCAGTCCTGGGGGATGGCTGAAGGTGCCTGTACCTCTTTTGGGTACTTTTATCAGTGGAGAAAAACAAGAGGTGCCAAGTATTTAGCACTCAGAGAATGCAAATTGCTTTTGAGGAGCCTAATGTGAATTTTGGTGCTTAAAGCTAAGGATTGTTGCTCGTTGGAAATCTTTGCTTAGGCTCTTTAAGTGCCTCCCTGTGAGGACACTTGACACCTTATAAATTCCTAAGTAGTAACTGTTTCTGCACTTTGCCAGATGAATTTTTTATTAAAACAAAAGAGGGACCCACTGAATTAGTGTCGACTGCAAAGACCTCAAAGCTCAATTCTCACTTTATGTTACAAGGGATGGCAGAGAAGGAATTACAAGCCAAGGCTGACGTGACTGTGAGAGCTTCCATGCTCCCGAGGTTGTAGCTGACTTTTGCATATATTTGAGTTGATTATTTTTTTTCCTCAGCCAAACTGAAGAAGTGACACCTTCAAAAGCCAACGTTCATTTTCAGACCCATGAAAAATGTACTCACTTGGACTTTGACTTGTAAGGAGTGAATTCTACCCCAAATTTTGATTTATTTTAGGTCTTCCTTGTCATCCCAGCATAACCTTCTTCACTGGCCGTTGTTAAAAATCAAAATTAAATATAAATCTCCCCTCATAAAGAGAGCAAGGGCAGAGAGCTACTAACAAGAACTGAGTGCTCTGAATCTGGTTGTGTTTAGGGGACAAATGGAAAGATAATGCCTTACAAATTAGGGAAGGGAAAAATAAAAGAGGGAGATGGTGCTTAAATACACAAACTGCGTGTGGTTTATGTGACAGGATGCTACTGAGCTTAATAGCAATGCGAGCTTTATGCTGCATGCAAAGAGATTCATTGATTTAATATTTCCTTTTATTATTATTGTGATGAATAAATCCTTCTGCTCACATTTAAAAACCCTTATGGTCCGGGAACAATGAGGAGAGAAAATTGCTTGGTTAATTGCGAAATAATCTTTCACATTAGCGCTTTTGAACCTGTGAATTCTACAAAATCTTTGCATTGTGTCTGCCGAAAAAAACTCGTCCTCCTTCAGAGCGGGATTGTTCTCCTTGGAGCTGCTAATGGGTGTTATTTGTGAAAGAAAAATGCATTTGTGTTGATGGAAGATAATGGCTTTTTGTACCTGGCTCTCATCTGCACATCTGTTGTGTTGGAGCCCTGCTGGTTTTTTGGGGACTTGACACACACGAGTTGCTTTGTGTCACCTTCGAGCCACGCGCTGGGGGGGAATGTTGGGAGCCAACATTTGGGAACATGTGTGGTTCCAGAGGAGGGAATTGTCGTGTGCCTGCTTTGGAGAGGTGGATGGTGACACTGTGGAGTGGCTGGGTCACAGGGAGCTTCTGCCAGGTCCTTTCTGAAGGGGTGTGTTGGCTCTGCTTTCTTCCCTTTTTTGTAAATCTCAGGTTTTAAAAGAGCCCAAATCTGGGATTTCTCACAGGAGGGTTAACCCCGAGCAGCCTCCAGGCATCCATCCCCCTATTGCTAAGCCCATCTCCAAACTGGGTGTTTAATCCTGTTGGGAGTTTGTACCATTGTTCTACAAGGATGGTTTGGTGTGGCCATGATGGAAAACTTCCCTGGGCTTCATCAGACAGTGAGAAATCCCAAAGTCTGCTCTGGAAAAGGGTGACAAGAGCATTGGGAGCAGAGGTGAGGCTCTGTTTGAGCCTCGCTGGCTGAGGTTTGGGATGTGGGATGTGCTGGTCAGAAGAAGAGGCAGGTGGGGGTGTGGGATTGGCAGGAGACACAAGCCAGTGTGTGCCAGTGTCAGAAGAAAGTGAGGAGCTGTGATTCTGATTTCCTTATGAGGGAAAAAAGCTCTTTTGATGGGAAATATCCAATTCTCTCAGATCTGCCAGTGCTGCTGCATCTCTGTGTAACAAATACGTTCCCAGTGACTTTAGGATGCAAGGAATTGCTCGGTGTTCAGGTCCCAAAGCACAGAGCTTTGTGGGGGAACTTGAGGGGGAGAAGGGAAGGGGATGAGGGTGGATTTGGGCTGTGATTGAAGTTGGTCCAGGCACCACCTGACTCTGAGGAGCAGCACAGCAGCAGCACATGTGTGCCAGCATGATCCAGGATCAAAGCACCTGAAGCCAGAAGGTCACTGAAGAAAACCCAGCCTCAGAAAGATGTGCAGCTGTTCCAGTGACTCCAGAGGAGGCCATGGAGATGCTCTGGAGCCAGGCTGGGAGAGCTGGGGGTGTCCAGCTGGAGAAGGGAAGGCTCCAGGGAGACCTCAGAGCCTAAAGGGGCTTCAGGAGAGCTGGAGAGGGACTGGGGACAAGGCATGGAGGGACAGGACACAGGGAATGGCTTCCCAGTGTCAGAGGGCAGGGATGGATGGGATATTGGGAAGGAATTGTTCCCTGTGAGGGTGGTGAGAGTCTGGAATAGAATTCCCAGAGAAGCTGTGGCTGTCCCTGTATCCCTGGAAGTGTCCAAGGCCAGGCTGGATGGGGCTTGGAGCATCCTGGGATGGTGGAAGGTGTTCCTGCCCGTGGCAGGGGGTGGAATGAGATGGGCTTTCAGGTTCCTTCCTACCCAAACCATTCTGGAACCCACATAAACGTCCTGTGGGCTCCAGGGCAGTGAAGCTGGCACTGGGAGAGGTTTCCCACAGAAGCTGTGGCTGTCCCTGGATCCCTGGAAGTGTCCAAGGCTGGGCTGGACAGGGCTTGGAGCATCCTGGGATCATGGAAGGTGTCCCTGCCCATGGCAGGGGTTGGCATGGGATGAGCTTTCAGGTCCCTTCCACCCCAAACCATTTTACCATTTAATGTAAATGACAAGCTGATGAGACAAAGCAATGTCTGTAGCACGTTAAAGAACCTTTGGAAGCAAAATAGAGTCCTGAACCCCAGCAGGGCCTGCTGGTGGCAAGAGATGTGTGGCTCAGGGCTAGCAGAATTCCCCAAAGGAGAGTTGGACTTCTCCTTCCTCTATGTGTTGATCTTATTTATTGATGTGCTCCTTGAAACAGCGTTTGCAAACTGCTCTGCTTGGCTGTGATTTGGGGGTTGTCCTCCCAAGCAGAATTCTTTTCCCTGGTGGGCTGGGAATTAATCAAGAGCCAAGCTCAAAGATGCATTGGAACTTTGAATCTTTCATGGATAACGAGATAAACAGGGCTACAGAATATATTTGATTAAAAAAAAAAATACTTTGACTTAAATATAGATGGCATAATTTACTAAAACATCAGTAAGATTCCTAAGCTGCACAGATGTCTGATCAAATATTCTGTCCCTGTCCTCAGCCTGAAGTGAGTAGGTGGAAATCCAGTGTAATGTGAAGTAGTTTGTAGTCACTCAGGGCTGCCCCTGGAACAGATGTTGGCGCTTTACCCTCACATTTAAAGCTGTAAAAACTCTTCCCATCTCACATTAATCGGGATTGCAGCAAAACCCAAAGGCTGTGAATGAGAAATCTTGTTTGTGTAAGCTCAAAATCTGACTTTGCCCCAAGTGTTTGTATCTCTAGCACTGCCTTAGGAGACCTTCCCAGGACAGGAGTGTGACAGTTCCAGCTCCAGCAGCCACATCACAGCCACTGCTGAAATTCTTTGTTGCCCAGAGAAGCTGTGGCTGCCCCTGGATCCCTGGAAACATTCCAGGCCAGGCTGGAGGGGGTTTGGAGCAGCCTCGGATAGTGGAAGGTGTCCCTGCCCATGGCAGGGGGTGGAATGCAATGAATTTTAAGGTCCTTTCCCACCCAAACCATTCTGGGATTCTGTGATTTGGAGCTAAACCTTATTGAGCCCAAAGCAATATTTTCACAACCTCTGCTCACATTCTAAGATGTGACAGCCAGAACTTCCAAATCCTCTCCCTCTGCTGGGTTTGTGAGGGCCCTCAGTGGCTGGAAAAGCCCTGCAGCAGTTTGGTTTCTCCTCCTGCTGGAGGCTGAGGTGGGCTGGGAGTGCTGGAGGCATCTCTCAGCACTTAGGCTGGGTTCAGTGCCAGCTCCCGTGGCTGCCAGCAGTGAGTAATCCCTTCCTCCAGCTTTGTTCCAGAATAAGTCTCTGCCTTTGATCCCTGCAGCCACTTCCAGTGGTGTAACATCCTTTGCTGCTGGCCTGGTGGCTGGCTGAGAGGGCTCATTCCATTCAGCTGCTTGTTTAGGAAGGAATCAGCTGTGGAAAATGGCTCATCCTGAGGCTGCTGGGCCTGCAGACCTGTTTGGCTGCACATGGCATTTATTAATCAGGAGCAGGCTGGCCAGGGAATGCTGTCCTGACTTTCCCTTCTCTTTGGGCTCCGTGAATGTGCTGGCTCTGAAGCTCACATGCCTGAGGTTTGCATGTCCTTTCCAGCAGGAGCACTCCAAGGGTTTTTATATCTCCATTTTAAGGAGCACGGCAGGGTCTGTAGGTGATGCTTCTGAGGAGGAGGAGGACAGAACCTGGACAGGCTGGTGGCCATGGTGGCTGTGAAAAACACCAATCACTCTTTTTTAAAATTGTAAAAGTTTAATAGTAATAAAATGGTTATAAAAATAGTAATACAATTAGAGTAATAATAATTTGGACAATTTGAATTAGGACAATATGAGACAGTAAATACAAAGAGTTACAGATGTCCAGGTACCTTTTCTGGGCAAAATAAGCCTGAAAAAGGACACACATTAACAAAGGATTAATCCTTAAAAACAACAGCCTGTTGCATATTCATACACCTCATACATGATGCATAAATTCCATTCAAACACAGGATTCTGTCTGGTCATCCTCAACTTCTTCCTCTGAATCCCAACAGCACCTTCGAGGCAGGAAGAAGTTAATTTCTTCTGATAATGGGGCAATAAATTCTTTTTCTCTGAAAGATTCAGGTGTCCTGTGGCTGCTATCTCAGTGAGAGTCCTTTCTTTAAAAAAAGTATCCTACATAGCATTGTTTCTATTTGAACATTTGTATAACCTAAAACTATATTTACCACTACTTAAGAGAATGAATCCAGCATTACTTTCTAACACAACACATATAATATTCATTTGAATATTTGTGAAAAGCCAATCATAAAATACGTGCATTTTTCATAGTGGCACACTGAGCTTCTCTGCTTGTCCTTCAGCAAGCAGCTGGATCCTCAAGCTTGGTTTTCTGATAAGAGCAGCACCAACCTTCCAAACTAACCAGCAGCTCGAGATAAGCTGCAGTGGTGTGTGTGAGCCAGAGTGAGATCATCACGCTGACCAGGAGTTAAAAAAGAGAATAAAACCTCCATGCTGATCAACACTACCATTTCAGTCAATCCTTTTCCTTCCTGGGAGCTTTGCCTGAATTCTAGCTCAGGGCCTGGTTCAGCTTGGTAATTCAGCATTTACCAAACTTTCCCTTGCTGATGTGACTTGTGCTTTTCTGGGCCAACTCGCCCGCAGAAACTCTTTGGTGAGTCCCAGCTTTATCCTGCTTTTCCCTGCTTTACTTTGACTCACAGCTCTTGTGCTCCAAATCAGGAAAAACCCAACTTTGTTTTGAGGTCCTGGATTGCATATGGGAGTGGAGAGCTCCAGGTTTACTTCCAGAAGGAACAATTCACACAAAACCAGCTGAGAAAATCCCTGTTTCTTAGCACCGAGTCACTTCCCACAGGAGGTTTGCCCCATCCCTGGGTTGAACAGTCTGTATTCAGTGCACCAGCATTACCATGATACCGAATTTGCCCCAAAAGGCGAAATATTAACTGCTCAGAGACTAAGTTTTAAAGTCTATAAGCAGGAGGTATTTATTTACAACGCGTTGGAGAAACCGCCAGCTCTTGCTGGACAAAAGGTTTCTGACTTACTAGCAACAAAAGCAGGTTTTTATACAATTTCGAACAAGGATTACATCATTATTATATGCATATTCATAGGTAGGCAGGAGTATAGGCGGAGTCTTCTGGGAATTCTTAGTTTCTCTCAGTTAAATTTTAAACTTTTCCTAATTTGGGCAGCTTCCTGTGGTACTTGGCTTGGTCTTGGTCACTTGTCAGGTCACGTTGACTTGTTGGCTTTCATTTCTTGTTGTACTTGGCTTCCATTTCTGCTTTGGGGCATCACTTTTCTTGTCCTAATTCCAAAGTTTTCTCGTCAGTGTGTTTTAGATCATTTATTAACTTGTCCAAATATTCGGATTCCAAAGTTCTTCCTGACAGTGTATTTTGTCTTTTAATTCTTTTATTTCTCAAAGAAATGTTTTATTAGGTTTCAACCAGCAGTGTATCCCAGGTTTGTGGGCTCTGTTTCTCCACGGGAGCAGTTTCAGAAGGCAGGGAGATGTTCCACAGAAGTGCCTGGGTGCTGCTGTCAGGTTTGCAGCACCACCTGCTGCCTGCGGTGCTGCAGGGGAGGCAGCTGAGTTCTGAAATCCCAGTGAGTTTCACCATCTCCGTATGTGTTTTTCCTATTGTGTAGCAGCACAGCAGAGGAGGGAACAAATTTGCTGCTTAGTTTACCTGGGAATCCTAAAATCCAGATGCTTGTCACTGCAGAGCCCGAGCAAAGGTGCAGCAATGCGTGACCGCGGGATGATAATGAACGAGCAGTGCCGACTCCTCGGAATGTGCGCTTGGAATCTTAACTCCAGCACCCTCACAGTGCTCCCTGCTACTGCCTAGAGCCATCCCTTCATTCTCCCCCGTGCCACGTGCTGGTTTGTGATGGCTTTTCCACAGATAAAACCCAGCTCTCTGAATCCCCTTGGCTCAGGATGCAGCTGATGGGGTTGGTGACCAGAAGGAAGCGTGGTTGGGGCATTGGGGAGGAGAATCAAGGGAGGGAAGTGTCCTTTCATGCTGCTGGGGACATAATTGGGTGGGTTTTGTCACATGTGAAGGTGTCACAGGGGCCAGTCCCTGTGCTGAAGCCACAAAAGCTGCCTGTGCATCTCAAACTCTCCCTGTTTGGAGCAGCTCTGTCACAACTGCTGGGGACAAAAGCAGCACAACAGGACTTGGCACCAGGGGCAGGGCAGCAGCAAAACCCACACTGATTTTCCAGGGTTGCATTCCTGCTACTTTTAGGGTTGTGACCTGTTGAAATACCAACAGAATACCAAATGTCCCCAGATTGTGCCATGTGCTGGTTTGTGATGGCTTTTCCACAGATAAAACCTTCCTGGAGCCCCAGCTCTCCGAATCCCCTTGGCTCAGGATGCAGCTGATGGGCTCGGTCAGTGGAAGGAAGCGTGGTTCTGGCACTGGGGAGGAGAATCAGGAGAGGGAAGTGTCCTTTCATGCTGCTGGGGACATAATTGGGTGGGTTTTGTCTCATGTGAAGGTGTCACAGGGGCCAGTCCCTGTGCTGAAGCCATTAAACATCACCAGGAAAGCTGCCTGTGCATCTCACTGTGTTTGGAGCAGCTCTGTCACAACTGCTGGGGACAAAAGCAGCACGACAGGGCACCAGGGGCAGGGCAGCAGCAAAACCCACACTGATATTCCAGGGCTGCATTCCTGCTACTTTTAGGTTTTGTATTGTGACCTGTTTAACTACCAACAGGATACCAAATGTCCCCAAATTATTCCATGCACTGGGATGAGCGTGGGGGGAATGGAGTGTGTGGGTGCATTTTCTCTCTTTTTTTCCTTTTGTTTTCACCTGCTTTTCATCCTCTGTGACTTTGTTATGATGGAACTGAGTGTTGACATCCACTTCCCATAAAGTCCCAGAGCCTGGATATCTGCATTTCCTTTCTTCCCAGGCTTTTATGTGTCCTGGTGGAGCAGTTCTGCTGTGCAAAGCCATTTGATTGTGCATTCTGCACAGGCTGCCTTATTTGTGAAGACAGCCTTGTCTCCCAGAGTGGCCATAAGTTGATGTTGTGCCACAGGACACGGATGGATCCCCTGGCACAGGAGCAGGACTCGCTGAGGTCAGGAATTTGGGTAATAAATAGAGAGGAAAAAAGAAAATCTGTGTTTGCTGGAGCAGGAGGGACCTCGTGGGGCATTGGGACATCAGAGAGGCAGTGGTGAGGGACATGAGGAGGTTACAAAGAGGAAGGTGCCTCTTGGATATGAGGTTAGGGAAGCAGGAGACAGGTTTTAATCACTGCTTGTTGCTGAGTGTCTGATGGAGCTCCCAGCTGCCTCCCCAAGCTCTGTGGATCGATCAGCAAAGGCATTGCAGCTCTCAAGGAGAGGGGATTATTTACTCCCAAGGTTTTGGGTGTTTTGGGTGGGCTGGCAGCAGCAGCCACCCCCTGGACACTCTCCTGCCCCTTTTCCCCACAGTCTCTTCCCCTTCCCTCACCTGTGTCTGGCGAGGAAGCAGATGCTGCTCTCTTATCAAACCCATGGATGGTTTTTTTCCTATTTTCATGAAATCAAACTGTGGTTGGTGATAAAGCCTGATGGGTCTCCCTGCCCTGCTGGGCATATGGAGCACTCCTCTTTCCAAAAAGCAGCACCTGGATTTTCCAGGACTTCTGGAAAAGGTTCATCTGTGAAAGAGCAGGTGATGGAGTAGCTGGATTCAGAACCAAGGGCTGCAGTTTGTTTTCCCCTTGTCCTGTCTCCAGAATCCCTGGAATCAGTTGTTTCACTGCAAGCACCCAGGAAGGATGGAGCTTTTTCTCCTGATGGCAGTGAGGGGATGTCATCTTAGAGCCTATGAGAAAATCAGGCGCTTCCATTTATTTAAAGCTTTTAGTTAATCAGTGAAAATCTGTGTTAGTCCTGTGAAAAAAAAGTGAGGATTTTTTTCCTTCTCCTGAAATTGGCCAAAGGACCAGCAAGGAGCTAAGGGCACTAGAGGGAAACTGAGGCACAGAGAAAGCCACACCTGGTCACTGAAACACCCACTTGTATGTCTCCATATAAATTCACAGAAATGCTGTTTTCACCTATTCCCAGATTTTCTAACAGCAGAAAGATGGGAAATCGGAAGCTTTTTTCTTCCCAGATCACACTTTCACATCCAAATATTTCAGCAAAGTCTTCACCTTCCTGAATGCTCATTTGAACTGAACTCTGAGGGGTTTGAGCTTCATGGAGGGAATAGAAATGGGTTTTGTTCTCCACACTGAAAGTGTTTGGGGCAGGGAAGTTCCATTTCCAGCCTGATCATGACTTTGAGCTGCCCAGAGCCTGGCTTGTGGGAGCCTGGCTTATCTCTGTGACAAGGGACAGCCACTTCTCAGCCTGTGACAGGAGAGAGCTGAGAGGGAATAAGAAAAGCTTCAGGACAGCCAGAAACTGGATAATTCTTTCCAACAGGGCTCATTTTCCTCTTGCTCTGAATGCAGGTGACAACAAAAATTGCTTTCAAACCACTGGTATTAATTAGGTTGATTTATCAGAAATTTATAAAAGGAATTGTTTTGAATTGTGAGTCATTTATGTGATCTGTGTAATTTCTAACACATGCTGGTCCTTAATTCCCAACCCATACTGGCTTGTGGGAGTCTGGATTCATCCCAACCATGTGCTTGGCAGTAATTATTGATGGAAGCATTTTTTCCTCCTGGATTTTGTTGGAGCAAGTATTAAAAGCCTTGGGATAAATCAAACTTGGAAGGACGTGACATTGCCCATGGCTTGAGTTCTCTGCTCCTCTGGGTAGAAGAATGATGGGCTGGTGTGAGACATGGACAAGGTAAAGCAGGATTTAGCCAAGGATTCCAGCAATTAGAATCCAGAAATTGAACTTTATGAGCAAAGGGAAAGTCTGTAGAAACCTGTCTAGACCTGGTATCCAGACTGGCTCTGCCACCTGGAGGGAAAATTGTGTTTATTTGGCCACATTCAGGGGGACTTCCCAACCCTGCCCTCTGCTGTTGGAGCTGATGGAAATTGCAGTTCTCAATGAGTTGTGCTCCTGGAACAACAGCAACAACGAGGGATAAAATTCTAATTTGGGGATTGTGGTGTGGGCTCTGGGACAGTTCCATAAAGGTGCTCTCATCCCTCCATGATAGATTTGGGGGCAGGCATGCTGGCAGCAAAACTGTCTTCATTTCACCCAGAGCTTCCCCAGTGAGATCTCAGCCTTCTCATCTCAGAAATCCCTGGAAGGCTCTTGGTCTGGAATCCACCTGGAAGCCAGAAGTGAGTTTATGTGCCTGAGTGCTTTATGGTTGCTGCTCCCAGGCACATAAACATTAATAAATCCACTGTCCTCTTCCCATCAAAACAATAACCTGCCTGCAAACTTGATGGCTTCTTGGCTCTGCTTCTGTATCAGAGTCTATATTCCAGGTTTTTAGTAGCTGCTCAGTGAGTTATAGCCTGACTCCAGTTCCCTCCTCCCTTTGTTGGGCTGTGATGTTGATTTGGATGCCCTCAGATACAAATGTTTGCACTGGAGCTCTTGTGGGATGGGTCAGAGCAGCTTTGAAACGCTGGAAACATCTCGGAGCATCCTTGGGTGTGATGTATTCCAAAGAATGGGATGCACCAATGGGAACGAATTTACAAATAATGGCACCTGCTCTGTCAGGTGTTTTGTTTTCCTGCTGTGGTGGAAATCCTGTCTGACAGATCTCCAGGAGGAACCTGCTGAAGAAGTAATTGCACAACAATACAGAGGATTTGCACTGACGAAAGCCTCTGGTAATTAAAGCAGCCGGGCTGTCAGCCAAAGAGCAAAGTGTGGAAAGATAAGCTCTGCCTCACTTAGTGAGCAGAAAGGAGGTATTTCCAATAATCCCCTGGGATCACAGCCCTTGGATTTCCAGCACTCTGCTCTTCTCTGCCTCTCTGCTGTGCATTTCTGTGGCTCCAGGATTAAAGTTGTTGGATTTCCTCCCATGCCATGACCTGGTGCTGCACGGCTCTGATGTCCTGGCAAGGGGAGGAGACCTCAGGAGTGCTTCTGATTCCCCTCCTGACTTTTCCATCTCCTGTCTCACAGATGAGATGTGACAGCCCCTCTCAGATCCACCCAAGCTCCTGGTCTGTTTGCTGCCAGACTTCTCAGCAGGGATCAGGGGGCTGGCAATGTGCCTTTTCCAGGGAAATCACAAGTGCAGGAATTAGCTGGTGATGGGCTGAGGGAGATCTGGCCTTTCACACTTTAGAAGTTTTGTGGATTTGATTGTTTATTGAAATCTGATTTTGGGGAGTTGCAGCCTGTGAGTGGTTCTTGGGCTCTTGTTGGCTGTTCCAGGCTCTCCTTTGGCTCTTCCAAGGAGAACAAGGAGCTCCTACCTGGCCTGACACAGCTCTGAATGCTCCACTGGGACAGTGAGGCAGGCAGGGAAATGAAGATTTTGGCCAAAATAAGGCCAGGCTTCCCCAGTCAGTTCCTTGTGCAGCTCTGCCCTGCCTGGTGCAGTGACAGCTTCCCTGTGATTCCCAAAACAGAGCCAGGAGATGAGAGCCAGTTCAGAACAAGCTGATGTGCTCCTCAGGCTCTCTGTGCTCCAGGCATCTGCAGCTGGCCCAGCCAAACTCCTGCTCAATCCCAGGGGTCTGAGTTGGGTCAAGTCTGAAGCAGGAGGGTTGGATTTGTTGCCAGCCCTCTTTCGGTGTCTTTGTGTGTTCTCTGTCTCAGCATTGACCCCAAATGGCATCTCTGTGTTTTACCTGATATTAGCAGAGTGGGTTTGGTACAGGCAGTGTGAGGAAGGTGTCCCCATTTCATCAGAACAACCTTTTTGCTGTTAAAATTGCCACTGAAGCAGCCAAGGGGTATTTGGAGAGGAAGAAGAGGCGCAGAGGATGAAGTTGAGAGTTGACAAATAACAGTGTACAGATGTCCTGCTGGTGCTGAATCCGTGCTGGGGACACTCCTGCTGCCATCCGTTGTCACCCTGGGGTGTTTCAGACCTGGCATCTGGGACTGTTTCTAGGCTGGGCAGAATTCCATTGGAATTTTCAGGCCTTGAATCCCAAGCCAGGATTTGCCAGGTGAAAACAGCCAGGTTCATCCAGCTGCAGCTTGAGAGAGAATTGAGAAGGAACAGTGACATCTGTCAGGACATCACACATGGCACCTGCTGGGACACCTCCAATGCCAGGTTCAGTTTGGGGACCCTTGTGGCAAGAGAGACATTGAGGGGCTGGAGGGTGTCCAGGGAATGGAACGGAGCTGGGGAAGGGGCTGGAGCACCAGGAGGGGCTGAGGGAGCTGGAAAGGGGCTCAGCCTGGAGACAAGGAGGCTCAGGGGGGACCTTGTGGCTCTGCACAGCTCCTGACAGGAGGGGACAGCCAGGGGGGTCGGGCTGTGCTCCCAGGGAACAGGGACAGGGTGAGAGGGAACAACCTCAAGCTGCCCCAGGGGAGGTTCAGGTTGGACATCAGGAGGGATTTCTCCATGGAAAGGGTGGTCAGGCACTGGAACTGCCCAGGGCAGGGCTGGAGTGCCCATCCCTGAGGTGGTTTTAGAACACGTGGATGTGCTGGCTGTGGATTTGATCCCTTCAGTCTCTCCAGCTTTAATGATTCTGTGATTCCGTGCTGACGCCTTTGGGAATTGCCCATTCCACTGCAAAAAAACCCCCACCAAACTAAAAATTTGGGTTATCAGTATCAAAGCTCCCAAAAGAGTGAGCTCTTTCTTCTTGAAATGACTTTTTTTTGGCTTCACAGCAAACAGCAGCTCATAAATCTGGCTCGTGGTCCCAGACCTGCCAGTGGAAGTTGGATCATGGGCTTTGCACTCTGCAGTTTTTCCCTGTGAGCTTTCATGAAAAGCACACACAGGAATTTCAGGAAGTTGAGAAGGGAATGAGCTGCAGCAGTGGAAGTATTGGAACATGACAGCGTGTTATCCCAGGGACTTTCTTTGAGCCAAATAATTACAATTAATTGTAAAATAAATCTAATTGGACAACCAGCTCCATGTGCATCTCTAATTGCACAGCCACTAAACAGCAACACACAGAGAATAAAAATCAGTATCTGCATCCCTTTCATGTTAAAAGGAGCATCCTTCTCCTTTCCTTTCTCTGGGAAGATGCACAGCTGCTCCTGTATGAAAATGAATAAATAATCAGTTTTATTTGGATCTCAAGCTGTTTGCTCCTCTCAGAAACGAGCGACCCACTGATCTCAGCTGAGGAGTTTAAAGGGAGACCAAGTGTTTGCACTTTTTCTGTGCATGGACACAGCGTCATTAAAAAAAGCCTTTCCATGGTATCTTCCTGTGTGGTTTTGTTTTCAGCAGGGGATAATTTATGCTGGGTTTTATTTTGCATTATTTAATTACACGTATTTTTAAAATGCCTCTGTTTTGCCAATTTACATTCAGCCTGCGCTGCCTTTGGATGGCTTTGGAGCTAAATACCCTTCTGATACCTCTGGAGATGAGTCTTAAAATAGTCTAGAAATCCTTTTAATTCAGAGTTTGAAAATGCTTTAAGTCAGAGGTAGCAAAGCTGGAGGTTCAGGGCATAAAGGAGGGGCTGTGGCTGTTTCAAGGTGAAGAGAAAGGAGCAGGGAATAATTAATACATGAGAAAGGGATAACAGTAACTTCCCAATCCATCTTTACAAGGCAGGATTAAAGGGAAAACAAGAAGGTGAAGAATTGCCAGGGGAAACCACTGTAAAAACCAGGGACAGCTCCTCAGGCAATGCATGACTGAGGAAACATCCTGCTAAGAGTGTCAGGGTTGGGCTGGATGCTCAGATAAATGGATTTTTTTTTAAAATCCAGAGGATTTCTATGGGATGGGTGGGGACTGATGTCCCCCTTGGACACCACAGCTCCATCCAAGCATGTCCTGGGACTCATCATCCAGTCCTGGAACAAAGCTGGGAATGGTGAGGGTGGTTGGTGGGGACAGACCAGTCACGAGAGGAGCACATCCCCTGTGGCTTTGGGTGGATGCAGGAGGATCCAGGATCTCCCTCAGGATGTGCCTTTAGGGGCTGAGGTCCCAGCCATTCCCATTTATTGATTTATCAGGATCTGAGTGTGTTAACTCCAGGGTAACACCCAAATATCTTGGTCCTAACAAACACCTCAGAGCTGCTTTTTGTGCATCTGCGATTTCACCTCCGCGCCCCAGGTTTTTTAAACATTCATTATCACAAACACAAAAGAACATCTATTTTTTTTTTCCTACAAAGTGCCAGCCTGCTCAGTCAGATCTGGCAGTGTGTCTGGAAGGAGCTTTGACACCCTGCTCACACAGTGTCAAAGTGCAGGGCAGCAGTTCCTGCTGGATTTGCAGCTCATCCAGAGCTGCCACAAACGCCCTGGAGCCCTCTGTTGTGCCAGACTCATTTCCTCGAGGTTTTGGGTCTGTATTGGGAAAAAGAGCGTGGTTTTGGGGAGGAAAGGCATCATGCCAGGGGCTTGGCTCTGGTGGAAATGCCATGCTGGCATCCCATCTCCTCCCTGCCCATGCAGCTCTGGCAATGTGCCTGCAGGAGCCTCGCGTTCTATCAAGTGAGGCCAGATTATTTTATTTCTCATGAAATCAAGAACTCCTGCCTGAACCAAAGGCCTGGATCTGTGCTGCTGGCTTTGGAAAGCAGGATGCTGGCCAGCAGGAGCTGGATGAATTTCTGTCCTCTGAGGGTTTTCTCATGGTGGGAGTCGAGGTTGGCAGGAGGGAGAAGGTTCTGCGTGGGCAGGGCGGGACATCAGCGCCACTGGGTGTGAGGCTGCGCTTGGAAACCTTCAATAAGCACCACCATGGTTGTCCTTGGGAGGGGCAGCCAAGCAGATCTGAGGTCTGGGCTGAGAGCCACAGTGATCCTGCCAGCTCTTGTGGAGCAGCTCAGCTTGCCCAGAACAGGTAGTGATAAAACACTGAGAAAATCGAGTTTAAAATGTGGCCATGCTCGGGCTCACGGGATTTACTCCAATGTCACCTCACTGGGAATGGGCTGCAGAGATTTTGGGTGGCATCTCTGGTGATGACAGAGCTCCTTTGGCTTCTCCTTGGCACCTGTCCTGGCAGAGAGCTTGGCTGTTTGTCATGGAGCCAGCGGGCCTGGGCTCGGCCTCTTCTCTCCTTCCTTCCATTAAATGAGACAGAGCTCAGAGACATCAGGATCAAAGCAAAGGGAACCTCCTTTGTTTCCATATGGAGCCTCGCCCAGTGCCAGAACTCCTGCTGGAGCCAGGATGTTGAGAGAATCACAGAATCATTCAGGCTGGAAACGTCCTTCAGGGCCATCAAGTCCCTCCTGTGAGCCATCTCCACCTTGTCACTGAGTGCCACATCCAGCCCTTCCTGGGACACCTGCAGGGATGGGGATCCAAACCTCCCTGGGCAGCCCCTTCCAATGCCTGAGTGCCCTTTCCATGAGGAAATTGCTCCTCTTCACCCAGCCTGAGGCTTTGTCCCTGTCTGACACCCCACATTTGTTGCTTGGCTCAGTGCAAACTCGTTCTGAGAGCTTCACTTCCGAAAAATGACGCAGCTTCCAGGAGATGCTGTTTGGTGGGACCAGGCAGAGTTCTTGTCTTCCTTGTGCCCATCTCTGGTTGCATTTGCAGAGCAGCAAGTGCCAGTCTGATCTCACACCTCAGCTGCAGAGAGAGCAGGAGTGCTAATAAAGGATGTGATTTATTCAGTTTATGGATCTGCACACCCTTCCCTCCTTCCAGGGAGTCTTGTCCATAATCCCAGCACTCGTGCCTGATGTGTAGAGGGAAGGGACTCTGGTGGATCTCAGTCTGTGGGTCTCAAGTGCCAATCCAGGCAACTTTCTTAATCAAAACATGTCTGGATTTGGCCAAATTCAGAGTTGAAAATAAAGGATGAAAATTAAAAATTGAGGAGTTGAAAATAAATGTATGTGACAGGGTGGCTTCAGGGATACTTAGACTTGTTGTTCCCTTTTCTTAGAGTTTGCCATCTCCCAAAGTCCTCCAACACAGCCCTTCCTGACCTCTATTAAGCCCTAATTGGCTGATTTTTAATTGATTTCTTCCCCACATGTGCTCATGGGAGAGCTGGAGGAGCCTTGGCAGAGAGGAGGGGGGGTGGGAAGTGACCCTGCTCGGGTGGGAACGAGGATTTGGGTGGGATGAAGATCAACAATGGTGGCACCTCTGGAGCCAGGTTCCAAGCCTGGGCTGCTCAGACTGGTCACCCACCATGAGAAATGGATTTATAAATAATTCTCAAAACCTGACAGAAGGCTCACACAGTTTTGTACATCTGTATGCAAACTCTGAGATAAGGTGAGCTGCCTTAGGAAGGCCATGGAATAGAGATGACATTGTTGAGAGAGAACTTGGAACAAGTTTCAACAAGTTTCAAAATTTGGCCTTGCAGAAAGACCAGATATTTTAGTGAATTAGAACTGTGAAAGATTCATTGTGGGGTAAAAAGAAAGGGGATTGGTGTTGGAAGTGTTAGCAGCAATGTGGCAAAAGCTGGGAAACATTTCTAAGGTGTTGTAACCAGGAATTAGGGTGGCTTCTGCTGGAATGGGGTTGAGTTTTACATCTCTTCTGTCTCACCCTTCTACAAGACTGAAAATGAAATAAAATAGTTTAAAAAGCCTCTCAGCTGCCCCATCTCTGTAAAAGCTGGGAAAACCAAGAAGCCCTGATCCTGGAGATCCCTGGGAGATGAGTTAACCCTTTCTGATCCTGGAGATGAGTTAATCCAGAGATGAGTTAACCTGATCCTGGAGATGAATTAACCCTTTCTGATCCAGGAGATGAGTTAACCCTTTCTGATCAGGAGATGAGAGCAGGAGAGGATCCAAGTTGTGTTCTTCAGTGGAGCAGGGGGAGCTCGTGTCTGGCTTGCTCTGCTCTGTTCCCCCAGCCCATTGGGGTAAAATCTCTCATCTTTGGCAAAGATGGAAGCAGATCCTTTACCTGAGAGCTCATTCACTGTCTCCCCAGATTACCCAGCTCGCCTAAGGGCATCCTCCAGGCTTTTTTCCCCTGACAGAGACCTGACATGAGCAATGAGGCACCCAGCTTCTTGCAGAGTTTGCTCTTTGCCCAAGAACCAATCCAGTTCACTGAGCTGAGCTGTCAAAACTTCTCCAAGGGCACGGGCATTCCTCATGTTTTCACCATCAAATGATATGTGACACTTAATTTAAAGCTTAAGCATGAAGCCTGAACAGCAAGGAGATTGCTGGAAGGTCTTGATTTTGCTGCCTTTTTTTTTTTTGTGTGTGTTTATGTATAAAAATGTGTTTTAAAGTATTGGTAAAAGGACATTATTGCTGGGCAGACTGTGGATTTATGCTCTGGTTTAGTTTTCTCTCAGATCTTTTTAAGATCCATTTGTCCAAAGTGTCTGTGAGCAACAAAATACTGGCAGGAAATGGATGTCATGGATTTGTGGGGTTTTGTGCTCCTTGAGTCAAACAAATCACAGGTTGTGGAACTGAATCACCTGGAACCGATTTTCTAACTGATTTTCTTCTCCTAAAAGGAGAAGAAGCTTCTGATGTGGTCTGTTGGGTGCTTGGAGGCATTTTAGGTGTCTCCAAACTTTGCAAACTGCTCAGGAGGTTCATGGTTTGAGCTCTGGGCCTTTTAGCAGATAACAAAGTGTTTTAAAGAGAATTAATCCCAAACAAAAGTCAAAAATAACCGAAATAAGGCAAGCAGGGCACAGTCTGGGGTGGGTTTGAGTCTGGAGAGGTTGGAATTTGGTGCAGATCCCGCCACTGGTGCTCTGCTCTGAGTTTGGAGCCCTTGCTGTGAGAGGAGGTGGGGGTTGGTGATGGGCTGGGGTCTCTCTTGTTGTTCTCTGGCTGATTTTGTGTCCTCCTCACTGATTGAATCTCCTTGGGAAGGAGAGCTGCTGACTCCCTGTGCTGCCAGGGCTGAGGGAACATCTTTGCTTGGGGTTTCACAGAGCTCTTGGCTCGAGACCATGAAGGATCAAAGTTGGTCATTAAGATGATGGAAGGGCAGGAGAAGCAGTGCTGGGGGAGAGATTGAGACCTCAGAGTCTGAAAAAGGACAGAGAGAGGGTTGGAGATGGCACCTCTGGGCTCTTTGGGGGTGAGAGGCACCAGGGCAGGGGGTGGGAGCTGAAGGGGGAGGATTCCCAAGGAGTGAGGTTGGTGTTTGAGGGGAAAGGTGGGTTCTGCCACTGGCTGTCTGCAGGTGCAGACAGGACCCTCCTGGCAGGACACCCACCCTCCTCTGCCCTGGAGCTCACAGGAGGTTCATGCTGGTGACTTTGAGGATTCCAGAATGGTTTGGGTGGGAAGGAACCTTAAAGCTCATCTCATCCTACCCCTGCCATGGGCAGGGACACCTCCCACCATCCCAGGTGGCTCCAGCCTGGTCTTGGACACTTCCAGGGACACTTCACAACCCAGGGACAGCGGGAAGTTCACATCCAGGGAAGCCAAGAGAAACCTGGGAGCCCTGGCTGCTACATCTGAGCAAGGTTCAGTGACATTCATCAGTGCCACATGGCCAAAATAACCAGCTCCAAATGTACCTTCCCTGCCTGAAACAGCTCCTTCACCTGCTCCCATGCTATCCCTGCTGCTGTGCCCAGCCCCAGCTCCTCCCTCCTCTCTCAGCTGCATGGGGTCAATGTCAAGATCAGGGTCTTCTGCACTTTTTGGAGATGCTTCACCACCACCTAAACAGGAGCTGTTCTGTTCCAGACAGCCTGATCAATCACACCAAAAGAATGAAATCACTTAATGTGTTGGATCACCTGTATTTATACAGCAGGTGGGGTTTATCCCACACAGTTTATTGCAAAGCAAGCTGGAAATTCATCACAGAATGGTTTGGGAGGGAAGGAACCTGAAAGATCATCCCACTCCACCCCCTGCCATGGGCAGGGACACCTTCCACCATCCCAGGTTGATCCAAGCCCTGTCCAAGCTGGCCTTGGACACTTCCAGGGATCCAGGGGCAGCCACAGCTTCTCTGGGCAACCTCTGCCAAGGCCTCACCACCCTCACAGCCAGGAATTCCTTCCAAACATCCATCCATCCCCGCCCTCTGGCAGGGGGAAGCCATTCCCTGTGTCCTGTCCCTCCATCCCTTGTCCCAAGTCCCTCTCCTCTTGTATTTGCAGGGTTCCCAGATGAAGAAAGGAATGATGAATCTGACTCCATGTTCTTAGAAGGTTAATTTATTATTCTATGACACTCTATTATATTAAAGAATACTATACTAAACTATACTCAAGAATACAGAAAGGACACATACAGGCGGCTAAAAGATAATAAAAACATAATAAAGAAAACTGGTGACTCTTTCCAGAGCCTCGACACAGCTTGGCCATGATTGGCCATTGAGTCAAAACAATTCACATGAAACCAATGAAGCAATCACCTGTTGGATAAACAATGTCCAAACACATTCCAAAGCAGCAAAACCCAGGAGAAGCAAATCAGAGAATTATTGTTTTCATTTTTCTCTGAGGCCTCTCAGCTTCCCAGGAGAAGAAATCCTGGGCAAAGAGATTTTTCCAGAAAATGAGATGGTGACACTCTCCAGCTCTCCTGGAGCCCCTTTATGCTCTGGAAGGGGCTCTGAGGTCTCCCTGGAGCTCTCCCTTCTCCAGGCTGGACCCACTCCAGCAGATCCAGGTCCTTCCCAGAGCTGAACAGGGAGTGTGGAGTTGTCTCCTCCTGCTTCCCTCCTCACCCCATGCCCACCCTGATTCCTGCATCCTCTTTTCCAGCAGTTCCCAGGCAGAGAAGGAACCCCTGGGAGCATCTGCTGGCTCTGGATAACCCTTCAGCCAAGCCAGACACTGAGCTGAGTTTTGTGATGCTTCTCAACCTTGGGAAGGAGCAGGATCAGGAGTTCCTGTGCCAACACTGTCCCTGCTTTTTCCATGTCCTGATGGAAGCACAGAGCTCCTGGGGTGGGAATGCTGCTGGCTCAGCTCTGGCCCTGCTTTTCCATAGCCCAGAGCTGCCCAGTTTGCTCACTTGCAGTAAATTGTTGGTGCTTTTGATGGCTCTTCATATTCAACATGTTTCTGCTGAGTTTTCCATCCCCCCTGGAGCTGTCAGCAGATGAAAGCTCCAAGACTGGCTTTCCATGGGAATTTAATCATCCCAGCTGTCACGCAGATCCCGATACAAATATTTCCACTGTTAATGGTTTCAGCGTGGGCTTTTTTGTGGGATCAAATGTAATCTTATTTAATGGAGTTCTATTGCTGTGATGCTTTGGTCTTTTCACCAGGCTGGGCTTAATTTTTAAAATTAAGATTGTTCAGAGCAGAGGCAGGGAAAGGACTGGAGGGATTGAATGGGGTGGGAAATGTGGGATGGACACAGTGACTTTGGATCAGCTGAAAGTGTAAGAGCAGGGGAGAGGATCCAGGGTGGATGGGGCTGTCAGGAACGGTGTGAAACTGGGCCAGGGGAGGGTTGGGCTGGAAATCAGGAAAAGGTGCTTCCCCAGAGGGTGCCAGGCACTGGAACAGCTCCCCAGGGCATGGTGACATTCCCAAGGCTGCCAGGAGTGTTTGGACAATGCCCTCAGGGATGCACAGGGTGGGATTGTTGGGGTGTCTGTGCAGGGATTGGACTGGATGATCCTGGTGTGCTCCTTCCAGCCCCATGATTCTGTTCTATGATTCTTGGAAGAGAGAGAAATTCAGGAGGATTTTCCAGCTGTGTGGCTGAGGTGGGGGAATTGCTGGAGCTGCTGCTGGGCTGAGCCAACACTTTGTGGCTTCAGAGCACTCCCCACCCCAGGGCCACTGTGGACACCCTGGGGGCCATTCCCTGGTTTAGGGAGACACAAGAAGCTTCCCACAAAAAGCTGTTAGACCCCACTGGCTCCTTCCCTGTTCCTGTGCCTGTTCCTGTGTCCCTGAGCCTCTCCTCCCTATTCCCTGACTGGCCTCATCTTTGTACTGCCCTGAGACCAGGGTCAGCCCAGGCCCCTTGGCAGACCCAAACTCAGCCCCTCTGTGTGAGTGTGCTGACACCTGAACATCTGAATAAAACATCTGTGGGTGTTTTGCAAAGGCCCTTTTTGCTTCCTTACCCTGGATTATACCAGCAGTGATTCTGCTGCTGCAGGCCACCGCAGCTGGCACAGCCCAGCCCCAAACCCCACCCTGGGCTCTGCAGCACCATAAATGTCACAGGTTGTCAGGGCCACCACAGCTGGCACAGCCCCAGCCCCAAATCCCACCCTGGGCTCTGCAGCCCCATAAATGTCACAGGTTGTCAGGGCCACCACAGCTGGCACAGCCCCAGCCCCAAACCCCCACCTGTCAGAACCCAGGACATTGCTCTGGCTGTCCTGGAGGACTCGAGACCCTGTCAGGGGGCTTAGAGACCTTGGCACGGAGTCAAAGACATCCGTGCCTTCGATTTTAACCCATGGAAACAATTATCAACTTTGTGTGAAGAGTTACACGCCACAAGGGTTTGAGTAGAATGACAGTGAATTTGTCACAGGGTGAAAAAGTAGAATTTTGGGGATTTAGAATGGGGGGTTCAACAGGCAAGATGGAGGAATTTGGGTGTGTCCTGTCCTTCTTCTTCTTCTTCTTGTCCTCCATCTTCTGCTGTGATGGTGGCACTTCTGGATTGGTTTAGAGTAGAGACAGACTGTGTAACATAGGTGATAGGTATTGGAAAATTATTGTAAATAAAGTACACATAGTTTTTAGTATAAAAAGCTAACACAAGGGCGGTCAGTGTGCCATGAACCAACCTGCCAGACAGACCTCAGCAGGTCAGAAAGACAATGTATGAGATAAGAGAAAATAAACAACCTTGAAAACCAGAGCTGAGGAATCTCGACTTCTTCTTTGGTCATGGGGCTGGGAAAAAGACTCTTCAATAGCTCAGGAGCCATTTCAGCAATGCAAAACCCGAGACTCACCTTGGGCCCTTCGGCCCCATAAATGTCACTGCCACCCACAGGTTGCCAGGGCCACCACAGCTGGCACAGCCCCAGCCCCAAACCCTCACCTTGTGCCCTGCAGCCCCATAAATGTCCCCCTGATGTCACTGATGTCACCGCAGGTGGTGCGCACGGAGAAGAACAGCCTGAACAACCGGTTCCTGCCCTGGGACGAGATCGAGACCGAGGCCATCCTGTCCATCGATGACGACGCCCACCTGCGCCACGACGAGATCATGTTCGGCTTCAGGTGAGCCCTCCCCACAAACTGCTCCTCCCCACAGCCAGGATCTGCCCAGGGAGCAGCCAGGGGCACAGTCAGGGCTGGCAGAGCCCTCCCCACAAACTGCTCCTCCCCATGGCCAGGGGCACAGTCAGGGCTGGCACGTCCCTTCCCGTGGCTTCCCAGCTCTGCTCCTTGGAGAAACACACATTATTGGGGTGGGGAAGCTGATCCCAGTGAGGAAACCCCATTTCCCACACTTCTTAACCCAACTCTTCAGCTTTTGCTGTGCTGATAATGGTCCTGGAATGGTTTTAAGGCCTGTGGCTTCCTAGGGTGGACAGGGCCTGGAAAACAAATCAAAGAGGTTTTCACTCCATCCATGAGCCAGAGACAAGGCCAGGATGATGCTCAGGTGGTGGTGGTGGCTGCCACCCTCTGCTGGGTGTGTCACACTAGGGTGTGACAGTTCTTTGGGCAGAGCAGGCAAAGGCAGGTGCCACCCAGCAAGGGGAGATGATGTCCCTCAGCAAAGGGAGATGATGTCCCCAGCAAGGGGAGATGATGTCCCCCAGCAAAGGCAGATGATGTCCCCCAGCAGATGATGTCCCCCAGCAGATGATGTCCCCCAGCAAAGTCAGGTGCTGCTGCTGTCACTCCCACCCTGTTCTGCTCCAGCTTCCAGCTTCCCCCTGACTTCTCCCTGGCAGAAGCTTCCTGCTCACAGGGATGAGGGGGCTCCTGCTGGGGGAGCTTTGTGCCAGCTGCCCCTGCAGCCAAAGCTCCATCCCTGCCAGGAGCTGCTGGGCAGTGAGGGTGCCACAAGGTGCCACAAGGAGCAGGAGATGCCATTCCCAGTCGGAAAACACCCAGCAGCTGCCTGGGGGTGGGAGATGGGGACCAAAACCTGCTTGGGAAGGGGATTAAAAGGCACAAAATGCCTGGAAACACACCAGGCTCCTTCAGAGAGATGAGAAATGAGGTGTGAGAGGGATTAAAGTGCAGGAGGAGGCGTCAGGATTCCTGGCTTCCCTTCCCTGCCCCATTCCAGGCTCTTTATCCAAACTGGGCTGTTTTCTCCCCTTTTTTGGTCTCTGTTTTGCTGATCAGCCCTGGAGAGCATCAAATGAAGGTCATTAAGTGCCCTGTGTTAATCTCACTCATGTCCCTGCTTACAGACACCCTGTTCCCACAAAGCCTCCCTGTATTAACACATTCCCAGGAGCTGCTGGAGTGAACCTCTGCCCACAGCAACTGTGCTTTGTCAAAACTTTGCTCCAGGCTTTGATTTTTGGGGCCAAAAGCATCGTTTTTGCCACTCAGGAGGGAGCTGGAGGCAGCTCTCTGAGCACCCCCAGACAATTCTCCAGAGAAATCCTGATTTTTGTGGCTGTGCTGGGAAGAGAAAAGCATCACGTTCATAAGAAAGTGAAGATGTAGGAGAAGTGAAAGGAAATAAATGGTTTTGATTTCCAGCTTTTCTAAACAATCACCCTGCATTGTGCTGGGGGGAGGACAGAGCCAGGGAAGCTGCTGGTGGTGTTGATTCCTTGGGATTATCTTGGAGTTTCATTAATTGGAGTGGAGGGCTGAACAGCAAACACGTCCATGCTCCGTCAGGGTAAGGAGAGCTTGGGGAATCTTCTGGTCTCCTCCTGCAGCTCTCCCAGAACAGGGCTTGTGGGAGAAACTCACATCCAAATGAGGGGAAAAACCCAAAAATGGCACTTACTGCCCAGTTTTGTGCCTGGCAAGAAGGGAAAGCCCTTCTGTGTGCACAGGGAGTTCTCTCATGCAGTCTGGAGTCACTGAGCAGCAGGGAGGGGGACTGAAGGATCCAAAGGAAGCCAAGCACCCCTGCCTGTGGAAGCTGGGTGTGTTTCCCAGCTCAGGCATCAGGCACTGACTTTTTCCTTAATTATTGCAGCCAGTGTTGCAGCTCTCCTGGGGCATTTCTCTGGGGGAGCGTGAGCTGCAGATGAGAGCAGAACATTAAGCAATCCCACGCTCCACATGCAGAATTCAGGATTTCATTCCCAAGGCTGGACTGTGAGCACGTGTCGGGGTGAGGGAGGCACTCAGGGCTCTGGAGGCTTTTCCTGTGGGGCCAGAGCCCAGGGAGCTGCAGTTTGGGATGAGGAGCCAGCACCTTGGAAATCCAGGTCTTCCCTTGGGAGACACCAGGGCCTTCAGCATCTCAGCAGCTTTTCACAGAATTAGGGAATTTCCAGAGTCCTGGAATGGTTTGGGTGGGAAGGGAGCTCAAAGCTCATCCAGTCCCACCCCTGCCATGTCCAGAAACACTTTCCACTATCCCAGGGTGCTCCAAGCCCTGTCCAGAAGCTTTCCTTAAGGGAGGCTGATGTTATCTTGGCTTTACTGAGCTGCTGGGAGATGGAAAGTCCCAGTGATTTGGGGAAGAGGACAGGAGATGCTGGGCTCCTCCCAGGCTGAGCCTGGGCTGCTCTGGCCTTAGTTTTCTTTTTAACTTTCATTTAAAAGTTTTCTTCATTAAACCTTCATTATGAGCTACAAAATCGCTGATTTATGGGTTAGGAGCCCATTCCCCGTGCATGAGCAGCTGGGCTGTGCTCTAGGACAGGAGCACATTTAACACTGTTTTCCTTTTTGCCCTTTGGGCGTTCCTTGGGTAAGCAGTTGCCAAACTCCTTTCTGTACAGACCCCTCCATCCCTCAGGAGCCTCTGGGTGGGCTCCCAGGTCAGTGTCTCACGGGCAGTTGTGTGTTTGCAGGGTGTGGAGAGAGGCCAGGGATCGCATCGTGGGCTTCCCGGGCCGCTACCACGCCTGGGACATCCCCCACCAGTCCTGGCTCTACAACTCCAACTACTCCTGCGAGCTCTCCATGGTGCTCACTGGTGCTGCCTTCTTCCACAAGGTGAGACCTCCCCGGGCTGCCCCTTCCTGCTCTCAGCCACCTGAGGCTGCAGATTGGAGGGTTGTGGTTTTTTAAGGACAAATGGGGGAGTGTGACGGTGTTCACAGGGGTTTTTGGATGAGGGAAGAGACGAGGATCTGACTCCATGTTTCAGAAGGCTTGATTTATTATTTTATGATATATATTACACTAAAACTATACTAAAAGAATAGAAGAAAGGATTTCTTCAGAAGGCCAGCTAAGAATAGAATAATAAGGAATGAATAACAAAGGTTTGTGGCTTGGGCTTTCTGTCTGAGCCAGCTGGACTGTGATTGGGCATTAATTAGAAACAACCAACATGGGCCAATCAAAGATCTACTTGCTGCATTCCACAGCAGCAGATAATCAATGTTTACATTTTGTCCTTGAGGCTTCTCAGAAGGAAAAGTCCCAAAGAAAGGATTTTTCATAAAAGATGTCTGCGACATGGGAGCTTTCTGCTCCTTCCCTCTCACTTTCTCCAGACTGAGACACAGCCAGAACCTGGTCCTGAGTGCACTGGGAAGGATCTCCAGTGGCTGTTCCTGCTGTGCGGAATCCACAGCAGCACAGAGCAGGATCTGAGGGGGCTGGAACTCCCATTCCTCAGTTCCTGAGCTTCCAGGAGAGGGTGGTGGCTGTGGGAGATTTGCTGCTGCTGTGGCTCTCAGTGTGGGTTTAACTCCATTATGGGGAACGTCTCCTCTGGGATCCTTGAGTTTTGAGCCAGCCACACCCCACATGTCCCACGTGTTGCTGTCACCTGTGGAGCACCTGGAGGACACTGTGCCTTTGCCATTGCAGTACTATGCCTACCTGTACTCCTACGTGATGCCCCAGGCCATCAGGGACATGGTGGACGAGTACATCAACTGCGAGGACATCGCCATGAACTTCCTGGTGTCCCACCTGACCAGGAAACCTCCCATCAAGGTAAGCACCAGCAGCCAGGGCCTTGTCCCAGGGCTGGCACTGCTGGAGAAGTTCTGCTTGGGAAGTGGGTGGTGTCTGATCCAGGGAAATCCGGCTCCAGTGGGGAAGCTCAGCCTTTGGAATCTGCCACAGAGCAGGTGAAGTGAGGTTTGACGTTACAGGATGAATCAGACTGAATTCCCTGTCTGGTGAAAGGTTCCCTGCCCATGGCAGAGATGATCTCTGCTCTGGAGCCAGGCTGGGAGAGCTGGGGGTGCTCACCTGGAGAGGAGAAGGATCCAGGGAGAGCTCAGAGCCCCTTGCAGGGCCTAAAGGGGCTCCAGGAGAGCTGGAGAGGGACTGGGGACAAGGCATGGAGGGACAGGACACAGGGAATGGCTTCCCACAGCCAGAGGGGAGGGATGGATGGGATATTGAGAAAGGATTGTTGGCTGTGAGGGTGGGGAGGGGCTGGAATAGAATTCCCAGAGAAGCTGTGGCTGCCCCTGGATCCCTGGCAGTGTCCAATGCCAGGCTGGAGCACCCTGGGATAGTGCAAAGTGTCCCTCGCCATGGCAGGGGTGGGACTGGATGAGCTTTGAGCTCCCTTCCGACTCAACCCATGCTGAGATTCCCTCTGTATCCGAGCCCCCTGGCAGTGCCCGGGCTGGGCTGTGGGCAGCATGGCACTGACACCTCTGTCCCTCCTGGCACTGCCTGGGCTGGGCTGTGGCACTGACACCTCTGTCCCTCCTGGCAGTGCCTGGGCTGGGCTGTGGCACTGACACCTCTGTCCCTCCTGGCACTGCCTGGGCTGGGCTGTGGCACTGACACCTCTGTCCCTCCTGGCAGGTGACCTCCCGCTGGACCTTCCGCTGCCCCGGCTGTCCCCAGGCGCTTTCCCATGACGATTCCCATTTCCACGAGCGGCACAAGTGCATCAACTTCTTTGTGAAGGTGTACGGGTACATGCCCCTGCTCTACACCCAGTTCCGCGTCGACTCGGTCCTCTTCAAGACCCGCCTGCCCCACGACAAGACCAAATGCTTCAAGTTCATCTAAGATGGGAGTGCTGGACACTGCCAGCTCCCAGCTGAGGCAGGAGAAGCTGGCACGGGGCTGCTCTGGTGGGCTGTGAGTGCAGAGGGCTGTGGCAAACGGGCCAGCCTGGATTGGGATGGGCTCTTCCCTCTTCCCACAGTGGCTCACCTGGACAGGGAGTGGGACCCCGTGGCTCCTGTGAGGACACACCCACGGGAATGGGACCCCATGGCTCCTGTGAGGACACCCCCATGGATCATACACTGAGGAATGGCTCGCTGGCCACTGGCTCTGCCCCTTCGCTAGCCAAGGGCAGCCGTTCTTTTTAATTATAATTATTGTTATTTAAAATGAAAGTGTTTTAGATTTGCCACGTGAGGTGCTTTTTTTGTTTTCTTTTCTTTTCCCTCCCCTCTCCCCACCCCATTTCCCCCTCTGGACCTTCAGCCCATCCCAGGGTGCTGTAGCAAGGCCAGGTTGGAGGTGTTTGGGTGCAGCATCAGGGCAGCTCCTGTTAGCACTGCTGTCCCCATCCTTCCTCCCATGGCACAGCCCTTCCCACCCACCAGATCCTGGCTTCTCTTGCCCTGTGGCTGCTACTGAGGCCTCTCAGCTGTCACCAGGTGAGGAGCCCTTTGCTCTGCTCCCCACCCTGAGCCCCTGGAGAGGGATGAGGTTGGCCTGGATGGTCCTTCCTGGCTCCAGCTCTGGCCCTGTGCCCTTCCCATGCCATAGCCCTGGGGGTTCAGTTGCTGCTGTCTCAGTGTCTTTTCCACCTTGTCCTGCTGATCCTCTAAAGACAGGGTGTGTGTCTGAGGCTTAGGGAGGATCCACCTGCAGCACAGCCAGGGCTGGGGTGCTTCAGGCTCCTGGAGGCTCTGACCCTTCTCTGTGCTCAGCCTGGGTGTGCCAGAGCTGCAATTCCCACTCTGCCTCGTCCCCATCCCAGAGAGCTCCGTGCCCGTGTCAGGTTTGCCGTGGGCCTCAGCACAGCTGCCTTAACCCCAACCCATCCTCACAGCCTGGCTTTGGGCTGTGTCTGAGGCTTAATCCCAACAGAAGCTTCCCAGAATCCCATCTTCACACAGATGCTGCTGGGATCAGGTTCACAGCGTGGGTTTGGAGCTGGTTCCTCTCCCCCAGAGCAAAATGCTGTCACACTGTGACCACCTGAGCTCAGCTGCTGCTCCATCCTGCCTCAGGCCCAGCTGGACATGAGGGGAGCACAGGAGGGAAGGGCAGAGCTTGGTGTTCTCCCTCAGCACATCCCAGATGTTTGTGAGCAGCCTGGAGAAGCTCTTGCTGGGTAGGTGGGAAGGTGGCACTTGTGTGGTCACCTCGATGTCCCTGGTTTTCCTGGATGTCACCCCTGCTGTGTCTCTGGTGTGTGGGAGCGGGGATGGTCCAGCAGCAGCTCCTGGGCTCATTCCCAAGGTCAGCCCTGCTCCTCCTGCACCACGTTTTGGGGCCTCTCCAAACTCCTCTTCCCCAGGTTTTCCCATCAGCACTGACACTTCCTCTGTGGGAAGGGGAGGGAAGGAGCAGCCTGTTCCCAGCAGAGCCCATGGCTCGTGCCTTCACCAGCACCACTGACCACAGCAAAACACGGATCAAGGAATCTTCTCCTATGTTGTTTTTTTTCCCCTTTCCATTCCTTTTTTGTTTTAATATCAGATGCCCAAAATGCAGCATGTGAAGTCTCAGAGTCTGCTTAAAAATGCCACGGGAGACCCTGGAACACCTGTAAGGATTCTCTGAATGTGGCACTTGTCAGGAGCTGTGTCAGCTCCAGCATTCCCGAGGGGCTTGAGCTCCTTCATTCCTTCCTCATTAGTGGAGGTTCGTTAGCAGCGATGCCGTGGCTCAGGTACAGCCCAGGCCCGGGGTCAGCTCTGCCTTCCCAGCCCTGCTGGAGCACGGAGTGATGTGGGATGGACTGAACTTCATCCAAACACAGGCACTGCTCAGCAGCCTTCAGCTTTCCAAAATCCAAAGGGAAATGTTATTCCAGTGAGAGCCTGGGGGAGCAGGGATGGGATGGGAAGTGTTGGCACTCCCAGGGTGTCCTGGGGCTCGGGATGCTCAGGGGGTCGGAGCCCCAGGCTGGGAATTCTGTTCTCCCTTGCTGAGTTTTGATTTGAGGCCAGTTGAGATCAGGGATCGGCAGAACAAATCCAGCTGTTCTTCCTCCCTCTCTTTGGCCTTTTCCCAAGCTGTTTTTTTGTTGGGAGGGTCCCCCAGTCCACTGTGCTGGAGCAGGGATGGGATGTGCAGTGGGATCTCTGTGTGTTGTGGGATGAATTCCTCCTTGCTGAACGCCCCTAAAGGGGAATGATTTGGGGGTAAAGGAGTAAAGAGGCTGCCCCTGGGAGATACCTGGGCAGCAGCAGCGCTGGGAGGGATGGAATTCTGTGGGGAAATGAAATGCCAGCAGGAACATCTTCCCCACCCACAGGGCTGGTGCTGCCCCTCCCAGAGCTGCTGCAGCTCTTTCCCAAATCATCCCAAACACCACGGAACCCCCTGGAGTATGGGATTGGCATTCACAGCCCAGAGGAGACATGCCAGCACCTGAGCTGTCCTGAGGCCCCTCCACCAGGGAGGAGCACACTTTTCCAGAGTGGTCCCGCCCGTGCCACCATCCCAAACATCCTTCCTTGCTCCCACCCATCATTCTCCCGGGATTTTCAGGGCATCCCAGGGTCACTCCGAAGCTCAGGTTTGGTTGGATGATCCATCCCAGCTCCTGGGGCACGTGGCCTCCACCATCCCAGCCCCGAGGAGACCGGAAGGGCTCTTGGCAGCTGCACCTTTTCCCTGTTCCAGAGTTTCTGCTGCTTCCCCCGGGCACGGAGCGAGGCCTTTCCCGCTGTAAATAGCAACGACCGAGGTGACACGGCCCTGGCCCCGCCCGTGTCACACGGCCCCTGCCCTCCCCTTGTGCCCACGGTGCTGTGAGCACCCGGATTTCAAATCCAACAGGAACTGAGAGACAAGGAACACTCCTTCGACACGAGCACAATGTTGAGTTTTTTGTAAAAGGTTCCAATAAATGGAGAGTTTAACTTGGGAGTGTCTCGGTGCCTCTTTGCTGGGGCTGGGAGAGGGGCCCAGCACGGGGCTGTTGCTGCTCCTGGGCCCTGGGACACCCCAAAACCAGACATCCCCTGGGCTTCTGTATTCACAGGGTGGGTGGAATGCTGGAAACTCCTCAGGGATGGCAGTGCCTGGGGCTAAACCCCGTCATGTCCCTGGTGAGCTCATGGCTGGGCCAGGAGAGCCCCTGGGAGGGGTTGGACCCTGAGTGGCTTCCAGGGACATCCCTTCCCAGTTCTGCTGCTTGTGTGGGTGTCTGTAGGCAATGAAAACAGCAACTGAGGCGGTGCTGGGATAGCAAACCAGCCCATCCGTGCCCAGGGATCCAGAGCCCAGAACCTTTAGGGACAGTTCCTGTGGCACTGCTGGCTCAGGATGCTCCTGGTCCCTCTCCTGTGCAGGAGGCTGAGGTGGAAAAACCAAAAGGATCCACGAGGTTTGTAAAGAGATTCCCAGCTTCAAAGCTGTAGGGAGGAGCAGAGGGGAGGAATGGAGCCAGCTGGGCCATGAGCCATGGGATCCCCTCCATGCTGGGCTGGGAATCCCCCTGGATTTCCTGCACGTGGCTGGATTTCCTCTCTTCCTTCCTGCTGCCTTTTGTTTTTTTTGCCCTCCCTCCTGAGCAGCTGCTTCCTCTGTTGTCACTTTTCACCTCTGTTGTCACTTTTCACCTCCTTTCACTTCCTGCCCTTGCTGCTGCTCCCACTGGGAATTGTGTCCTTTCTTTTCCCTTCTGCCTTGGACTGAGGCTTGCTTTGTGCTTGGGTTTGTTTCCAGGAGAGGTCCCCAAAGGATTTTAGTCCTGGAGGGAGGAGGTGGATGCTCAGCCTCCCAAATGCCTGTGATTTCTCCCCAAAATACTGCAGGGAGGCAGGGCCATTCCTGGCAGGGAAGGGCACAGAATTCCTCACTCCAGGACCCCGTCCTGGCAGCAGCAGTGGGATGCTGGTTTGGGATCTGGCTCCCAAATGAGTCCAGCAGCATCTTGGGCACGGACTCAGCTGGAGCCCATTTTCTCCTGAGGTTTTTCCTGAGGTAAAAATCTCCGGATCAATATTTTTTCCTGCTGTAACTGCTGTGTTTGGTGAGAGGAGCCACAGCTCCGGTTCCATTTCCGTTTCTCTGTGAGGGTTTGTACGCTGGGATGAGGAAACAGAGGCGATAAATCCTGTTAATAATTCATTCCCTGCTCCCAGGAGGAGGGCAGGGTGAAGTGCTTTACACTCCACTCCTCGGCACTACAAAGTGCCCTCCATTTTCCCTTCTGGATGATCACTCCTTGATAAAAAGCAATTTCACTGGAATTGCTCCCGTTCTGCCCAGCAGTGCCATGAATGCCACCAGCTCCTGCTGGAGCCCAGAAAGGACCTGCTGCCACCTCTTCTGGGTGATTGGCCCCAGGTGATGGGTCCTCGAGGGAGGACCTGTCCCCTACATGGTCTTCTGAGGTCACAGCCCATGGATCCTTGAGGGATGGGGTCACAATTCATGGATCCTTGAAGAATTGGGGTCACAGCTGGTGGATCCTTGAGGGATGGGGGGGGTCACAGTCCATGAATCCTCAAACAATGATTTGATAGTTCATGGATTTTAAGGGACAAACTCACAGTTCATGGATCCTCAAAGGATGAGGTCACAGTCCATGGATCTTTGAGGCATGAGTTCATAGTTCATGGATCCTCAAGGGATTGGACTCACAGTTCATGGATCCTTGAGGGATGAACTCACAATCCATGAATCCTCAAGGGATGAGGTCACAGTTGATGGATCCTTGAGGAGTGAACTCACAGTCCATGGATCCTTGAGTGATGAGTTCATAGTTCATGGATCCTCAAGGGACTGGAGTCACAGTCCATGGATCCTTGTGGTACTGGGTCACAATTCATGGATCCTTCAGGGATGGGGTCACAGTTGATGGATCCTCAAGGGATGGGGTCACAGTTCATGGATCCTCAAGCACTGAATTCATAGTTCATGGATCCTTGAGGAATGAACTCACAATCCATGGATCCTTGAGGGATGGGGTCACAGCCTATGGATCCTTGAAAGATGAACTCACAGTCCATGGATCCTCAAGGGATGAGGTCGCAGTTGATTGATCCTTGAGGGACAGGGTCACAGTCCATGGCTCCCAGGTGACAGCTCACCTGTGACAGGTGAATGGGGCCTGTCAGATCCCACCTGTCCCACCAGGAGCCTGCCCAGGCCCTGATGTGCAGCCAATCCCTCTGCTCTCATTCCCACTCCGCCCAAAGGCTGAGCTGCTGGTGGGGCACAGATCCAGCACCTGGCCCCAGTTTCCCTCTGCTCCTCATGTCCAGGTGCCCACAGAGGTGACAGATCCCAGTGACAGTGACTGAGCCTGGGCAGGGACCTGGCATTGACTGACCTGGTCCAGTTGTTTTCATTTTCATGTCATTAATGGAGAGAAACCACAATGAATTCCTCTCCACCCAGGAACAGCTGATAAAAGCCATCCAAGAGCAGAAATCTGATTTTAACCTCTCCTCCCCATTATTTCTGCTGGGACACAGGGTTGGGAAGTCACTGGGAATTAATCACTTGCCACACACCCCACTAATTGTGTTTAATGAGGACAGCAGCTCAGGGAGGGATGTGGGATCCAGGGAATGGGGATGGCCATGGCACAAGGAACCACATGGGGGCCAAGGGGATTTATTTTCCCTTCTGGAAGAAGGAGAGTGAAGCTAGGAACCTTTGCTGTTCTTTGGCCATTAAATTCTGGATAAAGCCTGGATTGCATCCATGGTATTCCTCCCCTGGCAGCTCCCTGGGCTGCCACAGTTCCCTCTGCAGGACTGACCCATCCCAAAGAAATGCTGTTTGTTTTTCTCTCTCTGTGCAGAAGGAACAAGCACTTCTTTTTCCAGTTTAATTAGGGTTTCTCCTTAAAGAATTCCCCTCCCAGCACGTTTGTTTCTCCAGCATGCACAACCTGAATAAACAAAACAGTCCACTCTCAGCTGCTGGACTGATGGAACAATGAGAAGTTTTCCTGCTCAAAAGGACAGGAAGAAAAATGTAAAAGCTTTTAATTTTGATTTTCTCCCCCTGAGGAGGCTGGGAAAGCCTTGGGAATGTGAAAAGGAAGGCACTGGAGCAGTGGGATCAGTGCTGGAGCTGAGGGAACCAGCAGAAATACCAGTTTATCCTGCTGCCTCTCTGGGTTAGGAATAATCCCTTTGAAGTTTATCAAAGTGAAATTATCCCAGTTCTTTGTTTTTAAGTGGTGCTAAAGCAGCAAAGCTGCAAACCCTGATGAGGATTTAATTCCACTGCCCCAAGTTTTTCCCATTGGTGACACCACTCCTCACACAGCCATGGCACACACAGGATGAAGGTGTGGGTGCTGGGATCTGCACACCCAGCCCAGCAGAAATCCTTCATGGGAATGAAATGGGATGTGGGCACTGCAGTGGCAAAGAGATTTTATTACAGAGCTGCATCCTCAAAGGGATGAACTGGAGGAGCAGCTTCATTTCCCAAAGGTGTCAGGACAAGGATGTGCAATGGGCATGGAGAGGCTTTTAGAAACCACAGGATGTGCTCCCTCCTGGGCAGTCTCACTCTGCTTTTTATTTTTTAACACCAAATAAATACAAAACAATCCAATAAAAAAATGAACAGCAGTAAATCTGAGAAATGGGTCGCCTTTAAAAGCAATACTATTGACTGAGGTGAGGCCCCAAACATGTGATGTGGGGAGGGAAAAGCCTCCCCAGGTCTGCAGCACAGACGGCTTTGGATAAATGACTCAGAATTCCATCCAGGATTTGAGATGGAGGGGCTGAAAGGACAAGATTTTCAAAGGTAGAAGCAAGAGGCACTTAAATCTCAAAAGGTTTTTTAGGAGCATTAGGAATTTTCCTACTTTATGGACTTCCCTAAGTGTCTTCCTGAGGTGATGATGGAGGAACCCAGGAGGAACCAGCTGTAGGGAAGGGCCTGGGGCTCCATGGACAGATCTGGATGGAACAGGTGAGGCTGCAGCATCAATAAACACTTGAATTCCTACAGGATAAAGCTTTTCCAAAGTGCCTCTGCTTGTGCAGGGAATGGCCAGGCTCTTCCCACTGTTCTCCATGTTCACCAGACCCCCTTTTTGCCATTTTTATTTGTACAATCTTTGCCTCACCAGCTCTCCCCTCCTCGTGCCAGTGAAGGACACGTGAAGAACACAGGGAGGAGAGGCAGGGAGTGGGATCTGGGGATGGGGAAGAAGCAGTAGGAAGAAAAAGGCCATTGTTTCAATGTTCCTACAGAGTTCTGACAGGTGAAGGACTGGGGCAGAGACTGCTGAGGGACACAGGGGAGCAGCAGTTCACCCTGGTGTAAATAAACACTCCAGTTATTTACTCTGCAGCTCCTATCTCCTGTAAGATTCCCAGCTCCCAATTTTACACAACAGGAATCTCCTCCAAAGTATTCCAAAACAGCTTAAAAATAAGATTTAAAAAATAGATATTAAAAAATACTCCCTTGCTCCTCCATGAAGGGGAAGGTGGTTTCTGGTCTCTCTGAATCACAAAATTCTCTCTCTCTCTCTCCTTGGACAGCTCCAAGTTCTGCTGCTCCAGGCTCTCTCCTTGCAGAGCCTCCTGATGTCCACGAGCTAAAACTTCTGCAGGAATTTGAGCACCAGGTCCCTCAGTTTGACCCTCAGGGGCTCATCATTGTCACAGATGATGTGGGTGGAGTCCTCCTCCAGCTGGATCAGGGTCTCTGCCTCCTGCAGCAGCACAATGTGGCCCTTGGCTGTGTCCTCCACCTTCACATCACTGAAGCCGTGCTGGATTTGGGGTGGGAGAGGGAGAGAGAGGGAAATCAGCACAGCTCAGGGAAACTGGGACAGAGGAGAGAGCAGGCACGGGGTGAGGGGGAATTTCATGGAATCACAGATTGGTTTGGGAGGGAAGGGCCTTAAATCTCACCCAGTACCACACCCTGACATGGCAGGGACATCTTCCACTGTCCCAATTTGCTCCAAGCCCTGTCCAGCCTGGCCTTGGACACTCCCAGGGATCCAGGGGCAGCCACAGCTTCTCTAGGAATTCTATTCCAGGGCCTCCTCACCCTCACAGGGAAAAATTCCTTCCCAATATCCCATCCACCCCTGCCTTCTGGCTGTGGGAAGCCATTCCCTGTGTCCTGTCCCAAATCCCTCTCCAGCTCTCCTGGTAGGCACTGGAAGTCTGCAATTTTCTATCTCCTGTAGGTGAGAATGAGACTCCACAGAGCAGCAACCAAATTTGTGCAGCTTCCTCAGGAGCCTCCTCCACCAGTGGAGACATTTCAAGGATCTGTTCTTCACTAGGTCACCTTCTTACAAATCTTGTGGAAATTTAAATGCTTTTGAGACTCCCTCAGCTGTCGAATCCAAACATTCTGTGAGACAAATCACCCACCCAAAAGCTTTGCTTCCATGGCAAACAGGAGGGGATCACTGACATGAACCCTGCACAGCAGGACAAGGCTCCACAGGGAAGAATTCCCTCTATTCTGAAGTGCAGGGACACCCTGGAGCACTTTGGCAACTCACTGGCCTTTCTCCATTACAAGCTACACTAAAATTATTTCCCCTCTCTCTGCTATCAAAGCAGCACCTCTGAGATGTGCAGAAATCTGGTGGAATCCCACCAGCCACCAAGGACTCCTCACCTTCTCCAGAGTCTGCACAAACTGGTCCATGGGGATGGAGCCACTCAGCAGAGGCTTCAGAGATTTGCACTCGGGCACATCATCACTCACCCGCTTCCTCTTCTTGCTGGCAGGAGGCTGGGGAGGTTTTGGAGGGAGCTGATGGATGAGAAGGAAAGAAAAAGGATGCAAAAGGTTGGGAAACAGGCAAATTTACCACTCTAAAGGATGCAACAGGTTGGAAACAGGGAAATTCAGAGTGAGCAACTACTCAGGGAATGAGAACATGGCTTAGCTCTAGCCATTTAGGAGGACTCTGGCATTTTAAGCCCAGGTCTGAGTTTATTTGGCAGCAGGAATGAGTGGAGAAGGGAGAAAATGAACAACAGCAGCCTTGGACCAATCCCATTGCAGCACTTCAAAGTTCCCCGAGCTGCTGCGGGTTTCCATGGTTTGTTTGGGAAGAGGGGGGCAGCCTGTCTGCTGTGCTGTGACAGAAATCCTCACCAACCTTCACATCCCTGACATTTCCACACTGGGCTCTCTTCCCAAAGGTCCTGGGCCCTGCCAGCTCTGCTGCCCAGTGCAGGAAGGGTTGCTCAGTGAGGCCCTGCAGGCTCGTGGATCTGAGAGAAAGGGGACCAGGGCAGGTCCCTGGACATCACCTCCTCCTGCAGAGCCAATTCCACTCATGCCAGGAATTCCAGTGCCAGCCTGAAGGGGCTGGCAGGAAGGGAGAGTAGAGATGCACAACCTCCAGGGAAACTGAAGGCACATGGTCCCTTCCCAAGCCTGATGTCCCAGGTCATCTCTCTCCTCCAACCCTTGGTCCTGAGAGGTTGACTGATGCTGTTCCTGACTCTGGAAGACAGCAGGATGATCTGTAGCCTCTCTTCAGGAATTATCTCACTTCCCCATTCATCTCAGCCAGGCACATGGCCAAGGAAAAGAGGGCAGAGAGATTTATTTGCATCCCACTCCCTGCTCTGGGTGTAATTCCTCACCTGCACATGCCAGGGCAAAGCCTCTGCCAAGGGCTCTGCCCCAGTGGGAAGGAGCTGCAGGAGGGGTCCTGGATGGCAGGAAAAGCCAGAGTAAGGATATTTTTCTCCCTTTCCCATTAGACTGTACCTGCAGCACGTGCTTGTTGTCCTTAGTATGCAGCACAGCAGAAACTGTTGCCAAGGAAATACCAGGCTTGATCTCCAAGGGCACGAGGGAATCTGCAAGCTGAAGCAAAAGGAGATTTTGTTCAGCAAGTGATCAGCTCAAAATGTGCATGAACCCAGCTGTGAGATAAATTGGCAGTGTGGTATTTTTAAACATGGGCTAATGAACTGTAAACACAAAGCCACTGATAGACCGAGAGCTCCTCGGACCTGCCCAGCCTCCTTCCAGCTCCCAAAATTATGGATTTCACACCATGAGCAGAGCAGCACGAGGTTTGCAGGAACCAGGGCTGGTTTCAAAAACCATAATAAACACAGAGAACTCTTGTGTGAAAAGACAATTGCTTCATTAATAATTTTAATTAGTAAAACTCATGGTCTAATCCAGCATTATTATGTTTATGATGCTGATGGACAATGAAAAATTAAAGTGAGCTTCCTTTCAGTTCCTGACTGCAGAGTATCCGGATTAAGAAGTGTTTGTCCTTAAAACCACAATGTTTTCAATCAACCCACTGTTGATTAGTTTGAAATTATTCCAACAACGCTGCACAAAACCCTTTCCACTGCCTTTTTATATAATTCTTCTCTGAAAGACATAAAATCTAGTTTTGGCTTGGAGTTTGGAACAAACACTGCTGGCAGTGGCTGGAGTGGGCAGTGCTGCACCTGCTGAGACCAGAGGAAGTCGGCCAGTTGGGAAGAACCTCCTCGAGCCACTTTTCCAAAGGAATTCTGCAGAAAACAGTGCTCATGAATGGAGAAAATTATTCCCTTTTTCCCTCCAAGGGGATTCAAGGTGCCAGGATGTCCAATCCTTTTGCCATGAAAGCACTGAGAGGGTTTTTCTGTTGGCTTCGATGGTGGCAAAGTTGTTTTAATAAGTTCTGCAAATCTCACCTGCCATTGTTAAAGCTGCAGGAACATTTTGAGAGCATCTCTTTTGAATAAAGCAGTTGGTGTGTTGGAAAAACACGGGCTGCATTAAAAATCCCTAAATCCTGTCTGTATTCAGCCGTGGTGAATCCTAGAAATCCAAACTTTTATGGAGCAATTCAGCTCACTGTTACTCTGGGACTCTGTTCAAGATCTTTAAAGCAGGCAATTTGAATACAGCCTTTATGGTTTGTTGTTGAAGGCAAAGAGAATGAAAATATAACGACAATCATTGCTTCAAATTTCTCCTGGGATCTAAAACCAGCAGCACTTGCAGCAGTGAGTTCTGCTGCCTTCCCAGTGGTCGAAGGCACTTTCCATTCCAACCACCTTCCTGAGGAGGATTGATACAAACCAGGCTCTGATGGAGAGCAAAATGACAAATCCTGTGAAGAGAAAGATCCTTAAAGAGCAGGGAGTGGCTTGGAACCAGTCTTCTCCCGCCACTGAAGGATTTTGCTATTAACATTTCTGCAGGTTTTAAACAGGCTAAATAGCAACACTTGGATTATTTACAGTCAGAAGGACAGTAGGACAGGCATTCATTTTGATTTCCTTCCCAGCTCACAGCCCTCTCCATGTGGCAGCCAATCCTTTTATTACAGAAACTCAGTGACCCAAACAAAAAAGGTCATTTAATCACATCCAGTAATTCACCCACCAAGGCCAGGCAGCACTGCTCCACTCCTTTCAAGTGACCTCCTGCACACACAAATCACAGAACTCCTCCAGAATGCTGCATTAAAGAAATCCTTTTCACAGAGGCAGCAAGTCTTGTCTGAACTCCAAGCTATGGCAACTCCACTGTTTCCCCTCACAAATGGTTTCAAACTTTAATTCTCCTGGCAGCCAGGAAGCCGTGTCTCATTTCAAGGTTGAATTTGTCCAACTTGCAGTGGCTGGCTCTTGTTGTGCCTTTGTGTGTGAGATTGAAAAGCCCCCCCACCAAGCAGGAATAAATGAGTCTTCCTTGCAGTCATTATCCCGAGCCCAGTGTCACATGCTGGCACCAGGAAAGCCACCAAAGCAGGGACACTGAGATCTAACACCACATTAATCAGTCCCCTGCCCATGGATGAGCACTTGGACTACCTTAGGAGAAATCTGGGGGGGGATGTGTGCAGTATTTCAGTTTTTAGCTTGGGATGTTCTCCTGCTGTGATCAGAGCTGTCTGCCCATGCTAAAGCAGAGGAAAAGTATTTTTACCATGAAGTCTTTCCTGTAGGGTTGCATTTTCCACCCAAAAGAGGATTTGACACACACCCTGTGAGCACAAACACTGCTGTTGGCCAAACTACAGATGTTGATAAAGAACAATGTGGGTTAAGTCACTCTTAAAACTCTCCTGAAGACTTCAATGGGGACAACTCTCCCCAGGTTTAAGTTGTCTTCAGTCACCAGACAAAAATCCTCTTGTTGGCAATGAGGGGCTGAGCAACCCCTGAGGATGGGACCTGAAACTTCACAGTGAAAATAAAATGAGGCTGAGTAATCAGTGAATAAAATCAGGGCAGGACCAGACTTCCAGCACACATGGTCTTGGTTCTCTGGAGGATTCTCCCAGGGACAGACATGCTGGATGTACAACAGTATTTTAACATCCCAGTTGCAGTAATTTCTTCTTAGATTTTTGGAACACCTCCCAGAACTCCTTGCTTTTCCCTTTTCACCTCTGGCTTACACTGGAGAGGGTGCAGGAAGGCTGACCCAGCAGGGAGAGGCAAAGTTTGGGCTGAGTGAGGTGAGCTGGATATGGAGAACAAGCAGGAGCACAGCAAAGTGACCAGCAGTTAAAATGCCCTGAAACTGTAGGATCTGAAATCACTGATGTGTACATTAGATTATAGCATGTGTATTTGGAAAGGGGCCCTGCTGGGTTTTTACATCATTAAATGTGTTTTCCAGATTTTCAAACTCAAATTTTCAAATGCATAAATGTGGGAGCTCTGCATGAAAGGTGGGATCAAAGCAGAGAAGCAGATGGGACACCCCAGACTGTGGATTCCTCTGGCAGGAATTCCACCTTCTTCCTGAGGTGGGGAAAGCTCTGGTTGAGGGAAAGAGGTTCCCAGGGAACTCCTGGGCTGCTGCTGCAATTCCTGAAGGGCCATTAATGAAACTCCCAGTTTTCATTAATGACCTCAGCACAGAATGAGGAGGAGTGGTCAGAAAGGTCCCACTGAAGTTTGTAGGGCACCTTTAACAGAAAACAGGACCAGGCTGTGAGAGAGGAAAAACTCCAAGACAAGAATTGGAGTGAGAAAACCAAGTTGAAATTTAATAGCACAAAATGAAGGCCAAGGATGGGGCTAATACTGAGAATTTCTGCTGTGGGCTGGCAGCTGCTGCAAAGGACAGAGGTGAAGGGTTCAGTTTTATTAGTTCATCCCAGGAGAGTCACAAATGTGACGTGGCCATGAAAAAGGGTAAATGCAAGCCCAGAAAGTATCAGGTAATTCTTTCTGAGATGAGCTATCACACTTTACATTGGGCCTGGCAAGATTTCATCTGAACTACTTGTAAATTGTGGGTAATTTCAGTTCAAGTAAGAGATTCTGAAGGGTAAAACAAGGCAGGAGGAGCTGTCTTGTAAAGGAAAACTAAATATCTTGGCTTGTTTAGCCTGGCAAAAAAGAAAGCCAAAGGGAGAATTTGATTATTCTACATAAACACCACAGGGAGAATACCAACAAAAGGGAAAATGTATTTATGCCCAAACATGGTGTTAGGAATAAATGTGTGCAGGCCAGCAGTGAAAATGTGTAGGCTGGAAATTAGGATGCTTCTGGCCATCAGAGACAGTGGGGCTTGAACAGCATCTATTGGGAACAGCAGGGGCAAAAGTCTCTGAAATTTGAAATCTTACAGTTTTTGGAGGCACATTATAAACACTGTTGGTAACTGCAGCTGGGTTCTGGCCACGTGAGCCCTGAGGGCACTTCCATTTCTAGGTGGGAATGATGGAATACAGCTTGGTGCTTGCTGGGTATGAAGTAATTCCCACCCAGATCCCCTGAATAGGATGGAATTTGTATGGGACAAAAAAAATATCCCCTGCCAATTATTAGAGAAGCCCAAGGATTTTGAAATCTGCTTGAGCTCAGAGAAAGCCCTGGAGGTCACACCTGCAGAGGTTTTTATTGTAACTATTCCTCAGCAAAACCTGAATGGAGAACCTGCCTCATCCTCCATCCCTCCACTCCCCTGCTCCTCACACACACCAAATCCAGTTTCTGGGTGCAGGAAAGCAACTTCAGTAGGACAAAAACTGCTTCAAGGCTGTGCAGCAGCCTTTTCACAAGCAGGGAGGATCTCAGAGTCAGTATTGTAAGCAGAATGAAAACCATGGTCTTTGCCATGTCACTTAAATTTTTGGATGGTGGTGTCAGGAGAGAAGGATAATTCCCCTCACCTCTTTCTTCCTTGCCTCCTCTTATCCCTTTATTTTTAAAGTATTTTAATTACTAATTTATTAATTCTTGAAGTACCAGGAGCTCTGATGGCCAAGCCAGGCCAGACACAAGAGGAGTCTCCAACAGATCCAGCCTTGGTTTTACAGCCCCAGCTAAACCAGGGGCCAAGAGCAGGAATTCTGCAACTGTCAGATCCTCCAGAGTGGCAAAAAAAAGTGGGGTCAAACACAAGGGGTGAAAGGGGAATTGAAATGTGCCTGTGGATTTGTGACCAGCAGGCACAGAGAACAAGGCACAGGCACACTGCAGGCAGGATGGAAATTGGGGATTTTTGCTTCTGAGACCTAAAGGAACAAAGGTTTTTCCACCAGAGAACAGCCCAGAAATGAAGGGCATCTGTGGGATCATTAGTGGGTGATCTAAGTCAGGTCCTGTTGGGCTTTCAGCCTCACATTTGACACAATCCAAAGGTTTTAATTCAGCTGCTGAGTCACCCTCAACTTCACAGAGCTGTCACTCGCTGGGGGTCTCCCACAGCTCTCTCTGGAGCAGATTTTAAAGTCTCATTAACTTCAGTGGATAAAGAATCATACCATGAATATCTAAAGATTTTGCAATTATCACTTCCAAAAGTGATCTTGGCTTTGGGCTTCCACAGAGCCCAAATTTTTTCATCCAGTGAAGAAACAAAAAAGCACAAGGTGCAGTCTGCAGTTTTGAGAAATGAATTAAAGCTCTTCTTTTCCATGGGCATGTTCCACGTGCAGCTACTGGACCAGGGCTCCAGATCAGCAGGAAGAACCTTGTCCCCAAACCCTTGTCCCCAGAATCTTGTCCCCAAACACAAAGACACCAGCCAACCACCAGGGAATAATCCTGGGTGGCATTCCAAGCACCAGAACTCACTCTAACCACTCAGCACTAACTCTAACCACTGGTTTTTGCCATCCTATGCCAAAAAAGCAGTTTAAGGAATATTTAAGGAGTGCAGTGAAGGAGATTTATGGCTGTTTAATGAAGCTCTTCCCCAGGAGCCTGGGAGCAGGCAGGGAACAGTTGTTTGAGGAACTTAAAAAAGGATGGTGGAAAACAGAACCAGCAGAAGCAGAAATTAGGCTTCGATTTGAATGAAAAATGACAGGCAGGGGAAGCAAGAACATGAAATATCTTCAAAGTAAAGGCAGTAAAGCTTGCAGATGCAAGAGATGAGTCATTTTAAAGACATAAAAACTGCATAAATCAAAATATTCAAAATATAGTAACCATTTTATGGGTCAGAATGTCAAGTCAGGATGGGATGTTGTTGTTGAAGCTGACTGGGAAGAGAGAGCTGAGTGCCTGGCTAGAAAAAATGTTATCTTACAGCCAGCCATCAAAAATGAAAGGAAAAACAAACCCAGACATTAATACAGGCAGGCAAAGGCAGGCTGGAAGCAGAAAAGCAGATCTGAGTTCCACTTGACTAAATAGGACAACCTGTGGGTAAGACCAACCACAGAAAAGGTACAACAACAAAAAAAGGCAAAGGAAATGAAGGATAACACATTCCAAGCACAAAAAAGAGAGGAGGAGGGAGGAGAACTCTCTCAGGCTGAATGGCCAGGAGAGAAGAGACACCAGAGTGAGGTGGGAGACATTTCTAAGGAGAAAATAAAGGCTGCACTGAGCTCTGCTGATGTAAATCAGGGGATTTATCAGCACTGGTTCTGGCTTTGTGTGAGGAAAGTTGGTAGAAGATGGGAAAGAACGTTTTTGGTGGAATGTCAAAAGGTGAGGTCCAACTCAGAGAGAGACCCCAGGCAATTCTGCATTGAGCTGGGAGCTGGGGCAGGGCTGAGCAGCAGAAGCAAACAGGTTCTATTTCACTTCAACAGCTTCTATTTCATTTAAACAGGCTGTATGTCATTTAAACAGGTTCTATTTCATTTAACCAGGTTGTATTTCACTTACTTCTTGTGAGGCTACAGCACACTGAACCCAGAGGGAATAGTCAGGGAAAAAGGAACACAGAGGTCAGAGGCTGGATAATGTGGGGTCACCAAAATGAGCTGAGGGTGGGAAGAAGGACAGAATTCAAAACTCAGTCCCTGAAACACAGAAGGAAGTTGGAAAGGTCAGGTAAAAGTCAGGAAAAGGAGCCAAGATGAAACCTCCATAATTATGATGGCTGTTTTCCTAATTCTTCTCTGCAGTATTTTCTGATAATTTCACTTGGTGTCAGGCTGTGCCTTGTACGCTGACACTCTCCTGACTGGGCTGTGTCCTGAAGAACACAAAATGGAGTATTTGAAGAGCACAGAGCCCTGAGTGAAGTGTCAGCTGCAGGCACCCAGTGATCCACACCATTGTTCAGCTGTAATTAAACTGGAGGCACTTTATTTGCTCAGACACTACTGTTTAATTTTATCTGTTTGCTCCAGAAGGTGTTTTCCATTTTCCCATCTTTCTCCTGTGAGCACACAATGCCTAACCAATTTTCAGGAAGCAGTCTTTTTTTATAATTTTTTTTTAAGTGAAAGGCAGATGCTGAGAAGAAATTATTTAAAGTGTAAAGGTTTGCACAACGCCTGGAAGAGCCATTCCAGCCTGATGCCTTGGGACTGTTAAAAACTCTCTCCAAACAAAGGCTGCTGTGAGTGTAAATCTCATTATCATACAACAGGCCTGCCTGACCTGCCTTTGCTCCTCGCTGAAGTGATTGAAATATAGACAAGGTCCAGCAGTAAAAGTAAATTTCCATTAGTCTGACAGGCCAGGATCTGAATCACTGCAAGTTTTGGGAAGGAAATTTCACTCTACCACAGCATCAGCCTGCACTGAGTGGAGCCACGCTGAGCCAACTCTGGTTTTCAAAAGCTGGAAGAATCCAGGCAGAACTTTGAGCTGGGAAAGGGACTGGGGATGTCAGGAGGGGGCCCTGGTCAGGATTTCATTGCAGCAGCCATTCTTTTATGAGACTTTCAGGTTTGCTTCACACACAAATCCCAGCCCTACAGCACATCTAGCAATTACTGGTTTTTCCAGGGTAGATTTCATCATTCCATTTCAGGCTAACATGGTTTTGACAAATAACAAGCCACTGCAGGTTTCTAGGAGCTATAAAATGCCCTTTTCAATTGCCACTTGAGCCTGCACAGAACCCCAGGGCTGATGGGAGCCCATATTAAACAAATGCCCTTTCCTTGCAGTACAGAAATTCCTATATTCAGAAACCCTAAACTACTGACAAGAGAACATTAAGCAGCAAATACTCCCACACCAGGGAGCCCCATCCATCATGTCTGAAATCTGTCTTGCACAACCCACTCAGCAGAAGGGGAAGCTGTATCCATTTTTTACCAGGACCACGTAGTTCCCTTAAAAAGAAGGAGCAAGATCCTTTTTTTGGAGGATGATTTGCATATCTTGGAGCTGGGGAATGGCATCCTGTTAACAGCCCTGAAGCACAGCCTTGCTCTCAGGAGTCTTTTCAGGAGCATCACCACAGACCAAGCAGCTTTTGCAACGAGTTGTGAAGAGCAGTTCTGGAACCAGGGAAATCCCAGAATGGATTGGGTTGGGAGGAGCCTTAAATCTCACCCAGTGCCACCCCCTGCCACAGGCAGGGACACCTTCCACTGTCCCGGTTGCTCTAAGCCCTGTCCAGCCTGTCCTTGGACACTTCCAGGAATCCAGGGGCAGCCACAGCTACTCTGGGAATTCTATTCCAGGGCCTCCCCACCCTCACAGGGAACAATTTGTTCCCAATATCCCACCCAACCCTGCCCTGTGGCAATGGGAAGCAATTTCCCCTTGTCCTGGCACTCCAGCCCTTGTACAAGGTCCCTCTCCAGCTTTCCTGGAGTCCTGTTCAGGTGCTGAAAGGTCACTCCAGAGCCTTCCCAGGCTGAACAATCAGCCTGAAGAATCCCTGGAAATAGACAATCACAAGATATTTCTCCTTCCTGAGCATGGATAGCTCTGAAATCAGGACTCCTGTGTGAATATAATTGGATTTTATTTGTTAGCGGAGGAGAAAAAAAGGCCATTTCTGTCCTTTTTCCAGATTTCTGCTGGACCTCTCCAAATTAAAGGGAGTGCAATAGAAACCAGCTGCTTTTCCCAGGTTGGTGATGCCACACTCCCTGCAGAGCATCCTCCCTCCCAGCAGCTTTGGGAAGGGCAGGGAGAGCTGGAATCCAGTCCCTTCAGAGGCTGACACAAGGGACAGGCCCTCACACAAAGGCTCCACCTCAGAGTTTAGGTGGAAACCACAAGCCTCAGTGGGATTTGAATAATCAGTGAGCCCCAGGCTGGCTCCCTGCACTCTGAACTCAGGATTGGTTTCATGCTGGTGAATTGAAGCCAAGTTTCACCAGTCTTAGGTTTAATAGGATCCAATAAATATGTAAATTTCCCAAACAATTAAATATACATGCCAAGATGGAGCTGCAGCCAAGCATATTTTGTAATTAAAGCCCTCTCCTTGTCTCCAAGCAGTGGCTGGGCAGCTCCTCACAGAAATGCTGTGAAATGGTGGCAGGGGGTGTTGTGGGCTGGCTGAGGGATTTGTTACTGGGTGGGTCCCAATTCTGCACTTCATATTTGGTTCAACTAAAGGATGCTTCCTCCTTCTACACTCCAATGAAAAGTCACTCAATATTCCAGTTTCTAAAGGGCAGTAATGCCTTTTTGCAAAAAGCCACCGTCACCTTTGATCCAAGGACACATTTGTGCTGATTGGATTGTCAAAAAAATATTTTAAGCTCATGTCTGTCAGAATATGGGTCACCCCTTGGTAATATGGGTACATTTGGATTTGACTTATGGGGTTAATAAATCATTAATAGATGTTGTGGGGATAAGTAATCCACATTTTAGATGGCTACAAGCAATCCATTAACCTGCTGGGCTCTTGCAGCCTGTAGGAATTAACCATTTATGGAAATTGTTGGAATACAAGTAAGCCTTTTCATTGCTTCTTTACCATGACTGAAAACTGATCCTTAATGGGAAGGGTATTTCTAACAGCAGGTGAGTTTGGGGAAGGAGAGAGACAACTCATGGCTACTAACTCTGGATTCTCTGGATCCTTTCCATGGTCCTGGGGCACTGATTCAAACTGCTCTGCCTAAAACTTCCTCAGGTGGTGACTGGTTACTTCACACAAGGCAGAGATCACTGTTTGTCTTGTGGGATGGGATTTTCTTGCAAAGGACAACTCATCTGAACACAGTTTTTGCCTGCTCACAATCACAGAATCATGGAATGGTTTGGGTTGGAAGGAACCTTAAAGCTCATCCCACTCCAATCCTGACACCTTCCTCTATCCCAGGTTGCTCCAGCCGGCCTTGGACACTGCCAGGGATGCAGGGGCAGCCACAGCTTCTCTGGGAATTCCATCCCAGGGCCTCCCCACCCTCCCAGCCAGGAATTCCTTCCCAAGATCCCACCCTAATCTCCCCTTTCCCAGTGGGAAGCCATTCCCTGTGTCCTGTCCCTCCATGCCTTATCCCAACTCCCTCTCCTGCTCTCCTGGAGTCCCTTTAGGCCTTGGAGGGGGCTCTAGGGTCTCTTCTCCAGGCTGAACAGCTCTCTCAGCCAGCCAATGATTTTTTTTTTTAGCTCCCATTAGTTTATAGAGTGAAATTATCTCTCAACAGTGGTTTTTTCCTAGCTCTCCAGTAGACAGAATGTGCTTTACATGATGAGAGTCGACTGTAAATTCCAGCCACAAGACATCTTAAGGACAAATACCTTTAGTTCTGCGGCTGCACCTCCAGTCCTGAGGACACTTCTGGGTCCTTCACGACAAGAAGGACATTGAGGGGCTGGAGTGTGTCCAGGGAAGGGAACAGAGCTGGGGAAGGGGCTGAGGGAGCTGGGAAAGGGGCTCAGCCTGGAGAAAAGGAGGCTCAGGGGGGACCTTGTGGCTCTGCACAACTCCCTGACAGGAGGGAGCAGCTGGGGGAGTTGGGTTCTGCTCCCAGGGAACAAGTGCAGGATGAGAGGAAACAGCCTCAAGTAGCATCAGAGGAGGTTGAGGTTGGATATTGGAAACAACTCCCTCATGGAAAGAAAGGTGGAGGAGTCCCCGCCCCTGGAAGTGGCACTCGAGGCCAACCACAGCGGTGGCGCTGGCTGACAGCTCAACTCGATGACCCTAAAGAGCTTTTCCAACCACAACAACTCTGCCATTCCACACCTTCCCAGAGGCTGCTGAGCTGGAATTTGGCTGTGTGTGAGCAGGCACCCCCCCTACAGGGACTCACGTCGGGCATGATCTCGATCTTCTCGTAGCGGCGCTTGTAGGGCAGCGTGAGCACCTCGGCGCGGCGGTAGGACATGGCCGGGGGCTGGCAGTCGATCATCAGGTCCGTGCGGTGGGACTGCGTGGGAGGGGGCTGTGTGTACTGCTCAGGGCACACCACGTGCAGGGGCTGCAAGAAAACAGGGTGGAACTCCCATCAGCATTGCCAGGAACTGCTCCAGGAGCTGGAGATGCGTGCAGTGGTGACCCGCCCGGAATTTATGTCTTGCCTCCACTTTGATATCATACTTGCCACAAGGAGAGAAAAAATAAAAATATGAAATAGGGTTTTTCTCCCAAATCCTTGCCAGATTAACTGAAAGGAGACGGTAACAGTGGTGGAGACCATCCCAATGTCAACATGTGGGGCTGCAGAAACCTCGGCTGTCAATAATCAAGGCTGCAAAAACAATTCCTGAAGCATAAACAGGCTGGTTGCCACTGCAGGGTTGAAGGAAGCCAAAGAAGAAGCCAGTGGTTCTGCAAACTGGAAGCCAAAGGAGAAGCCAAAGGAGAAGCCAGTTCTGCAAAGTGGAAGCAGCGACCCGCCCGGAATTTATGTCTTGTCTCTACTTTGATATCACACTTGCCACAAGGAGAGAAAAAATAAAAATATAAAATAGGGTTTTCTCCCAAATCCTTGCCAGATATACTGGAAGGAAATGGTTACAGTGGTGGAGACCATCCCAATGTCAGCACGTGGGGCTGCAGAAAGCTCAATAATCAAGGCTGCAAAAACAACTCCAGGAGTTTTGCAGCAATATGTTAAGAAAGCATAAACAGGCTGGTTGCCACTGCAGGGTTTAAGGAAGCCAAAGGAGAAGGCAGTTCTGCAAACTGGAAGCCAAAGGAGAAGCCAATTCTGCAAACTGGAAGCCAGAGGAGAAGCCAAAGGAGAAGCCAGTTCTGCAAACTGGAAGCCAAAGGAGAAGCCAGAGGAGAAGCCAGTTCTGCAAACTGGAAGCCAAGGAGAAGCCAGAGGAGAAGCCAGTTCTGCAAACTGGAAGCCAGAGGAGAAGCCAGAGGAGAAGCCAGTTCTGCAAACTGGAAGTGGCGACCCTCCTGGAATTTATGTCTTATCGTCACTTATCGGGATTTATGTCTTGCCACTGTGGCAAGATATCATACTTGCTAAAAGGAGAGAAAAAAAAAATATAAAATAGGGTTTTCTCCCAAATCCTTGCCAGATATACTGGAAGGAAATGGTAACAGTGGTGGAGACCATCCCAATGTCAACATGTGGGGCTGCAGAAACCTCGGCTGTCAATAATCAAGGCTGCAAAAACAACTCCTAGAGTTTGGCAGAAATATGTTAAGAAAGCATAAACAGGCTGGTTGCCACTGCAGGGCTGAAGGAAGCCAAAGGAGAAGCCAGTGGCTCTGCAAGCTGCCCTGGAGACAGCACAACACATCAGCAGTAACATGAAGGAGATGTTTATGCAAAGGCAGACAGTGGCAGCTCTATCAGCTTGCAGTGACAAGCCAGGTTGCAGAACAATGAGATAAAGAGATGCAGGCATTGTTAGGAGGTTTGGAAGAATGTGTATTTCAGAGTTCAGCAAGATAGAACACAGGGAAATACTCAGCCAGGAAAAAAATCTGGTTATTATTTTAATTATTTCATGAGTCAGAAAGCAAATTTTAGTGGAAACAAATGGGATGGGCAACTGAAGCACAAAGAGTTGAGGGGGAACAGCAGATACTACAAGAACTTTCTTTTTCTTAGACCTCCCCTAAAGCAGAGCTCAATGCTGTGTCCTCTTTATGGAGAAAAGGATTTGGGTGTTGTCTCCATTTTTGTTTAATGCATTTGCTCACCATTCATTTATTTAATTTCAGCTGTGTGAAGAAACGTAAGAAAAGGCAGCAGAAAATTGATTACCTGGACTTCTTTGAGTAATTTAGACACCTGAATAAAGTTGAGTCTGGTGTCAATGGGACAGTAAACACATTTCATTGCCAAGGGCTGATAGGGAGCCAGGGCATCCAGGTAAGAGAAATCAGGTTCTGGAAAGAGAAATGTTGAAAACACTCAAAGCCCATTAACAACAAAAATGGCCCAATTCCTCTCTAATTCCAGTTAGTCAGAGCTGTTGCTCAATGTTAATTCTGTTGCAGATTTCTCTTCCCTTCCTCCTTCCCCCACCCATTATTTTCAATTAATTTGATGAAAATTACGCCCACAATTAGTCTTACCTTAATCAAGCAACAGAGCAATACTATTTCATTTGAACACATTATTACATGATTTTTAGAACAAATTTAATCAAGACAAAACCATCATCTCTTATTTTTAATCAGATCCTGTAAAGGAAGGCAAAATGTAGGCATTTTGAGTCTTGTGAGGTGATTCAAATGTCAAGTTGGTTTTCACTATGACAAAAATGTAGCATAAATATGATATCTTGATGTATAAATATATATCTATTTATTCTTTTGAATCTAAGAGTCAGGTTTAGACTGATGGGAAACCAAGGGTTCTTTTATTACTGGATTAGAGGTTTGCCAGGGAAAGTCAGGCACTGAATGGGCTTTTACTCCCACAGAGAGTAATAAAACATTGAGAATACTACAGAAAAAGATTTTTTTTTGTGAATGACAAATGTAGATCTCAGGTGACACAGTGTAGGACACAGTTAACCTCTTAATTCTGGGGGTCACCAACTAATGGTGGAAAAGATTATGCCATCCCTATCTCCCTGGTAATTGTGGGATAGATGGGACAAAGGGAATGCTGCAAAAAAAGGAACTGGTACGAGTTTGATAAGTACAGAATGGGAAAAGAGAAGGGGATGCATGAAAATCTCATCTGCTGGATTATCCTGAACCACAGGGCCTCAAAGAACACCAGCAGAGCAAAGTGCAGTTCAAGCCTGGCTGGAACACAACAGGAGAATTCTCTGGGATCTGCTTTACTTGAAAGGATGAAATTAAAGGAAACTGAAATTCAAAGCCTCCAGTCCAGATGTAAAGAACCATCTAAGATGTTCTGACATGGTAGCAGAGCAGAACACTGGTTGGATTTCTCATGCAGACAGCAAGAAAAAATCTCCTTCAAACCTTACCAGAGGAAGTTCAGCACCAGTGTGACATCCAACAAAAAGACAAGTTAATTGCTCACCTAAAAATCTAAAAATCTCCAAATCTGCTGCTGGCTAAGCAGCACTGAGCACCACGTGGGGATATTTACCCTGAGAGAGCAGAACACGGCACCAGGCAATGATACAAATGTTTGGAACTGTCAAAGGGATAATTTCCCCAAGTTTAAAGCAATTGTCAGAGTAGCTGCCTGGGAACATTACAGTGAGAAATATTAACAAAAAATGAGCGTTGTACAAGGATGTGTACACGAAGCCATGAATCCACAAACATGAAGTAAAATTACACTGGGCAAAAAGCCATGGTATTAAAAGCAGATGTGGTGGTGGCAATGAAACAAAGCCTAAAAATATCGATGTAAAAATGGCATTTTATGTCAGTTAAGTTTAACAGCCATGAATAGAAATATAAAAATAGGAGTGCTGAGAAAGTTGGTAGTTGAAGAATGATCAGTTAGAGTTAAATGACAAGGCATTTTAAAAGTCATTAGGGGAAAACAGAAAGTTTAAGTCAGGCAGAGGTTCCCTGGCAGAGATGTGCTGTGAAATTGTAAAAATTAAGTTTAAAAGTTACCAGAAGGGAGGTTTTCCATCCCATCTGGGGTTGTGGAGGACACAGAGATTTGAGGCAGCACCTATTCAGCATTTCTCGATCAGCAGGTTCAGAGAATGTATAGACATGGAGTTCTGGTCTAGGAATCCCATATAAAATCCAGTCCAAAGCCTCTCTGAACTCCTAATAAGGACAGGAGAGCCTTGGAAAAGGGAGAAATTCTAGGGAAGGAATCGTAACACAGGACTGGGGAGATTTAGAATGTTAAAAACACAGCTTGAGCTGGACTCACTGGGAACTCAAGGGACACACAGGAGCTGCTGTTTTGAAACCACCCAAAATCCCAAAGTCACCTGTCTGGAGGCAGCAAGTGCTTGTCAAGGACACATATTGACTTTTCCTGACAGAATTACAGGTCTTTAGCTTCTCCCCCAAGACTCCTGATTTACTGCTGCATGACACTGAGTTATAAAACCTTCCACTGTACAGCACTGACGTGCATGAGCTGGTTTTAACATCTCCCAGGGAGTTGGTTTTTAAAGAAGACTTCTTTATACCGTGTCTTCTCCTAGAATTTCTTTGTGGCTCAGTGGTATTCAATATTTTGAATCAATAATCTCCTCAATACTGCTCCAGCAGTGATGTCTGCAGGTGACACCAGCCAGCAGAGTAGCACCACAGTTCCCTCACAGCCAGGTCCTGGCTGCTGGCTGCTTTAATTTGTATTCTTGTCATTGTTTTTTTTACATTACAGATTGGAAAGGTGGAGATTGATTGGTTCCTGTGGACTGAACAAGCAGTGTTCATTAACAATGCAGGATGGTCTGGAGTTTAAAGGTTCTAATCACCAGAAACCAGGAGTTTTTCACAGGAAAAGCTACAACTTCATCTGCTCTCACACACTGCTCCAATGGACTGGAGCTCTTTCAGATCCACAGGAGATTTTAGCTTAAAACAGAAAAGTAATTAAATAATGGAAATCAGTGGCATCAGTGGAGGTGATTCAGACTTTCACTGGTACTAAGAACAGGAGAATTTAATCTGCTAAGAATTTCTATAGACATCGAATCATTTAGGCTGGGAAAAACATCTCTAAGGTCATCAACTGCCAAACCCAGTACTAAAGTCTGTGTTTTGTTCCAGCTGAGACAACCATAAGGAAATAGGTCTAGGACTAGACAGTCATAAGGCAGTAGGACTTATGGATAGTCCACAAAAGCCATGGATAGAGAGAATTTAGGAAAAAAACTCCACAACATCTGGAATCAGTGTGCACTCCAAGGTCACCCAACTAAAGCAGCTCTCAACTGGAGTTTCACTAAGTACAGAGTGGGAATGAATCTCCATGACCTCCTGCACCCCCAGGTTGTCAGGAGTGACATTTCCATGCCTTGACAAGCTGCCAGGGCCAGGCTCTGACAGAAGTGCTCGATTGCCTCCGCTCACTGAAGGATTGGGATCTCACACAGAAAGGTCAAGTGCTTCTCCTTACAGAAGACACAGAGGAAGAGTTCCTGCCATTAAAGGCCAGTTCCTGACACCCTGGGCAGCACATTCACAACGTGATTAATGCCACTGCTTCCCCTGGGATTCATGGAACACACACCCCAGCAAACTCTGGCTTAACTGAAGTCCTGACTGGAGTAAAATCCACTATTTTCAGACAATGCATATCCAATTTTACCCAATTACTGTAATTAGGGCATGTCTCCTGAACTGCCTCAAAGGTCAGGAGGGATGGGCCCTGCAGCAGCTGTACCTTTAGTGCTGTGGTACCTTGCACCATTTCCCAGCACAGAAACAGTCTGGATTTAAGTTCCCTACAGGAACTCTCTTGTATCTCCCCTCCCATTGAACAGGGTTAATTATACACTAAAAATATCCCCAAATTGGTTTAACAGTATCATGATACTGTCACACTTTTTGGCAATATTGTGGCAATATTGTGAAAGGGACTTGCTTGTCACTAGCCTCAAGTCTACAGTTAAAAAAGGAAAGAAAAAGGAAATAACCCTTTCCCAGCCCTCTTTTCTTCAGGTTTTGTGCTTTCCAGCAGCTTTCCTATTCACTAAAAACTGGAGGAAAATAAACTTAACAGTGAGACTCCATTGCACTCTTGCTGTGGGAGCAGGTCTGATTTGTTCCTCAGGGCTCTCCTCCCCAGTTCTAATTACTTTGTCCAAAAATCCACACCTTTTTTACCTGGTTAAGTCATACAGAGCACACCTCCCATTATCCAGAGCTCCTCAGACACAAAATCAGGAGTAAGGACTTAAAGGATGATTGTTTGCCTTCTCAGATCAGGACAATGCCCACTGCAGGGCTCTGTCAGGGTGACACATCAGGTACAAAAACACCTGCACAGAACCTCAGCTCCAGGGAAGGCCTTGAAGGATTTTTAATCAGGGTCAGCACTAGAAGCAGATGGAGAGAAGTGGAAGAACTTAAAAGACCTGTTGAGCACTGAGAAAGGAAACAGCTCCCCTGGGGAATGAGCCAGAGCTGTACCTTCAGCTACAAATGTGTCTGCCAGCTAAAAACCATCTGAACAAAGCTCAGCCCAAAGGCAGGAAGAGCTCAGATACCTGTGCCAGGTCTGTGTGGGGTGCACACTTCTGGGACAGCAGAGAGGACAGAAACCTCTTCAGAAACACTGAAAGATGAAAAGGCAGGAGAAGGGATGAGGAAAAGTTTCTTCCTGGAACAGTTTCTTCCTTTCTGACCAGCATCCATTAGGTCTTGCCTGGGTTTAACTTGTAGCCAGCTGCTTTTAATTCAAAAATTAATTTCCTGTAGGCATTTTACTGCTGTGCATAACAAAGATTTTGCTCAGACGTGGCAGGAATAGACTCTGCATGGCAAAGGTTGACTCTGCAGGGCTACACTGAATTAAATGGCACAATAATTACATTTGTCCCTGCAGTCAGTCCTGGGGCCTTAATTTAGATAAGCTCCTACTGAAGTGAAAAACTTCTGTCCCAGAACAAATGAGCAAAGCCCCAAGGATGTGGCCACACTTAACCAGAGTGCACGAACTGTTAATCTGATAATGATATCAGCATTTTACTTACCTGTGAATATAACAGTGTTCAAGCTGGATTTTCCCCACAGCTCCATGAAATGCACCACATCCCCAAACCTGAGAGAGGGATGTCCAGTGAACACAACACAGGGCTGCTTGAAGTCATTGCTGAAGTCTCCATGGATGCTGGGATAATGTTTCAATTTGTTTGTCTGAATGAGCTGAAAGAAAAACAAAAAATCCAGACAGTGCAACTTTTCATGCCTCTGTGCTTGAGTGTGTTAATTTACATGAGATTATAAATGTTCTACAATTTATTTCTAACTCATCAGAGAGTCCCTTAGATTTTTCCAACAAATTTAGTCATGACTGTCATGAATGCTATGGAAAGGAAGTCAGAACATGGGGCCTCCAAATCCCTGCTCTCACTTCTTTGGTACCAGCAGGGTGGTGACTGGGAGGAAATTCTGCAAACACTCCCTGCTTCGACTTCCCTGGTGTGAGCAGAGTGCTCAGCTGCCAAATTCACAATAAGCTCCTTTTTTCCTATTTGCCATGTCTGCAAAGAGCTCTGGGCTCATGTTTAACCTGCTTTTCTTGTATCACAGCAGTACCAGGCACTTTTGACTTCAGCAGAATGTTGCTGAGCTTCCCTGGTCTAAAGGGTTCACACAAAGTCAAAGCTGCTGAAAAAGAACAGACTGACTTTCCCTTCCTTAACTGTCTCTGAAACCAGCAATAAACATGAACTAAGAGCAATAAGATGTTTTGCAGACACAGTGCAATCAGCTCTGCAGGTGGAACAGATTTCTTTACTAAGATGGAGAAGTTTATTTATCAAGGCACTTTTCAAAGAGTTTTGCTTTATTTCTCCTGCCACTGTTTTCTAATCTGCAAAACAAGGTGCAACTTAAAAAGCAATTTAACAACCAGGCTGTGAAGCACTTTTCATGCAATATTTTGCAAGTTTTTCCTTGGCAGGTAGATGCTTCCATCTCCAGCATGAAAATAACTGTAAATACAGCTTAAAAAGCAAGGAATTTAACACATGAAATCACAGACTGAATAGATGAGAGAAAGATCATGGAGATAAAGAGAGGGAGGGAGGGAGGGAAGGGGGCTTCCTTTGTCAGCCAATTTCAAAAGGAGGTTGGGCTCTTCAACAAATCATAGAATCATGGAATGGTTTGGGTTGGAAAGGAACCTTAAAGCTCATCCTGTTCCACCTCCATTCCATGGGCAGGGACACCTCCCACTGTCCCAGGCTGCTCCAAGCCCCATCCAAGCTGGCCTTGGACACTTCCAGGGATGGAGCAGCCACAGCTTCTCTGGAAATCTGTGCCAGGGCCTCCCCACCCTCACAGGGAAGATTTTCTCCCTAATATCTCATCTAAACCTTCCTCACTTCAGCTTAAAGCCATTTCCCCATGTCCTGTGTTACTTTTTACCATGGCTGCTCTAAGGTGCCTGCATGGAAATGAAGAGAAACTGAGAATTCTCAGCAACTTGTGCACCACAAAGCAGAATTCAAGGTTATTACACAGTTCTGTAGATGCACATGGATCATTTCCATGTGGATCCCTGAATCATGGAGGAAGTAGAAACTGGACTACATTTTCTGCAGTTTACAAGTAATAGCTAATTCCCATTTAATCTTCAAGAGGAAAATTGGAAAAAAACCACCCAATAACTGCTCTGGCAGTTGATAGGCACTGAATCTCAAAAACATTCCTGCAATTATACTGGTAAAGATTTCTGATTAACACATCTGGAGTGCAGGGTTTAGAATCTAAACTTAGCTTCAGTAATAAAAACTGCAGTTTAGCAGACAATGGGTAAAACAAATTTGAATCCATAAAATACTGACATTTAAATGAACTTGTAGGAAATGGCCTCAAAAAGCTTTTTTCTGTATGTTTTTTTTTTTTTTTTTTGAGGGAAGTCAAGTGTCTCAAAACTGAAATTGCAGAAGCACTTTCAACTGGGTAAACTGGAAGAGGATGATTTCTATTTCAAGCATTAAATGGGATATGTGACATTCCAGGGGAAGACTTTTCCAGGGGCAGGCAGATAGGTCAGGGAAAGACATTTCTAAAGCCAGCATTGACCTAAGACTCCTGAAAATCACAAACTGTTGTTCCAGCATCTTCTTTCACAGGTCCCTTCAAATGATATTTATTTCTATGCAGCATTCAGACTTTTGGGAAGATGTGAGGGCAGCACTGGATGTGGAAAGCAGTGAACAGCTCATTTCCCTGCCACACCTCCACAAACATTCACTGCTCAGCAACATAAAAGCTGTATTTTCTTCAAAGCCTTATGGAAGCTTCAAATCCCCTCCTATTGCTTTGTAAAGAGACACAGGAGCTCTAATCCAGTTTTCAGGAGCTCGGTGGTGATGATTCTTTTTTCATCTTTTCTTTTTATCTTGCCAGATCTTTTCTGCTAAGTCTGGTGAGGCCTCAGAGCTCAGCTCACAATCCCTGACTCTCACAGGTGGACAGAGCAGGGGTGAAAAGCTACAAAAACAAGTTTAGAGACATTCTACTCACTCCAGAGAGAAAGCAGCTGCTGGATTTTAGTCTCTACAGTAAAGTCTCTTCTAATCACCCCATCAAAAATATATTGAGCTGAACTTGCAAAACAGGTCCAACAAAATTTCCCATCTCATTAAGGGGACTGAGTTTGTAATGATTTGTGCAGGTTTTTTGTATCTCCAGATGAGATGGGGTGTGTAAACTTTGCTGTGCCATGGTCAGACCTCCAGCTGGGCCAAACCCAACACCTTGGCATCGAGCCAGTCAACATTTCCACAGTGGGCTTGGTTTCTGGAAAGCACAAGCAGCATTCAGAACATCTTTTTACAGAAAGAACCACTGTTGACTGAAAGCTTAAGAGATAGGGGTTGGTAAAGTACTGAATCAAGAGTGAGAGCTGCATTTTTCTGAAATCCCAAATGGTTCTGTGCTTCCCTTTAAAGCTGTACACTTGATTTACAGGGTCAGCAACTGCTGCTATAAACAGGATAAATCTCCAGAGCCTTTGTGTATCCTTTGTTGAAGTGAGCCAAAATACACTGATATTTACTCTCTGTGTGTGTGTGTGTGTGTGTGTGTGTGTGCTCTGTATCCAGAATTTGGAACAGATGTGGCTCCTATCAGGGAGTGAGAGATGCATTTATTACTTCACCTCCCTCACTCCATCAGATCAACACTAACAGGGGCCTAATTTTATCACAGAATATCCAGAGTTGGAAGGGACTCCCATGGATCATTGAGCCCAACTCCTATATGATAATATTTATTATCAAACAAACCATAATACTCCACAATCACCTAGTTCCAGGTATTTTTTTAAATGTGTTATGCAGGAACTGGTAAGTGGAGGAGGGAATCAAAGATGAAGAAGACAAATGGTGGTTTTTAAGATCACAAAATCAATATTACTCCCACCCTGGCTCTTTTTTGAGTCAGAAAAAAGGGGGGTTTTGCAGCCATTTCTCTTAGATCTTGCTAACAGAATCCTTAATAAGAGCACAGTAAATCCAAATCCTCCCTCCACTGGCAAATACTGATCAATACAAATTACCTCTCAAATTTTATTGTTGCAGACATTTAGAGGAGTCTGGATTCACTTATCTTAGAGCCTGAAATTGTCCATGTAAAGATTGAACGGAGAGGAACAATTCAGCTACAACAATTGAGCCATTCCTTTATAAACACAAAGCTTCCACCTCCACAAAAGGGATGGGGCAGAGTGTACAATCCATGGATCCTGTTAAAATGATCAAGGAGACCCCTAATTGCTCATCTGAGGCTGTGCTGGGATGGGATATTCCCATGTGGAATTTGGTAAGACACCACACATTGGTTCTGGGATACCAGAATAACAAATCTAAGCTAAACAAATTACTGGTTTGTGCTCCACAGTATTTAGCAAGGCACTGTGGAGCTTCAATCTGAGACTATTTAGGCCGTTGATCCTTGGATATCATGGATACAGGGGCTTGGAAGTGAAAGCCACCCCTGCCTTGCCAGCTGTGTTGATAAATATTTGGGATCTCCAGTTTCTGACTTTGCAGTCAGATCAACTCTTCTCTCAGAAATGCCTTTAACAAGAAGCTCTTTTAGTTAGTGCACCACTAAAAGGCTGCAGGAGAGACTTCAACAAGAACCCGGACACTCCATTTTTACTAATTTTAGCATGAACTGATGTTCAAATCCATCCCTACAAACCTGAAGCACTTCAGCCCACATTCCTTGCTCCTAACAGAGGGAAAGTATTCCCTATTCACTCAGACTGGATGTTAGGAAGCAAACTGCCACCACAAGAACTGTACCAGGACTGTGTAGGATGAGGTAAGATGAACATCTACTGCTCCATTAAAGTGGAATTGAACAAGGAGGGAGAAATGTTTTAGGTTCTCTGCAGAGCTGAACATGTGTCTGGCTTTATTCAGCAGAGCAGAACAAGGAATGAGTTCAAAACACGCAACATAAATCATAGAACGAAAATTTCCATGCAGAGAGAATGCAAAAGCTTCAAACAACTGAGTGTAGAGAGTGAGGAGAAATAAAAATAGTAATTGTAGAGACAATGAAGATGCTTTTATTTACCCTCTTGTGACAATAATAAAGGCATAGTTAAGTGAAATGCCAAATACAATCACAGCTGATTAAAGGAAGGAATTATTCTGTTCTACCACACATCAGGCACTGCTGGAACTCATTGCTGCAAGGGACAACATCAAGGATTTGGGGGATTTTTTGCCTTCTTTGTTTTTAAATCTTGCTGTTTATACAACTAACAGGAACATAAAATTTCAGGTCCAGCAGCATGCTAGGCTGGGCTTGTTCTGTGGATAATTAGAAGCTTATTTCCTGGCCTGTCCCTCTCTGATGTATCATGCCAGGCATGTTATTAATGCTTCCTAAGAAGTAAGAGGCATGTCTGAGTAATTCCCTATTTTTCTCCAACAACTGAGCAGTTAAGCACATCTTTTCATGATGGGCAATTTCAGCACAGGTTACATTGCACAAGCCTAGCATTACTTTGAAAAAAGCCAAGCAATTCTCCACTAACAACCTCTCTGATAGAAACCATCATTCACTGTCTGCTTCTGATACTCATTAAAAATCCCCTGAAGTGCCAGTAAGCAAAGCTCCTGCCTGGGGGAGGGAGTTGTGGAGGCCCAGGATTGTGCTGGAAAGAGATTTTCTGGATGTTTCACACTGTGTGAATGAAATAGAGTGTCAGGTGTGAGATTTTGGAGATTTAACAAGGGACACAAGGCACGTGCTGAGCACTGGGGTTTGGCATGGATATCCTGTGGGATGTTCCATGCTGCACCTGGAACAGACACATTCCTCCCTCTGTGCAGGGAAGCTGAGCTGGGATCCACTGCTGGGAGGCCTTTCCTACATAATTACCCTGATCTACACATGAAGCAAGAACAGAATAGTTCTTGCAAAGCTGTTCCAATAATTTAGTAAAATCTCACAATCAACAGGACCCCAGAGAATATAAAATGTCCCAGGAATTAGAGGACAGAGTTATCACTCTATAAACACAAAACCCCATTCTATAAGATGGGTTAATTAATCCAGTCTTTGACAGCTGCATGTTTGGATTCTCATTTTTGGATAGGTTTTCACTTCAATCTGCCAGTTCCAGTGAATATTGTAAATCAGAATATGGGCTGTCAGTGAATCCAATGACACTGTGGATCAACAAGGACATCCCAGAAAGCAGGGACAGAGGGCAAGACAGAAAGCACAGCCACAGCCAGGCTGCAGAGCCTCATACTCAGAGAATTTGGAATTGATTTATCAGTGGGAATGAATTTTTTGGTTATAAAATAAATGGTGAACAGGTGGCTTGCCCTGCAGTCCATATTATTCTTGGTAACAGATTATACATAATTCACTGCACATCCTGCTTGCAACATATTCAAGCATCTGGAAAGAGAGAGGGCTCCTGGTCAGATCCTACTTCCAACAACCTTTGAAGCACCTACAGATGATAGATATGATGGGTTATGGCAATTTCCAGAACAACTCCCTGGATGAGATATCTCAGAGGAAAAAAAAAAACACCCAGTGTCTGTAAAAGCATTGAATTTCTGGGCTCTTAAACCTGCCATGGCCACTCTGCACATCTCATCAAACAGTCTGGACCACAGCAACTGTAAGACCCAAGTTTCTGCATGTCCCAAGTGGTTCAGTGCCTCACAGGAGGAGGATTTAGCTAAAATTCTCAGTCCTGTTTCTTCCTTTCTTCTCTTGTTTACTTCAGTGGGAAAGCTACCTGTTCCTAGGGGAGAATTTCCTGTCCTGCTGTGTGAGGTAACTCTGAAGGCATCAGTTTTATTTAATATCTGCTTGGCTAAAGCTTCCCCTAAAATTATTATTTTGTTGCAGGAAAATCCTCCAAATTTAGGAGCCTCATTCCTTTTTGCTTCATTACAATGCTCAAGTAATTTCATTTAAAATTGCCACAGACACCACTCAGTGCTGCAAACTTTAAATTTTGATATAAAAATCTCTCTTTCAAGATATCATTCCTCCTGCAGCAGACATGATGCCTGCTTCAGTGAGGGAGGAAGGAGCTGGCATGACTAAGCTGTCTCTGATAAGAAGCTCTTAGTTTATTTCCAAGTCTTTCACAGACTTGGAAATAAACTGCTTGGACAAAGGGAATGCTCGTGGTTGCAGTTGATAAGAGCAAACATCCCACACCAGATCTCCTTCTGTGGGGGAAGGAGTGAACCAGGCCAGCCTGTGCAAATGATAGGCTGGAATAAACAGAGTAATTTTGGAGTTTAGGGAACACCATCACTCATTCCTCCCCCATGCTCCCAAATTCATCACAGACAGCAAAGGAAAAAAACACTTTTATGAAAAATTAAACAAAACTTAAATAGCTGTAGAAGGGTTCATGAGAAAAATGACAGCTACACTGTGTGGACTGTGATCCAGAAAATGAACAAGATCTTGGTAACTCACCTCAGCATGGGGAAAAGGAGGTTCTGGAAGATACACCTTTGTTTGTTTGTTATGACACAACCTTTAAAAGAAAAGGAAAGCAGCCAGAGTTAGAGGTGCAGCACATCCTGCAGCATCTGCTGCCACCTACTGTTACTCTCTTGGAGAAAACTGGTTTGGATCTGAGGCACCAGGTGCAAAATCACCCATTTGTTGCTGTCAGAGTTTCTGGTTGGAGGCCCCAGACCTAGAGGACACAGCACCTCAGTCACAGCAGGATCACACAGAGATGGTGCAAGGCAGCTGAAGGTGATTCTGTACACACTGGAACAGAGCTCCTCTGCTGCTCAAGGTAAATCTGTAACTCAGCATCCACAATGGTTCCTCATCCAGATCTCAGCAGCTTTTGCAAAGACAAATCATATGTCAACAGAAAAATCCCACTTGCCTCATCCCACTTCTCAGCAGTGACTTGGTCCTTTTGGCCATTCTAATCCAATTTTCCTGTGCATTTTATTACTGGTAAATTGCCTCTCCCCACGGCCCAAGGCTCACAGTGACCTGCCATTTTCCATCAATCACTTATCTTTAAAACAGATATTGAGAGCTGTTGATGAGCTCTACCCAGACTCCTGATTCATCCTATTACAGCAGCTAAAAAAAGCTGCTTGTCAGAGGTCTGGGTGACGTGACAATGATCTGCAGTGACACTGTCCTGGTGGCTTTTCTGGGAAACACTGCCTGGCTCATACTTGCACTTTATTAAAAAGAAATGAGCCTGTGTCAAACTAATTTTGATAAAGTCTAAGAGATACTAAGAGCAAGGCACTTCCTTTAGCTGAGTAAGGGGTAGAATTAAAAGCTGGAATCACTGAATATCAACGACAGTTCTGACCCCAAACCTCTATTTTACAGATGTTCAACCTTTGCCTCCATTTCCATGTAAATCCACCAGATTTCAATCATCTTTACATTCTCCTGAGGGATCAATTCCCACAAGATTTCCAGGACCTGTCTTCGCTTTCCTGAACTCCAGAATCTGGAGAGGACGAAGAGAAGAGCTACCTTATTGTATTTAATATTCCAGAGCATGTCTCCATTGGTAAGAATTTGGAAAGAGTTCCAAGTGGTTGGGTTCTGCTTTCCAGGGCTCAGAATCACAGAATGGCTGCGGTTGGGAGGGACCTCCTGAGATCACCAAGTCCAAGCTCTGCTCAAGCACTCTCAGCAGAGCAGATCATCCAGGACTGTGTCCAGCTCGATTTTGATGTCTCCATAGCAAAGTCTGCATAATGTCTTTGCACAGAGGCTGCAGTGTTTCACAGAATCATGGAATGGTTTGGGTTGGAAGGGATCTGAAAGATCACCCAGTTCCAACCCCCTGCCATGGACTAGGACACCTTGCAGCATCCCAGATTGTGCCAAGCTCCATCCAACCTGGCCTTGGACACTTCCAGGGGAGAAGCACTCACAGCTTCTCTGGGCAACCTGTGCCAGGGCTCACCATCCTCACAGGGAACAACTTCTCCCCAATATCCCATCTAGCCCTGCCCTCTAGCAGTTTAAATCCCCATCCCTGATGCATTTCACATGTTTTAATTTATTCTGCCAGTGGGCCCTGCTGAAGAGACTGAGCCCTCATCCTCATTACTTCCTATCAAGTGTTTCTACACAATGATAAGATCCCCCTGAGCCTTCTGCTCTCCAGGCTGGAGAGCCCCAGCTCCCACAGCCTCCCCTCATCTCTTTGGCCCTGTGCTGGACTCATTCCAAAAATCTCACATCCTTCTGGTACTGGGGAGACCAGAACCCCATAGAACACTGTCCATGTGCCCTCAGCAATGCTGAGCAGAGCAGGATCTCCTCTCCTGGCTCTGCTCTGCCTCATGCAGCTCAGGACTCTCTTGGCCTTTTCTTGCCATGGCTCAGCAAAATTAAGCCTGAGAAGTCTATTTTGCTTAGCCAGGGACATCATGATAGAATTTGGAGGGCTTAGACTTGCAAACATGCACAGCTAAAACTCATTCAAGTCAGGAACACAATTTACTCATCAGGGTAAGCACAAAAAAGCAGAGATTGAGTTTGGACATTCTATAGGAAATGATCCTTCCCTAATTATAGAATATATTCTTACGCACACACACCCACACACACACCCTGGTGACTCCAGAATGTGTTCACAATCCAACCAGGATTATTTTAGAATCTGTCAGGTAGAGATAACCTACACCTGCCTCTTTCCACAGCTGAGGGTGCTGCCCTGGCACACCTACCACTCAGCAAAGATCTGGGAGAACTCCAGGGAGCTGTTGGCAACAGGTGAGATGAAATAAAAGGGGACATTGGAGAGTCCTGCAGAGTCAATGTACTGATAGAGGCACTCCAGCAGGTCGTAGATCACTCCAGAGGGGTAACAGGGAACCAGGACATTGCCTCCATTCCGGACCGTCATCGCTAGGGGAGAGACAATGAGAGAAATCAATTCACTGCCTTTGAATTTAAACTTCTAATAAATTCCTTTCACCCAAATTTATATAAAAAGCAGCTTTTGCATGAATTAGCATGACACATTATGCACATGAAGTTTGGAAGTAACAGGGAAGGACATTGCCTCCATTCTGGACAGTCATCGCTAGGGAGAGACAATGAGAGAAATCATTCACTGCTTGTGAAGCAGCTTTTGCATGAATTATGCACATGAGTTGGGAAGAAATTTGGAAGTAACAAGGAACCAGGACACTGCCTCCATTCCGGACAGTCATCGCTAAGGGAGAGACAGTGAGAGAAATCAATTCACTGCTTTGAATTTACACTTCTAATAAATTCCTTTCACCTAGATTCATATAAAAAGCAGCTTTTGCATGAATTAGCATGACACATTATGCACATGAGTTGGGAAGAAATTTGGAAGTAACAGGGAACCAGGACATTGCCTCCATTCTGGACAGTCATCGCTAGGGGAGAGACAATGAGAGAAATCAATTCACTGCTTGTGAATTTAAACTTTTAATAAATTCCTTTCACCCAAATTTATATAAAAAGCAGCTTTTGCATGAATTATGCACATGAGTTGGGAAGAAGTTTGGAAGTAACAAGGAACCAGGACATTGCCTCCATTCCGGACAGTCACTGCTAGGGGAGAGACAGTGAGAGAAATCAATTCACTGCCTTTGAATTTAAACTTCTAATAAATTCCTTTCACCTAGATTCATATAAAAAGCAGCTTTTGCATGAATTAGCATGACATTATGCACATGAATTGGGAAGAAGTTTGGAAGTAACAGGGAACCAGGACATTGCCTCATTGCCTCCATTCTGGACCGTCACTGCTAGGGGAGAGACAACGAGAGAAATCAATTCATTGCTTTTGAATTTAAACTTCTAATAAATTCCTTTCACCCAAATTTATATGAAAAGCAGCTTTTGCATGAATTAGCACAAGACATTATGCACATGAGTTGGGAAGAAAACCTGTGATCATTAAATACATTTATTTCCTGCCTTCTCCAGGCTAAGTGGAGTGATTCTATTCCTTTAGCTGGGGGCACATGGAAAACTCCTGACAGGAGAGGGCAGCCGTGCACTGGCACAGGAGGCTAAAGGAGTGACACAAACCACCTCACCATCGAAATAAACCCTGCTCCACCTCTCAGCTGCCTCCAGAGGGGAAGGACAACAGCTCCCAGGTCTCAGCCAAAAGCACTGCACATGGTGAGCTGTTCAGTGCTTGGATTTCAGATGAAAAGCTGAAGGTGTGGTTATTTCAAACAGCACTCAGAGCCAGAAATGGGTGATGGAATGTTTGGCCTTTTTAAAAACTCTAAATATTTCTGTCCTTTCTGTATAATAAGAACAATTTAAAACTTGTAGACAGCACGAGACTAGATAAAAATGAGGAGAAGAAAAAGGAAATATAGGTTTACTCTGTACTTGAGACAGATCTGAGCACAACAGCAAAAGCAAGCAGAGCAAACATTGTGTTATTTTTGGCAGAAGGAATTACAAAAATATTGCACCTTCTGGGAAAGCAGAAATACTTTGTTCAGCTCAGTGAGCAATTTCACCTGTGGGGTAAAACCATCCACTGCTGTTAAATGCAGTGCAGCAGCAATAACAGCATGCACCAAGTATTCCACAGAAAGCTATGGAAGAGGCTAAAAATACAAATATTGCATCCCCCCCCAAATCCCTTCCTTGACTTCAATTTCCTGCTGAGCTTTATTGGGGTACAGATTTAACACTTTAAGGGTCTTTTTGCCCCTGATGGGGCAGAATCTTCCTCAGGAAGATTTTTTTCTGGCTGAATGTTTAAGTTTTATGGAGTTCAGGGAGATGCACAGCCAAGGAGGATTTTCCACATGCATTTGTGGTTGTTTGACTCCTTGTCAGTAAGTACAGTCAGTGCCTCTGACACTGTGCTATCAACAACTGCTGATCAAAGGCCCCTTGTTTATCACTTATAATACAACTGCAGAGTAGTGGATTTATTTCTCCAGGCCATATGCAAACTATACCACCCAAATATTTGTAGAGATGAACAGCAATAGCTCACATTTGTCCAGAACTCGAGATGTTCCCAAACATCCCAGCAATGTGTGACAATATCCCCCTCACCTGGGCAAATCTAAACTATCCCAGCTGTAAACAGGATGTGAAGAGAGCAATGAGGAGGTTAAGAACAACATTTTCAAAGCCATCTGGAGGTGGAAGTTGAGGCTCTGGCTCCAGGACCTGAATTTACACAGAGATATCACACCCCCAAAAATTCTGCAGAGGGAAGTACCTACACCCACTGCAGCAGGAATGGTGCACAGGCCAGGGATGGGATGCAGAACAGAGGTTAAAGAATGTGTCAGGCCACAAAAAACCTGAATTCCATTCCTTTGTGGTGCTTTGACCCTGGCTGGAGGCTGGGTGCCCACCAAAGCTGCTCTATCACTCAGCTGGGCAGGGGAGAAAGTGTAACAAAAAGCTCGTGGGGAGAGTTAAAACCAGGGAGAGATCAATGACTAATTTCCATCATGGAAAAATGGACTTGACTTGAGGAAATCAGCTCAATTTATTTCACCTCTCTCCACAGGGTACAGGCCTGGCCAGGGCCCTGATCCAGTGTGGGGTCACAGCTCCTTCAGGCATCCCTCTGCTCCAGTCTGAGGTATCCAGATAGATTTCTGCACCCTTGTGGGCCCCCATGGGCTGCAGAGGCACAGCTGCCTCTCCCTGGGCTGGGAATCTCAGCTTTGATGCCTGGAGCAGCTCCTGCCTCTTCTTCCTCACTGCCCTGGGGGTCTGCAGGGCTGTTCCTCACTTACCCTCACTCTCCTCTTCCCTGGCTGCAACTGCTCCTGCACAGTAACTTCCTTCCCCTCTTCACTCTGGTATCCCACAAGTGCTGCCACCTCTGATGGGCTTGGCCTTGGCCAGCAGTGGGTCCGTCCTGGAGCCAGGTGGGATGGGGAAGCTTCTGGAAACCCCTCACAGAAACCAGCCCTGTAGCCCCACAGTACCAAAACCTGGCCATGCCAAACCAAATACAGCCTGAATTCCCAGCTCTCCTTTCTCCACAGTCCACTGGCTCCCTGGAAACCTCAACATTTTCTGCTAAAAACAAGCACAAGTTCAAGATTTCTGGGGCCACAAAAGAAAAAACAGAGAGTAAAGTCTTGGAGGAGATGTCAGCTTGAGTTTCTGTCCCCAGCAAAACTGCAGAGCTGTTTTGAGCAATATAAAATCACAATCCTGGGAGTGGAGAATGATTTCAGCCAGGTGCCCACCAGGCCAGGGATCCACAAAGGGTTCAGAATCACCTCCCAGCTTCTGCAAAACAGGGGTGAAAACCTTTCTAAGAATATTGCTTTCCATACAAGCAGCAGGTCCAGTCTGGCTCTCTGCAGCACTAAAACAACTTTTCAGAGTTGTCAGGAAGAGGACACATCTATCTGAAAGTTGTTTAAAGCCCAATTTATCTTGGTGACTGATGGATGCTCTCTCCTGATAAAAGTTGTATAATAATCTTGGCATTTCAAATTTAGTCTCCTTCAGCAGCTCCATAACAAGTTGTTCAATTTACAACTCACAAAGAGATTCTTGCTTTCCCAACAGCTGCTGCCACAAGGTCGAGTTGGCACCTAAAAAGCAAACTGTGCTCTTTTCTGCTCTCTATAAACACACACAGCCTCACACTCACACAAAATATCACCAACTGTCCCCACAGACAGACTGGCAGCTTTGCTGCTGCTGCCCAAGGCAATGTGGAAATAAAACTGCTCTCCTTGAGCTGCAGAGTGCTGGTGCTGCAGAGCTGAGCAGGGAAAAAAGGGGCTTGGGGTAAACTGGATGAAAACAGAGATTGAGGTGGAATTTTCTGAGATGAAAACAGAGATTGAGGTGGAATTTTCTGAGATGAAAACAGAGATTGAGGTGGAATTTTCTGAGATGAAAACAGAGACTGAGGTGGAATTTTCACACTTCCATTTCTGTGCCTCACATCCCTCCTTCACAAGCATGCTGGTACCTCCCCATACACACTTTTGGTGAATTTTTGGCTGCTTTAGAGTTTTTACCTTGAGTATTCTGAGCTGCTTGTGCACTCTCCTGAACATTTTGGAAGTGAGAAAACACAGATGAAAACTACTGTGCTCAGCCTGCCTACTCAACTGCTTTGCCCAGTCCATTGCTTCTGGGCTTTTTTACATATTTGAAAGAAAACTCATTCCCTGTTTTCCTGATGTTGGGTAGATAAATATAGGTGGTGTCATGTAAAAGACAGCCCTAAACTGCATTAATATAGAATTATTTAATTTCTTCAGATTGCTGCTTTTTGGCAAGTATCACTCAAATTCCAGATTCTTACAATGGCATTATTTTAATCATGTATCTTCCTTCGGTCTTTAATGATTTTCTCATTTCTCTGAGTTTGTCTCATTCAAGACAGAAACTGGCTTGAGGACCTGCAAACCCCTAAAAATAGTTCAGAATGTTTCTGTAAACCAGAACAAGTCGTGCAGACAAACAGCCACCTGCACTGACACATGTAACATGTTTATTTATACACAGCCAACTTCTGGATTCTGCTTTGCTCAACTACAGCTCTAAGACTTTAATTTGTAAATGCATTTAAATTAACAGTCTCACTCTTGTTTACTCAGTGTTATAGGAGGGGGTTGTGACACTGTTTGACAGAGGGACAGTGACCCCCATGAAGGTCCAGAGAAGGGCAGCACATCTGGATTTACCAAACAAGGTCACCAGAGCTGATCTGTGGCAGCTCACAGGGTAATAAAATTCAGTGTTTAAAAACAATGAAAAGGCAGGTGAAACACACACACACATGGTAAAAACACACATTTAGGAAAGGAAGTCACAGGTGTTAACACAGCTTCAAGGGGAGGTTGAACAAAACCACTGAGCATCATTAACTACACAAACACATCTGATTCAGGAGATTCCTGAAATAAAAATACTTAAAGATCATGAGAGCAAAGTATCCTAGAATCTCACCCTGCTCTCCTGCTCTTCCTCAGGCATGTGCACACAGTCCCGGCTGGAGCCAGGATGCTGGCAGAGAGGATCTTTAGTAAAACCCATAATTATCATTCTTATAAAATGCCAAAATGTGCCCTATTAACAGATATTTGGGATCATTGAGTGGGTTGGGTTGGAGGGGACCTTAGGGATCATCCAGTTCCACCCCTCTACCATGGGCAGGGTCCCTTTCCACCAGACCAGGAATTTATTCTGATTTAGTTTTCTCATGTCTTTTGGTAACCTTTGTCAGGATCCTTCTATCACAAGCTTTTTAGTTTTATTTGTAAAAAGTAGTGAATTTAAAATAAAGGGAAGATCTCTGATAAAAGAACAGGGAACATAGAGCAGGACAGCCATGGCAAAGTGGTTTGATGAAAGAAGGATGAGAGCACAGAGGAACTGAGCAGGGGGAAGGGGAGAAAAGGAGAGAACAGCACTGGATGTGACATTCCAAACAGGCTGGAAAATGCTGCCATTCACACTGATATCACAGCTTTGCAATTATCAGCTTTTCCAGCTGTGAAAGCGTCTGATTAGGTTTTATATATCTGGGGGTCTATAAATATATCTTGATTTTTTTTTTTAAACAGAGATTGTGCTGTTTGCTTTTGATATATTTAAAAGTCAGGTGTAAGAAGGGAAGCAGATGTGCTTGTTTTCAAAACTAAAAGTCATAAAAAAGCATATAAAGATTTTACTCTGGCTGATACACAGGAAGGAAATAGTAATATTTCAGCTGGGAACAATATCCACATAGCCTGTTGGCAGCCAAGTGACATACTTAGCAAACCAGGAGCAGCAAGTGATTAAATCTCATTATACCTGTTCCATTCCAAAACATTTTAGGTACAACTTGTGTCTCTCCAAGCACTTACTGTATTAATGACACCAAGAGCACATCGTAAAATCTAAACAGGTAGTTTTATGCCAGGAGCTATAGCTGGACAACTTATTCAATTCCAGGAATCTCAGAATTATTTCCCACCCAAAGCCATGAATAAGATGATAAAACAGACAGGAGATTTCTCTCAGTGACCTACCCAGGTTGCTGCAGAACTCTCCCACCATTCCATCGGGGTTGGCAGTGGGGATCTGGGTCAGCCCTGTCAGGATGAGAACGTCGCTGTTTTTAAGAGAAGCCTGGTCCATGGGCTGCAACAGAGCACAGGGAAATAAAGTCAGGAATGGGAGAGTTTCACCAGGCAGGACATGATGGATACAGTCACCAAACATTTGACACTTCACACTCCTCCATCTGTGGAAAACTAACTAGTTTTATACTGGTATTTTATTAAAGCAGAATGAAAATGCAAACCCATTTCTCTGCATTAGCAAACAGAGAGTAGATATGCAGAAATTAGATGTTAGTGTGACACTAAATACATATTCTTGACACTGAAAATGTAGCATGATCCAATCTTGATAAGGTAAAATCCAATTCTCTGTCTGCAGATGGTGAAAAGGTAACTTTGAGCCTCACTCTGGGTTGGGATGCCCTTCCCACAGCTACTATTTAAGCAAAAGTGGGCAACTGCTGGCAGCTGTGTGGTATTTTATGGTTATTTACTCTCAATAAACAACTCTATGCAGTCTCACCAATCAGAAAAGATTTCTGCCAGAAGAGACAGATGAAGAGATTTCCTCTGCTGAACCCCCAAGACCACTGTAAGGTCAATTCCCCTGCTCACAGCTCTCCAGAGCCATTCTGAAGCAGTTGAGAAGGACCCTGCTCTGTTAAACATGCAGGGGAATTTCATATCAACTCTGACAGGAGTTTAAATTGTGCACCCCCTTGTAGGATCAGACCTGGCACGTGAGATTTATCACAATCTCTGACTCTCTCCAGTGTGTCCATGAAAATGAAATGCCAATAATGTAATAAAAAATAATATGGAATCTGTCTGTGATAATGTACATAATGATTATGGTATATTAGATCCACATAATTTCAGATGCCATTGCACTGAGAGGGCCTGCATTGATTTTTGAGGGTTAATGTAAAGAATATGTCTTAAAAGGCTTTTAGTGACATGTCTGAACCTGTCCTGTCAGTTCTCCACTTCAGTGGCAATGGTGTCAATCCAGCCTCAGGAGAGGGGGAGACAAAATTTCAATGGAAACCATCTGCAAGAAGAACAGGGAACTGTCAGTGGTGCCAGGCCTAAATCCCAATTCACTGGGAAAGCAGCTCTGGATATGTTCAAAGTATATCCTATTATAAAACAAAATGTAGTGACTTTTTCAAACCCTGCTAAAAAAATGGGAATTTCATGATGAACTTCTCATCATGATCCTATGGAGAACAAGGACAGACAAACAACTTTTCACTCCCTGAGGAAGAAATGATTTGTTGCTCACAATTCTGACCGTGTGCCACTTGAGATACTGTTATCATTACATATTGTCTGTCAAACATCAAAGAGATGATGAAGAGCTGGTTGGAAGCTCCCAAAACCCACACACAGAAACACCAGATTGTAGCAGCCTGTGCTGGTGCTCCCAGGGATTAACCCCAGGACAAAAACTATCCATTGTCCTCAAAAAGCATCTGGAAGCAAATGCAAGACAATGATGATATGGGGTAACATCTGTGATGTGGTAAATAACAAGGAAAGTACAAACGGAATGTGATTTTAACTATCTGTTAAACTATTCCTTTTTAAAGATGTGCCCGTGAGTAGTTCACTCACATCATTCTCTGCTACTGGGACTTAATTTCCTTAAAAACAGAGATTTTACCAGAAGCTTCCAGAGAAATGATCACCTTTGGAAAATGATGGCGTCTGACCTGATAAACTGAATTGCTTTTCGTGTCAGTGAGGAGAAAACATTCTCGGCTACCAAATTACTTTGTACAGGGCAAAGTTTCTCCTCACAGAAATATTCCATTCACACATTATCAAATACTGCTGCTCCTTCTCCAGGAGGAGATGAGAGCACAGCCCAGGATGGAATGAAGCTGATGAGAAACAGGGATTTAGAGGCTCTGATACATTTTGTGCACCTAAGGATGGCCATACTATTAAGGATCATTTATCTACTGTAGTTTCTCAGCTGAGAACAAGCTTTTAAGTCAGGGATGCTCAGAAGCAAAGCTCTCCAGCAGACACCCACCTTGGGGGAAATCACTTAGTGATCAAAAACCTGACACATCTTCTAAATTATTTTTAAATACCTCCTGCAATAATGCTTTTAACTATTTTGACAACTTCTGAAGCGCACAGCACTGCAAACTTCAAGCCTTTCTTTGCAGTAAGAATTTATGGATCTAGAGAGAATTAATTTACTGGAAATTACATCTACAGCACTATAAAGACTTTGCCCTTAGCAGAGCAGGGTGGAAAAGTTGGCAGCCACTGAGCTATCATTCCTCCTAAGGAAGGATGTTTCAGAAGTGATATAAAGCAGTCTGTGAACTGTCTGTGAAGATTCTTCAGTCAAATATGGATTTTTTTTTAAAGTCACTAATGCTCTTTTGTTTAACTCTATTGAAAATTTCTCTTCCGAGTGAAAGACAATTCCACAGTTTTAAGTGAACATCAAATCACCAATAACAAAGAATTTTAGTTATCTTTCCCTCATAACTATTGATACCTGTAATTTGTCAGCGTATGTCTTATCAATGCCCATTAAGTCCAGGCACTGATAACACAGTTACCTTAGAGTGGCCTCTACCCTAAACCTGATCTCAGCTGGAATAACCCCTTTTTTGGGAGCAAAAGTTCCTCCTAAGGACTAAGAAAAGTCAGGGGCTGTACCTGAGGGTGTGTTGTAAGCAGAGAAGATCCTGAAACATAAGAAACCTTTTCATAGTGTGACTGGATAATCCAATTGGAACTCCCAAGAGCGTAGCCCGAGCTCAGAGGGGTGACCTGCACAGCACCAAACAGCTCCTGAAACACACAGTGAGAGACATGAACTTGACAGAGCTCCAGAAGAATTCAGGACAGGTCATTTTGTCATCAGTGATAGGAATTTCAAAAGCAGTCTGCTGCTCAAAGCCTTTGTGAAGCTGTTCTGCTGAGAATTACATCTGCTGGTTTTACCCACCCGTGTCTAGCAGGACACATGCTCTGAGAAAAGCTTTTCCTGAGGCACGGCCTCCATAAAGTCTCTCTTCCATGTGAATTTTATGGCTACTGAGTTCACACTGAACAATACCTCAAAATGAAGGAATCAATCTTGATCCTTGATCTTGATCTTCTGCCTGCCTCTGCTGTATTGAAGAAGTTTGTGGGAGCTTTGCATCTTTGAAGACTCTGTTCTCCTTTAGTCAAATTAAATTGGTATTGGCCAGCAGGAGAGAAGGAAGGACAAGTACTTCTATATTGATATAAAAACTCTGCTTGGGTTGCAAATTTTACTGTGGAAAACAAACTTAACCTCAAACTCACTAGCTTGCTAACCTTTTATTTTTCAAATGCTACCTGCTGGTAATTTAGCAACAACATCCTGCAATCTCAGTCCACATTTTAGTTTCAGTGTAAGCAACTTGACAGTTGCCTCCTTTCCAGGTCTCATTAGCAATTGTATTTCTTCATCTGTACCCAGGAATGTGGAATACTTGTTTGGAGAAAGGAAAATAAACCTCCCTAATGTGATCTGCCTTCTGGTTACTGAATAATAGAACAAGCATCTGATTCATGCAATACAATGATTTTTCTTGTATTTCAATACATATTTGGATGCCTTGGAAAACAAGACAGGGTGCCTTCACTCCTCAGAATGTGTAAGCCAAAGCTCTAAAGTTTGATTATTTGAAAAGTTAGTTTGGGAAGAGAAAAAAATAGTTTTTTTCCCCAGTAACTACAAAAGAATGATTGGCTCAGATACACACATCTAAAATTAAGGGAGATGCAACTACACTGTGAGGACAGTCAAAAATTAACTGAAACAATCAATGGATAATGAGGAGTCACAAGTTACTTTAACCCATATTTTTATTTTTTATGGCCTTTGAGCAGCAAAACCAGGTATCACATAAAACAAGAGCAGGGATCATGGCACACATGCTGCCGACAATCCATATGGGATCTGCAGACTGTGGAATTGTGGGTTCAGTTCATACTGGAAACTACACTGGATTATAGTCAACAGCATTAAAGTCAATAACTGATAGCTGGAAGCCTTGGGAAAGGAGTTTCTGAAGTTCACATTGAACCATTACGTTTTGTTTACAGTCCCTAATTTACAGTATGAAACAAAGTGGAGGCTAAAGCACTCTAAAGATTCCCAGAAGTGAGATTGGGGAGCTGGGAAGGGGATGTGGCTTAGAGACAGAGAGGATACATTCACTCCCTGCATCCTCCCAGCTCTCAGTGGGCCAGCCATCAGCTCCAAATTTGAGGGCACGCCGCCTTAAAATTGGCCTCCCCAAGGAAGAGAAGAAACAAATGGATATTCCCTGATTTCACCAAACAAGAGCCCTTCCTGGGAGGTAGAGTGAGGGGCAGTCTGTGTAATCCTGTCTTGCTTGTCTATGCCAGGGTAACTAGATCCAACCAACACAGGATTTAGAGGGGGAAGAGCTGGGGATCACTTGTTGGTGTTGCCCTGAGGAGTTGTTGGTTTTGCCCTGAGGGCAGCTGTCCAGGTACTCACGATTTTCTGGGAGTAGCCCACCAGCTGGATCTTGCTGAGGGCTGCGTTCACCTCAGGCATGGTGTAGCACTTCCTCCACATGGACACCTCCACTGCATCCTTCAGTGGGGCTGGCAGCAACCTGTGAACACCAGTGGAAGGTTCTGTGGGGATCCAGAACAGCAGCTGGTGCTGGACCAGCTCCTACAACCATTTACATTCTCCACATCTTTAATTTTACCCTTTTAAATTTTTATTTTCAGTGTGCCTGGTGCTTCAAAGTGAGGAGCAAAGCCACACTTCCCAATCTGCCTCACCCTGAGGACTGCTCTCCTCCAGCTCTCTTTGTTGCTGTTCTGTCCAGCCCTTGCATCAAAGAAGTAGCTGTGATCAAGGTGTTACCACAACTCTTGGGGTATTTTCATCACTGATGAAAAGTGTTGGCTGATCTGAGATGTCAACGTGAAATGCACCTCCAGCACTAGGATGTTGGATCTTGGATCAGTGTCTATTTTTTATATCATAATAATATCATTTTTTATATCATAATAATCTGAATAATACCCCAATAATCTGAAACAATCTGGTGATTAAAGTACAGTTACCAGATCATGAGCAGGGATGGCCCTGCCCTGATTTCTGCCACTGGTCTCTTCCAAGAGCACATGTCCCTGCAGCTCAGCTTCCCTGCCTTGAACCCCACTTCCCTTCTGAGTGCCCTGGCAGGGACACACGAGCTGACACTGCAGAGCTCTTTGAAATCCCCTCCACGGAAGTATTTAAGATGTTTTACACCAAAGTGAGATCCATCCATTCTGCTCCTCACAGACACTGCAAGTCAGCTGGCCGGCGTTGTCAAGGGAAGAAGTGAACTATAATGTCACAGGCTGGAAGAGGGATGGCTAACTTCTGGGAAATAAATCTTCCTTAGCAACATGAACTGAGGCAGGAAGCAGCACAGCTGCCAAATGCATAAGAAGAATAGGACTTTTTTTTTGTATATTAAACCAATGCTAAATCAAAGGCTAATTCAAACCAATTTCCAAAGATTTATGGAAATTGGTCAAGTTTCTTTGATCAATTTGTTTAAAGGAATTTAATTTATTGTTATATCTACTAGGTCAGTGAACTCCTCCATAATTTAAGATACTGAAGAAAGGATTAAGGACAGCTCTTGCCAAGACCACAGCACAGGTCCAGAACGATAACTGCAATTCCAGCACACGCTGGCTGAAAGCACCCCGTGCTTCAGGAAACAAACAAAGCCTTCAAGGTCTTTTTTGGGAAGTCGTAAGCAACAAAGGAGACACAATGTGGAGAGTTGTCCACCGCTGCACTGAAGCAAATTGCCTGTAAAAGCCTTTAACCTACCATAAGAAGCATTTAGTGTTGGATGCTTTCAGGAGCTTCTCTTCTGGGAAGAGGAAAATGTTTCTCCAGGTAATGGAGAAAGAGGGGAATTGTTCTTGGTGAAGGAAGCTTCTCTTAGCCTTGACTGTGGCTACACTGAAAATACTCTGATCCCCGGCAGAGACCAGCAGCACCAGTCTCCAGTGGTTTCATGAAGCTGAGTGACAACGAGGTGCTGGTCCCTCAGATACATTCAGTTGTCACCTCACTTCTAAAATTCCTACAGAGTTACCAGAGGATACTTTGTGGTCTGGAGTAAATCTATTGCCACCATGGCAACATCCCGTTAGAGATCACCTCACAACAACCAGATGTGTGAGGACAGCTGCTGGGACAGCCATGGGGAGGTACCATGAATCCACATGGTTGAGGATACAAAATTCACCCTTTAAAAACTCAGGAATTTGTGTTTTTCCCTGGAATCTGCATGGAGACAGCCCCTCCTGGTCAATGCAAAGGGTGGCATTTAATATATGATGTAAAATTCCAGAATTGTTTGAAGGGAGAGGAGGATGGCAGCACCAAACTACATCAGGCCACAGCCTCTCTTGTGCCCTGCTCAGCCTCAGGAAACAGCCTGTTTCAAACACTTTAAAAGATATGGGAAACCATCAAACAAGAAGTCAACAAAGTGCTTTTCACAAGGCAAACTTCCTCTTTAGCCCCTGAATCCCAGTCAGTGTGAAAGATATCCTGGCTGACATCTCCAGAGCTTCCACTAGACTGCTCACTTGAAATAAAAGCCAGTGGCAATAAAACAGGCTAAGCAATTAGTTCAGACTGGATCTGATAATGGAAAAATGTAAACCACTATAATGAACTTATTATATTTTATACAGTATTTGCATTTAAAATGCTCCAGTGCTTTATCTAATGAAGATGATAATACTTTGTGTTTTATACTAACTGTTTGGAGAACTAGCTGAACTGTAAAGCAGTAATGGGGATTGATCAGCCTGAAAAATTAAAGTTAGACTCAGAAGTAATAAGTATTCTGTTCTAGCAACAGCCAAGTAGGAAAAAAAAAACCCAATTCATCAAGATCACATTTTCTTAAGTAACGGATGTCAGTCCAAGGCTGCATGTGCCATTAGCCAGGTGCTAATTTGGGGATCAGCAGATGTTTTGCTCTAATAATCAGTTCCATTCACGCCTGTGTGACACTTGTCACCAGGCATCTCAAAACACTTTGCAAACATTAATTAAAGTCCCCGGGTGCCCTCTGTGCTGGATGGGAGCTCTGTTTTACAGATGCACACAGAGGTGAAGGGGGAAATTCAGGGCACAGGTGGGGCAGAGGTGGAGAGGGAGGTCACATTTGTCCTCTTGTTCCAGTTCAAAGACAACATTGGTTCATACCAGCAGAGTTTATTATACACAAATTTATGTTATTATACTGATGTTTATTGCTCCCACCTCCCTGCTACACCTTTAAAACAGCTACAGGATGGAACTATGAATTTTGGGAGACATGCCCAGCAATAGGAGAGAGGAACATGTATTTTAAATATCACTTCAAGGAAAAAAAAGGCTCCAGTCTTCTACAGCAGCTGAATCAGAAGAAAAATTCCCTCTCTGTGTTCTCCTCTGGAATAATCAGCAGCATGCAAAGTGCCAGGCAGCACTTTTCCTAAAATACGACCACCAGGAAAGTGACATTATATGAGCTGCAAGATATATGATTCTCCTTTAAACCATGCATACAAAACATGCCTGCTGTGACAGGAATAATGGCTCCAGTCCTCTCTCTCCACACACTGGGAGCTTCAGCAGTGGCTCTGGGCAGGCCAGTGGACCCCGAAATTTAAAAAAAAAACCCCACTATTCTAAAAATCCTGCTGAACTTCAGTGTATTTGGTTTTGCTTTACATCTGACTTGACATCTTGTCTTCTTCAGAAGAGTGAGAGTTACAATGTAAAGACTGCTCCTAAATTCAGCAGGGGAACACAATATACAGCTAAAACCATGGTAATTTGGATTTTTAATTTTTGCTTTGTCATATTGGGAAATATCAAGGCTACTCTACTAATGCAAGAAATAATTCACTTTTAGGAAACTTCTAAATCAAGCCATCTTAAGATTTAGGAGTATAAAAAGGGAGATCAATTAAAAATGCACAAAGCAGCTTTTAAAAATAACTTTTTAATCAACCAATCCTATCTTTAAAATGTGCTAAAACCAAAACTGTCTCCTCCAAGGAACATGCTGTGCACCTGAAATTGTTTTTATTCCCAAGGAAATCATCAGCTACAATTAGTAAACTGTATTGATAATTTTTAGATTCCATAGGCTTTCAAAACTCTGAGCATCTTGTTTTGATGTATAGCTGGAGAATAATGGACATGGTGCTTCAAAATAAGCTTTTTTATTCAGATTTTAATTTGTTTTTAAGCTTTGAAAAGCCAAAAAGCCCACTCTGCTGTTCAGGTGTAAAGATGGGAAGAAAGGTAACACCAACGACCTCCAACAGCTGTGTCTTGACTTTATTAGTATGTCAGCAAACATAAATGTAAATATAATTTAAATTTAAATTATTCCAATGCAGTGTCATTAAATTTAAATAGCCTTCTCATGTCAACAACTTTTTATGATGTTACTACCAAAATCTGATGGTTTTATCTGCCATCATGGAGCTGAACTGTGTGAGGGGAGATCAGGGGAAGTTTTGCTGTTACCAAGTCTTTCTCCAAGAAACAAATTTGTGAAGTTGGAAAACCAACAATGTGCAGAAATGATTAAAGAAATAATCGACCCAAGGAGTCACAGCAGCAATCTCAAGTGGTGGGAGCCGAGCCATCCTCACAGTGACTCCCAAACTTTGGTACTTTGGCACAATCACCTTTCCTGAGACTTGTTCCTTACCTTTGCACCTCCTTGTTCTTCCACATGGAGGCAGACTGAGCCTTTGGCACGCGTTCAATGGAATTCACCAGCTCTTCCATCAGGAGCCTGAAAAAATCAAACCTAAATTAGCACTGCCTCCTCTCACACAGGAGAGAACTTTGGCCCAAATCTTTCCAAAATACCACAGAAATTGTAACACTCAGAGGGGTTCTTCCCACAGAGGCCATGACCAGCACTGCCCCTGTTTATCCAAGGAGTGTTTCCAATTCCATCTGCTTGCAACAGAGGAGGATCTGGCCCACTGGGTTATGGGCTATTTGGAAAGTGCAAGATAATTTCTTCATTACTGACTGCTTGTGATAAGTAATGAGACAAAACACACAACAAAACCTTCTCAGCTGCTGCCTGTCTATCACTTAGGGAAACCAAGCATGCTGTCAGAGTGAACTCTCCTCATCTGCCAACGCGTATTTGAGACAGGAAAAGGTGTCAAGCCTTAGAAATTGTCACTGCAGATTTCCCTGCCCAAAACTAAACAGCACACATGATTGTGTGCAGGCTTTCCCTTGAAGTTTGGAGCACAAGGACAGCATCTGGAATGACTTGGGGTGGGGAGAACCACACCAGTGCAGTCTCCCATAAGACTGTGCTTGTTATCTCCAGCTCTGGACCAGCAAAGCCCAGAGGTCTACTACTCTATTCCTATTTACACAATTCCTTTCACCTACAAGGGCCTTCAGTTTCTGTTTGTTTTCACACAATGGGGGAATTACTCTGGCATGGGAAGTTTGCACAGGACCTTCAGTGGACAAAGATTCCAGCCCTAGAGTGCTTACAGAGTAGTCCAGATAGGAGGGCCTAATCTGGCTTCTAATTACTGAATGTAGCAGCCCTGCAGGAGAGAGGAGCAGAGCTCAGTTCCAGTTAGGCCTCACCTGCAGCATTTGGTGTTGACCCATCCAATCAACAAGACAATTTTGTAAAAATAAACTGGCAAGTTTGATCACTGTTCTGGTTTTGACTGCACTGTCATATCTTTTTGTACCTCAGTCTCCTATTTCTGCCATTTTTCTTAGTGCTTCTCTCTGGAGTTCAGAGCTCATGTAGCTCAGCTGTCATTTGAGATGATGTCAGCCTGAATTCCTTTCTGTGGAGTGGAGGAAAGTGTGATTATAAGGAATCACAAAATCCTAGAATGGCTTGGGTTGGAAGGGACCTTGAGGATCACCTAGCTCCAACACCTGCCATGGGCAGGGACACCTTCCACTAGACCTGGTGGCTCTAAGTCCTGTCCAACCTGGTCGTGAACACTTCCAGGGATGGGACAGCCACAGTTTCTGTGGGGAACAAGTGAAGTTTTCTGATTGGGAAGTCTCCTTTTGGTTAAGGGGAACAGAGAAGAGCAGGAGAGCTCTTTGATTCATGGTTTTTGAAGGTCTGATGTTCCCTATGTGGCAATTACTGAGGTGTCTCAGCCCACTCAAATTCCACTGTCCCATATCTATGGCCTGGACTCAGCACAAAGCACCTGCTGGAAATGTTGATGGTTCCAGAGGTTGGGAAACATGGAGTTAACACATTTGCAGCACTAAGGACTTGGCTGGTGTTCAGCTCCTGCCTGAAAGCCTCTTTGGAACATTAGACACCACTCCTCTCCCCACATTGTCCTTTACACCTTCTCCTCAGCAGTGATGAAAGAGGAGCAGAGAATCTGAAGGGGCTTTTTACCTGCCAATTTGAACAGTGGGCTCGGTGGCATAAACTGTTCCAGTGAATCCTGTGTACTCTGTGATGTAGGGCAGTGCCATCATGCAGTGATAGTTGGAGATCAAGATTACATCCACTGTGGAGAGGTCAAGCAGTTCAGTCTGAAAACAAGAGCAGAGATAAGCAACTTGTAACCCTTTCATGCAGTTTAATAAATGGCAGAAAAACTTGGGTTTTTTTAACTTTATTGCAAGAATGTAACTGGTTTATAAAAGCATGTCTCAGCTGTGGCCAAGATTAATGTTGCCTTTAAATTAACAAGAATTATTTTAAAAGCCCCCTAAAATTATTCCATTCTCCAGCCTGGAAAGGAAACCATGTCCTGGGTTTTTCTGTCTTTCAGGTGATGAAATAGCTGCTGTTATGAGATCCATGATTATTTTACTTTTATCAAAGAATTGATGTATGCATCTCCTTGGGGAGGAAGAGACACCAAAATTTCTGCATCAGTGATTTAGGGTGTCTCATTTTTTTATGCAGCGCATCATACTGTACCCCAACAAAGAGATGAATGAAAATTCTATTTATTCATATGCTTAAAAATAATCCTCATATTATCCCAAAGTAAATGTTTGGCATCTTTCTCATTCACATTTTCTACAGCAGGAGATGAAGCCCATTCACAGGATACAACAAAATGGATGGGTGGGCCCAATTAGTTCTGATGTGACAGTTTAGACAAGAGTTCTGAGAGTGAAAGAAGATTTCACACATTGTTAAAAGAATTTTAATTAGAAATATTTACTGGTAATGCTATAACACAAATGGTGTCAAGTCAGAAATTTACAAGATTACTGACCTCTAACTCAGTTATTATAGAGCAGCTAATGGAATTCAACACTCATCAAGCACATATTATCTGATTACAAGGCTTGGTCCAGCAATTTGAATAAAAAAGGCAAGAAAGTAGGTCACTCTGCTTTGCAGAGGGCTGACACAGTGCTCTGGTGACAAGCTGCTTAACTCCTCCTAAGCACTCATGGTTTCAATCCATGATCAGCAATGATCTCTGAGCCGAGAACAGGAGGTGAAACATCACCCTCAGCTCCATGACAGGGAATCTTTTATCCTCCTGGGCTTCCAGGCAGGAACACACTCCCTGCAAGATATCAAAGGATCTGCTGATGCCTGCTCCTGCCAAAGCTTGGATTGTCCACACCTTGGTTTGGACAGCTTTCAGCTGTGTCCAGACTGTACGGGATCAGATTCTGGACTGGTTTGGGTGGGAAAGCCCTTAAAGAACAACCTGTTCCACCCAGGGACATCTTCCACGATCCCAGGTTGCTCCAAGCCCTGTCCAACCTGGCCTTGGACACTTCCAGGGATCCAGGGGCAGCCAGAGCTTCTCTGGGCACCCTCTGCCAGGGCCTCACCATCCTCACAGGGAACAATTCCTCCCCAGTATCCCATCTATCCCTGCCCTGTGGCAGTGGGAAGCCATTCCCTGTGTCCTGCCCCTGCACATTCCTTGTCCCAAGTCCCTCTCCAGCTCTCCAGGAGCCCCTTTAGGCACTGGAAGGGTCTCTGAGGTGTCCCTGGAGCCTTCTCTTCTCCAGCTCTCAGCCTGGCTCCAGAGCAGAGGGGCTCCAGCCCTGAGCTGAATCCCAGCCCAGGAGAGCCATCAGGAGGATGCACAGCAGCACTTTCCAACCTCAAGCATGCCACATCTCAGCACCCTAGAAGCATTTATTGATAGCATGAAAAGGGTGTCAAAACCAAAACAAAGTGAAATCTTCCCTGGGGCTTGCAGGAATCTCACTAAAGTGCCTTTGAGCTGAAGAGGCTTAAAAATGTTTCTTGCGTGTGAAGTGAGAGAGCAGAAGGTTGCCAAGCAAAGAGAGGGCTGCACCCTGCACTCTGACATGTGTGAGAGTACTCTGCTGCTGAGACAGCCTCATCTCACCTTGTGGCTGCTGGATTAGACCCAAATCTTGGTTTGCTCTGGCAATGGTGTTCTGGAAGTGATACAGAGATGCTCTGGCTAACTGCTTCTGCAGACAAGTTTCTTCAAAAGAAGTGGCATGGAAGGAGATAAAGTAAAAGCCTCTTTCACACAAGCTCCCTCTTATCCCGCGTTGCCAAACAGCAGCAACATTTCCACTCCGTTTGCAGCTGGCCATAACTCCTGAACCTCCTGCAGATAGGTGAGCTCAAGGTGTGAGCTGGGTGTCACAGCAGATCTCTTCCCAGTGTTCATGGAGGAGATGTGGCATCTGCTGGGAATTTTGGGAAACATCTGAGAGGCCATTTTTCAAGTTCCTGCAATGGTGATGTGCAGTTGGTTGTCATGTTCTGGTTGTAGGATGGGCTGCTGGGAAGCAGCTTCGTGCAATGGTAACAGCAGTACAATGAAGCAGTGACTCCCTGTCTGTCATATTTAGAGCTACACATGTGGGTACCTTCCAGCCCAAAGTAACCAGAAAGTCTGACTGAAGCACCCTAAACCCCAGCAGATAATAATTCCAAAGAGAATCCAGCACATAAACCCTGTCCTTCCCAAGATCTGGGCCATAATGGCCCTTTCTACACACACAGATGCTTCCCACATCCCTCAGTTTCACAGGACTGTAACCAAAAGAAGAAGAACCCAGAATTCAAAAGAACACAGAATTATTAGGGTTTTGGGCTTGTCTTTTTTGGTGTGATTAGATTATAACAATTCCAGCGGGGTTGGAATGATTATAATCTGTTGGAACCACTTGCCATAACCAGTTCCAGAGCTGCCAACTTGTTGGGAAGAATCAAGATGACAAGATTGATGGCAGAGGTGAGTTCCATGGGATCCACACATGGGAACAATATTGCCAGAACCTCAGCAGGCTGACAGCAACCTTCCAGGAGTGTTTTGGGCTTCCTGTCTGCAAGATCAGGCAGAAAGGAAAAAAAAATTCTGCCCTCTCAACACACTGAAGAAAGGGATGCTATTCCTATGCTATTCTCCATTATTTATCCCCACCTCTCTCTGCTCAGCTTTTTATATCTTTATTTCTCCTACAGCACTCCCCATATCCACTGGCTGATTCCAGGTAATCCAAACATCTTCAATGGTCTTGGTTGCCTTTTCTAAATCCAGAAATTCCAGTAAAAACCAGCTAGAGCAGCCACTTGCAGCCATGCCCATGGATATGAAGGCCCTCATAGAGGCTGTAAAAGTTTTTAACCTGAAAGTGCTGCTGGAAGAAGAGCAGCCAGCAGAATCCAACCTGGCTTAACCACAGCTGGCTCCCCAGGGGTGTTCTGCATCTGTGGTTACAGACAAGCAGCTTTCCTCACCTTCATGGTCTGCCCTCATCTGGATCAGCACATGGATCCTGTCAGTCAGCCCAGCTCAGTCTGGTTGTCTTTGAAAAGCCCACAAAAAGGAAGTCTCATTCTTGTGTCAGATTATTTGTTCAGTGTTATTCTTGTGTCAGATTATTTGCTCAAGGAGACCTTCCATGTCTCCAAAACCCATGGTTGAAAAGGGTTGTTTCCATCCTTTTTCCAGTGTCAGAGAGCATGAAAGCACCTTAACAACACAGAGATTTAGCAGTATTATTTACTGAGTATTAATAAATTAGCAGGAACCTTGTAGTACTACCACTACTACTACTACTAATAATAATAGTAACAACAACAACTACTTAACAGGTTTCACCCATGTGATTGAATGGAGTCAGATTTTTCAGTAAGGCTTTGAACAAACTCACCTCTGGCAAGCAGAACTCAGGCACAGAGTCTACAAACACATGGCCAGAGCACTCCTTCAGCTCCTGTAAAAAAATCACACCAACAGAGGAGACACAAAAATACAACACAGTGTTATCCAAGGCAGCACATTTTGGATTTTCCAGACACTTTCTTCATCACAGGTAATTTCCAGCCCATTACTACAGGACATTTATCCCCCTTCTAAACATGATTTGGTGCAGGCAGATCTGCTGAAATTGCTTTCACGGCAGATGAGGCTGCTTGGTACCTGAAGGGACCAAATCCTCTTTGGGAAGGAGAGAGAGAGCACTCTGGTAGGTAAAGAGCCCTGGTTCCAAATAACATCCAACCTCTTCTGTCTTACTAGAACCTAAATACAATTTATAGCCCCTGTCTCAGAGTATTTGATGAAACAACTTTTTGGGATCTAATTTCCACATGGCACATTTTGTTAAACTCTATTCCCTATTTTCTTCCTCTTTTTAAGGCTGACATCAAAAACTTGTCACATGAGAAGTCACATTCCTCAGGGTGGAACAAAAACATTCCCAACTCTACTCACAGCACAACTCACAGGCTCCCTACCACCTACCCTGCCTTCTCTCCTGTCCCAAAGCAAGTGGTCTCAGCCAGCTTCAGACTGACAGAATTAAAGATTGAATCCAATTCTTAATAATTACAGTGCACCTGCCAACTAATAACGAATGAGCAATTACATCTAGTGGCAGAAGTCTCCTAACCTCATCTCAAGAGAGTTCAAAATGATTAAAAGTAGATCACAGCACATTTCAAAGCCTCTCCAGGAGTGAAGTTTTAAAACTGAGTGCTGTAACAGGAATGTCCACCTCACATGATGAAACACCCCCCTTTGACTCCTTCCCTTGGCTTTTTCCAGCATGGGTCAAAGAATTTACCATTCCAAGCACTTACAGTGGTCAAGGTGAAGTTAAGAGAGCTGCCTTTGAATTTTTAACATGATTTCCATTGCCACTGTGGGAGTTTGGAGGTTTCTCCTGAGCACACACTGCAGCAGCAGCATGCCAGAAATTTAAATATATTCCAAATAAAATTACAGTGACAGTCTGTCCATTCTTTGGAGCCCAAAGCTCTGACACCAAAGCTGGGGTTCAGGAGACACAAATTCCAGGGAATTCAAACTGAGCAACTCCATTTCTGCCCCTGAGCCTCTGCAGCCCTGCAACTGCCAGTTAGCAAGTGCTCTGAATAGAGCTGTTACTATTTTACCAACAGAAATGCTGCCTGCACAGTTTCTTTTGTCTCCAATGAGAAGAAAAATCGGGTCTTTAATCTATGATCTTCAGCTCCCTTGTCTGTAAAAATCAGATCAATCCATTTTGTCCACCTCAAAGTCCCCTACAAAAGCAACTATTATCACTGTTTGCTTTAATGTTCCCATAGTCAGAGAACAGTCTATTAAGCATTTTCTCCACTGGTACCTATTGCTGCCCACATTTGAAATGTATCTGCCTATTTTACTAACATCTGACATATTTTTTGTGTTCATTGTTCACTTATGGCAGATCAAGCTGACCGCTGCAGTGCCAAGTTTTGGTTGAAGCCTCAGATAAATTCTGCCTCCAAAACTGATGCAATGAAAAGAGGGGGGAAAAAAGAGCAATTCTCTGTCTCTCATGTTGCTGAGGAAGTTCTGTGTCTTAGAATCAGGAGGCTGGAGATAATATCCTCCCTGCTATGTCCAGCAGCAGAACACATGTTGATTTCAGAGGCCAAAGCCATGCTTTTCCTCTCTGAGAGACCTCCCATAGGCAAACCATTGCTTTTCTCATAGTTCTGCCTGGAAAAGGGTATGAAACCAACCTCATTTATAGGCATGCTCTGAAGCCTCAGAGGCAGAAAAGTGAGACTGTGGAAGAAAAGGCACTCTAAGAAGTCGAAGCACTATTATTTATGGAGCTTCATGAAATACAAAAATATTCACACTGACGACTTCTGCATTTTAAGCAGATTTTTTTTATAATCTAGGCTACCTCTGAAGCCTGAGAGTTGCTATTAGCATTTGGTTTCAAAACGTTCTCTGCTCTGCAAGGACATCCTGGCTGCTAGAGGTTCACAGAGAAACCTTTGGGATGAGTCAGCTCCTGCAGCACCAGCTCTCAACCTGTCAGGTGGCTTTTTGCATGGCAAGAAAATTCCAAGCATCACTCCAGTACCTTGTCCAGAAACATGCTTCCATCTTTTAAAACCCAGCCAGGAAGTTTGGACAGCCTGGGGCTGTAGAAAGAAAGAAAGAAGAAAAATTATTTCAATATGAACTGAATTATTATCAGTGGCTAAGCACAGACCTTCTACTTGGTGTCATACAGGCAGAGAACACCATTCCTGTCTCAGGGAAGTAACAGTCCCAATAAAACAGACAGACAGTTTCACTGTGGTTAAGTGTTCACCAAAATGACTTTTACAAATCATGATTATGACACTTATAAGTAAAAATAAATCAGAGGACAAGGCATGCAGGGAGTTTTTAGTCATTTATGGTGAGGATTTTAAAAAGGCTCAGTGCTGCCGAGTTCCCTGTGGTGAAAGTGGATGAATAAACAGAAGTTAGGGCAGCAACAAACTCTGTGCTCGAAACAACACAAAAGCACCATAAAACTGTTCTGGGACAGAGGACAACAGACAAATATTCCCATCAGCAGTGGCAGGGAAGACTGATGCTCTGGACTGAGTCATTTATAGACACAGGTTGGGATTTTATACCCACATAAACCGTGGTTTTGTGCCTGGGTGTCACCCTGAAAACCCACACCAACAGCTGTACAGGACACAGGGGCAAGGAGGCTTTCCTGTGAACTGCAGGGTCTAAGCAACAGCAGAGCCCCTTTTTTTACAGTTTCAAATGCTAATAAAGGAATTTAAAGGTAGACATTGTAATTCTGAGTTTACAGCAGTAATGGCTGCAGCATTTCTTGCTACCGTAATTGAGAGACTTATTTATATTTCACAGTGACATTTGATTTTTGTATGAGCCTACAACACACTCTTTGCTCTAAACACACTCTCTGCCCAGACTGAAGCTTATTTGCACAAATTAAAAAAGACATTGAGTAAACAAGAGAATTGAACCCACCTGAAACCAAACCCTGCAACAACTTCAGATTTGGACACAGAACCTGGTTGCAATGCACTTTGCAAGTGCTGTGCACTAACCTCTGCAGACAGGCATGTTTATATCCTAAAAGCACTTTCAAATTCAACATCTTGAAAATAGGAAGTGATTCAAGGGCTCAGAGGAATGCTGTGTCAGACTAACAGTAATATAAAAGAACAAATTCTGACACCCCAGTAAGTCACAAGGAAGGAAAAAGGGGAAATCCACGAGTCAAGGAGTGAAGACAGAAGGTAAGAGGTGAGAACAGAAGGATCTGTCATGGAGGAGCTGTGCCAGGAGGGCAATTCCCTTCTGAGGATAAAGAGCAAGGCTGAAGAAGTCTGATGACAGAAAAGATGAAGTGACTAAATGTGCTGCTCAGTGGATTGCTCAAAAGCACAATTGAGGAGCAGTAATTTGGAGACTAAGGGGGCTGAGTAGAATTGGTGCAGTGAGTCTAAAAGAGTATAGAAAAAGCAAGAACAAAGCACTCTGATATGCAACAACTCTGTCAGATACAGGGGGATAGGACAGGAAGCTTGGCTGGAAGGGCCACCTGGAGGGCTGCAGTCCATGTCTCAACACCAGCACGAGGTCAGGTCAATGCCTTGGGCCTTGCAAATCCCTGGGTCCATCTGTGGTTTCAGCAGCACGAGGCAGAGCAGAATAAACTTTACTTGTCCTACTCCCCATAATTTAAGCTAGCAAGAGTTTTGCTTTATTCATGATGAAAGAGCACTAAACTTGTACTAAACTGGCATCCACTAAGGAGTGAAGAGTCAGGGGAGGCAAAATGAGCAGGTGTGTCTTGTGTGTGGCTGAAAGCAGAACAAGCAACACAGGACAGAAAGGACTCTTTACCTTGAAGCCAAGAAGCAACACAGCTCCTCCTGACATCGTTTTGACATTGTAATAGAGTGATTGATTAATCCAAAATAGCTGGAACTGTCCCATAAATAATGTGAGCAAGTGTGTCATGGCTAGACAGGAAAGGTTAAGAGCTTCCCACATGTTCATTTTACCGTTTTGCATTTGACTTTGGTGCAGGGGAGAAAACTCCAGTTGACAAACCTCCTTTAAAGTACAGGAGGGTAAAGAGCTGGGCAGCTGCAGGTGCTCTGCACATGCTCCATGGGCTGGTGAGAACAGGGAATGCTATTTCCAGGGCAAGGGGAAATCTAAATACCTTTGCACTGGCATTTCTTTGAAGAGCGAAAAACTCTAAAAAATGCCCAGTCCCTTTAATGCCACAAACACTGCAGCACTTTCCTCTCTTACAGATTAGAGCACAGGCTCTCAAAATATTTGCTCAAGGAGGCTCCCATGCCAGGTACGACATGGGACTGAGCTGTGTAGCAAAGATCCTCTGTAATATCACACATTTGGGCAGATCACATATTGAGATTTGCAGAATCCAAGGAGTTCATGGATCCTGATGGAATCTTTGGCTAAAGACAGCAGAGAGAAGCATGGCTGCTCTCAGGTTAAGGTCTCACTCATGTCCATCTCCAATAAGCACATCTGGCTCTGAGAGGATACAGCTGGACAGAACATCAGATCTGTGTTCAAATCCCTCAGGCAGTCAATCTTTCCTGTCACCTTACCTGGCATCTGATGACAGTGTCAGCTCTCTGTCAGCCCATGTTATGTTGATAACACACATTTGAATTTCAGAGGTGTTTGGACATCATGGTAATGGACTCCTAATCTCAAATGGTACAACTATGAGTACTACAGAGAGATAAGGACTTTGCAGTGGCAGCCACATTCCTCCTTACATTTCTGACTTATTTCCACAACTCTCTGCAGGACACCTGGTTTGAAGAGGAGATCAATTACTTGCCCAAGTCCATGGGCTAAGGCCAATCCTTGCTCTAAGGGGTGTTCAGTCACCTCACCGACAAGATTGATTGGATTTAAATCCAAATGTTTGCTCCGGTTCCACTGGGCCATCAGGGGTCAAATCTGACATCCTCTCTTATTGAGTTTGAGTCATTTTAGTGCCGACACTCTGGAGGGGCTTGGGGAATTCCAGGTTGTGACCTGCAATTTGGCTGTTCATTCCCAGGGTCTGCTATCAGCAGACAAAGCTGCCACATCCCAGGGGAAAGCTGATTCCTGCTGCTCTAAAGAACCTCTTAAGCCTTTGTTCAATCACCTCATTTTGCTACTTCTTCCTCTCTCAATTTCCTTTTTTTTGGGGGGAGGGGGTGGTGGGAGAAAGCAAATGCAAGGCAATTCTGTTTTTACCCGGATTTCCAAAATTTGCTGGATCTGTTCAAAATCTATTACTGCACCAGTTGGTGTAGTCAGCAGCTGCACTATGGAATGGGACAAAAACTGACTGATTCACACTGATCCCTCTGAGGGCATCTCTTGCCTCTCTACAGCAGATCCTGAACTCTAGGTTCTTGCAGAACAATGCCCACATTGTCTATTCCTTTCCTCTACTTTCCAAAAAATAACAAATCATAGGAAGTGCTGGACAAACTGCTTTAACCTCACTAGGTCACTTAGGAAACTCCCTTTTCCAATTGTATTTTCCCCCTCTCAATCAAGCCTTCCCTGAGCCCAGAATGTTCCTCACTTATTTCCTTGTGGATCAAAGTTACTAAATGGCTTTTGAGGAAACTCCTACTCCTCCCCATCACTGAGAGTGACTCATTCCCACCTTTCCAACTGCTAATTTTTGTCATTTATTCAATTTACACAAAACATGCCAACCTAACTTACTACCCAAATTAGTCTAAAAACCTGGGGAAATACAACTTTGTAGCAGGGCACAGAAAGGAGATCTCAGGATTCTGTTCTAGACTCTATTTTTGTTTCTCTGCTGTTCCAATCCCATGCCCAGCTGCACAGCCCTTTTATTTATTTAACTTTAAAAAGGGAACAATTATGCCATGCAGGCAACTAACAAGGGCTGCTAAGTGCTATTTTTCTTTGCATTAGTCCGTGCTCTGAAGAACAGCCTGAGAAGATGGTGGTTAAACAGGACTTGCTGGGCTCCACGCACTCCATCTCAGTTACCCATTTATCTCATCTTGCATGAAGAAGCCAGAAAGATGACAGATATGTGACCTCACTTGTGCTGAGCAGTTGCAGCAATACTTTACTGAAGCTTAGAATAAATTATCTAGAAAAACCAATCAATAAATCCATAAAATGTCTTCCGTCTACTGAGCCAAAGGACGTTATTTTGATAAAGAGAATTTTTAAGTGAACAAAGTCTATTTATGATATCAGATGATGCTGTTCATTTGTACCCATCCCCTCCCTCCTTCCAATACACCATTTCAGGCACAGCACTCCAACTGCAACCCAAGAAGATGCAGACTAAGTGCTGACAGGCCACAGAACTCACCTCTGGACCAGAGGCAGGGGGAGGAAATTGAGGGTAGACGTCATATCCAGCCCACAGTCCAGCATGATGGTGTGGATTTGAACTTGAGCACGTTGCATGGCAAGGTTGGATGTCCTGACAGGCAGTACTGGAAGAAGAATGAGGAGGAGTTACTCAGGACCTTTCAGAACATGACCCTTCCCTGTGTGCTGGGCACTGCTGAAGCCACACCTTGAATCCTGTGTCCAGCTCTGGGTCCCTCACTGCAAGGACACTGAGAGGCTGGAGCGTGTCCAGGGAAGGCCACAGAGCTGGGGAAGGGGCAGGAGCACCAGGGGGGGCTGAGGGAGCTGGGAAAGGGGCTCAGGGGGGACCTTGTGGCTCTGCACAACCCCCTGACAGGAGGGGACAGCCAGGGGGGTCAGGCTCTGCTCCCAGGGAACACGGACAGGGTGAGAGGAAACAGCTTCAAGCTGTGCCAGGGAAGGTTCAGGTTGGACATGGGGAAGAATTTCTCCATGGAAAGGGTGGACAGGCAGTGGGAGGGGCTGCCCAGGGGGGTTTGGAGTCCCCATCTCTGGAGGTGTGCAAGGAATGACTGGATGTGGCACTGAGTGACAAGGTGGGGACAGTCACAGGTTGAACTCGATCTCCTCTAACCTCAGTGATTCTGTGAACGGAGTTCACAAACTGCCTTTCCCCCCTTGTTTTTAAACACATCTCCTTGCACACCAAAATAAACCATGATTTCCCATGAATCTGAGTCCCTCAGCTGTGTGTGTTCACTGAGATTTCCCCATGTCAGGGTATTAAGGGGCAGATTTTCTTCAGACAGCTTTTCTGATCCCAAGGGTTGAGTGGATGGCAAAGCTTTTCTCTCTGACATAGGACACATGCAGAATATATTTTTTTCTTGCAATCATGTATTTTCCTCAAAAACCCAGGAAATCTGCTTCTTCCACACTCAGTCCTCCTGGCAAAACTAGAAAATTTGAAAATGACTCGAGGTGGACAGGGAGGCAGAGAAGCCCAGAGGGAACACAAGTTTTTTTTTTGGTAAGAAACCTGCCCCAACAACCCCTGCACAGGTGCAGCAGCCCTGGGGCAAGCTCTCACCTGCTTTTTGTCTTGCTAAACACAAACAGGAAGCAGGAAGGACTGGGCAGCCCCACCTGAATGGAAGGGTTTGTGTATCCAAATCCCAAAGGCTTTGCAAGCTTAATGAGCCGGTGAGCAGGTGATGCAGGGGGCACTTGAGCATCATTGAGATGCAGCCACCTCCTGTCTGCAGTGACAAACATTTAACCAGGCGCGGGAGCTTTGAGGGAGAGCAGAACACAAAGGTCGGGTTTAAAACGTGGGATTAGAGACAAAGGTCTGAGCCGAGCGCGGCCACCTCTGCGGGAGGGTTCCTCTGCTCCGAGGAGGGATTTTTGCATTTCCACTCTCCCAACTCTGGGCATCTGGCAGCACAGCCACGCTCAGGTGGTCAAATTGGAGCTTTTAAATTCAAGTTTTTGTCAATGGAGATGAAAAATATCACTTGTTTGGCCGTGCACTGCACTAAAAACAGACTTGGTCTTTTTCTAAGTCATTTATCCCTTAAGCTTGTGTTCTATACATCCCTCTACCAAGTGGAAAAAAGGGAGATGAATAATTTCATTTTCTACCTCTGCTCACAATAATGTTAACACAGGACTGCAACTGTCTGGATTAACAGCCCTCAAGAAGTCTATTTACATACATTCCTCAAAAACCTGCTTTAAACTATATTTAAATAGTAAAACCGACTAAGCCTCAAATATTAAATTTAAAATATCACAGAGAGTTTTGTTTTAAATTCACAAAGCCTTAATTATTAACGGGTTACATCACATTTTGTCTTTCTTTTAGTAAAGTTTAAAAAAATATGTAAAGCCAAGCTCGTGAAGGAGTGAGGAATTCACTTGGTTTATTCACAAATGTAACACTCTCACGTGAAATTAAGTTCTCACCAGACCAGAACTTTGACAAATGAAGCTATAAATTGAAGTAAATAGAAAGAAATGAAGGGAAAAATAAGTTCTATTTTTGTGGCTTTTAAACTATTGGTAATTTAAAAAGGCAATGAAATATCACCACTTTTATCAGCAAAATATTTTCTTGCCTTTTTTTTGTAATCATGAGTAGTATCATGACCCTGACATCTATGACCTAACTGGAAAATCTTCCCTTTTTCCTTCTTTAAAAGCAGCTAAAATCATCTCTCTCTGTAGCTGTCAAGCTGAGGTAAATGGATTCCTGGGAGTCAATGGATTCTTTCTACCAGATTCAAACAAAGTGACAGAAAAATGAAAAAGGCAATTTGTATTTTCTATACAGCTGTTTGCACAGGTGACATTGCTGGGCCCGCACCTCTGTTAGAATTTTGGATTACAAATCCAGGAACAGAAGTGTTTGCACTATGTGTGTCTCTGCACTTTATAAATGTTCATTTCCACACAGTTTATACTTGTTACTGTTTAAAACACATCCAGACCTTCCACTCATGTTCCTGACTGAACTAAAATGCAAGGTTTTTATTCCAAGATTTGCTTGCTTCCAGCTTGATTCCTTATGGCTAAAGGCTGGTGCAGCCAACACACAAAGGTGCCTCATCTCCAAACTCCAAAAGTCACATAAAAAATAACACAAAACACACAAAAAGCATAAATATGCTCCGCTCACAGCTCTCCTGGCAGGATTTGCAAATTGGATGAAAGTTTGGCAGTGGGGCACAAGTTGAGGGGCTGATTGCAGATGCTCAGGGCCTGGGAGAGGCAGGTTCTCCACAGACATCCCATTCCATGAGCATCTCATGGAGGGCAGAGAGATGGTGGCCCAAACTTGCAGCTCCAAAACATTCAGAGTTGTGCAGATTAAAGGCAGAGTGTGGAATTCCAAGTGAAGCCAACAAATCCTGCAGTGCATTCCTCCAGTATTAGTATCACATGCCAGCTTAAAATCTGGGGGGAAATGAGCACTGAGGCCTGCCTGAGTCAAAGCACATTTGAGTTTGTGGGAGTCTGAGGTTTTCACTGGATTCTGAATCAGACCTGGAGTCAGAATTCTGGAACGGTTTGGGGTGGAAGGGACCTTGAAGCTCATCTTATCCCAACCCCTCTGCCATGGACAGGGAACATTCCACTAGTCCCTCACCTCTACTCTGTTCTTCCAAATTCAACCCAAATCTATGAGAAAAGAGGATAAAAAGCATCTGACTCCTCTCCTTACAACCCCAAATTTAAACACATCTCCAGAGAAATATAAGGTGAAGAATCTCATCTTATAATTCTTAGTACCTGAACTTAAAAACAGGTCTAAAAATGCTCCAATACAGACTCCAGACAGTTTATATTTCCCTTCCCTATGCAAGACCCTAAACATTAAAACAGCTCTGCATTTCCACTGGGGTCTTTAAATAAAGATTTTCCAGTTTGCTTTTCCCCACTGAATTCTATCAGCCTCTACAATCACACCCAGAAGTGCTTGACTTTGCAGTGTTTGTCCCACTGGAAATATTCATCCCTGCACAGATCCCTATCACACAGGTAAGATTAAGCAGGATCAAGCTCCTTGACCATCTGCCTCTGGAATTAATTGTACACACTTCCATGGAGAGTGGTTTCCTAAAAGTGTTAAAACAGCATATTTACTTCAATGAAGCTTTGTTATAACACACTGCTCAGTCTCAAAATCAAGACACAATCTTAAATTGAATAATGGTGTCACTTCAGATTAAATAAATCAAATATTATGCTCAGGTATGTTGAAAACTGCTTGGGTTTTCACCTCCAGATCAAGACCTGCAGCACATTATGTGAAACTGAAATTTTTCTTGGAAAGCAAAGCGGCTCTTGAATCCAAGGTCTCCAGGAAAGTGAAACAGTTCAAGAGAGGAGACCAATATCATGGGTCATGTACTTCCTGACAGAAGACTGTAATATCAGAACCAAAACCCCTGTAAGAAGCAAGGTGCACCCTTGGCAAAGTTATTCCAGGCTGATTTTTTTTTTCTTTTGTTAGCATCTCCCTGCATTATCACACTGCAGATGGAAAATGTCTTTAACACAAACCACGGGCATTTATTCACGTTCCTCGCAGAGTCCAGCAGAAGCCACACTGTGGCTGTGCAGGGGCACAGCTCCACGCCAGACTCATGTTTAGGGCTAGGAAGGCTGAGAAACATTTTCTCCTCCTCCTCCTCCTCCAGAATCCTACTAAGTTTGATCCCATCCAACACCTCAAAGCCGGGTAATCACCCCCCTCCTTACCCTCCCCACTCAGGGCCGACCCCCGCCTTACCCCACACCTCAGCCCCTCCCCGCCCCTCTACCACCCCCTTATCCCTCAGTCCACCCCCCAAATCCCTCAGCATCCCCTCCCAGCCCCACTATCATCCCCTTAGCCCTCAGTCAGCCTCCCAACTCCCGCAGCATCTCCTCCCCCTCCTTTTCTCTCAGGCCCCTCTCCAGCGCCTCAGTTTCCCCTCACGCCCGGCGTGGCTGAGACTGCGCAGCCCGGAGGCGACCCCGGGAGCCCTCCCGCCGCCGGAGAAAGGCCGAGCCCCCTCCCCGCCCTCATGGCCGCCCGCCCCGGGCACTCACCAGCTTCATCGCGTCCCCCGGTTCTATTTACCGGGACGATACTGCCCCCTTTCCGGCCCGCCCCGCCGCGCCCCGGGGCATCATGGGCGTTGTAGTCCCGCCTCCCCTCCGCCCTAGATAACGTCATGGCCGCCCGACGCGTGCCGGGAGTTGTAGTCCGCCCCGAGCGCAGCCCCGCCGCCCCATTGGCGCGCCGCGCGCCAGCGGCACGCTGGGAGTTGTAGTCCCGGCGCCGCGGGTCTCCCCGTCACCCTGGGGAGGGGGGAACTACAAGTCCCAGGGTCTCACAGCTGCAGCAGGTGGGGGTTCGGATGTTGATATCAACATGGCGCTTGTCAGACAGACAAAGACAGTCGGGCTGGTGTGATTGAGCCAAAAAAAAAAAAAACCCCAAAAAAAGAGAGGGAGCGGGCGAGGAGGAGGGAGCGGCAGGAGGAGCGCCGGGCGGGGAGGGGGCTGTGTCCTCGGGGGGCGTGGGGGGGCTGAGGGATTTCCTCCCCCCTATTGTTCTCGTCCCTCCGCGCCCCCCGTTAATCTCCCCTCAATCTGGGGCGGGCGGGGGGACCCCCCCAGTCCCGCCGGTCCATGGTGAGGCGGAGGCGCCGGCAGCACCCAGAGGTGAGTGTCGAGGGGGGATACGGGGGGGGAGCGGCGGCGGAGGCGAGGGGAGAGGGCGGGCGGGTGGGTGGGCTGGAGGGAGGGAGGGCCGCGGGAAGGGGTCCCCCCTCCGCCGGCACCGCCGGGAGTCGCTCCGAGCCGGAGAGCGGGATGTGCGTGAGGGGGGCAGCCGGGGGCGGGCGAGGGTGGGCAGGGGCAGCCCCTCAGCACGGACGGCAGAGTTGGAGCCGCGGCTTTGGGGGGCTCCGCGGGTGCCCCGGATCGGGGGAGGAGGAGGAGGAGGAAGGTGTCCCCGAGAGGCTGCAGCGGGAGGGCCGGGCACCTTTGGGGTTCGCTGTTCCTGCCATTTGTATATTTATTCTGATTCCTCCCATCTCCCGGCTGTGGGGCACGGAGTGGCGGCCGCGGAGCCGTCCTCAGCCTGGGTGGGTGCTGCGGTTTGGGGGTGTTCGGGTGTTGTTCGCCGCGGAGTTTTGGGGAGGGCTGGTGCGACCCCCGGCGCTCCCCGTCCCGGGGACCCCCGGGGACGGCGGGGGAAGTAGGGAGGCTCCGACCTGCGGGGATGGAGCCGGGCACGGAGCCCCCTCGCTCTGTCAGGGAGCTCTACCGTGTGCGAGGGCTCCGGGGGCTTCTTTTCGGGAGCTTTGCGCCGCTGGAGGTCGGGGAACGGGGCTCAGGGGTGCCCCAAACCCCGCCGGCTCTCAGATCTCTCTGGCAGCTCTCGGGGCTTCGGGAGGTTTTCGGGGAGGGCAAAGGCGTGAAAGCCCCGAAGGGTGTCGGTGTGCTGGAGAGTTTAACGTGGGAACGGGTGGGGGAGGAGGAGGACCCGGAGGGAAGTCGTTCCCAAAATGTGCGAGGAGAACTTGGGTGGGGTGTCAGACGCTTGTTTGTTTTGTACTTCTTGGGAAGAGGTGGGTGAATGCTTTTGCGTCCCGTGTCCGGGATGGTTTTGGGTCAGAACGGTTTGACCGCAGGAGCGGTCGGGGGAAGCGGCAGGGCATTCTGCTGGAGAGTTTGCTTCAGCTTCGGGGTTAAAACAAAACAAGATGCGAGTGTGTTTAGGTGCAGAATACACATCCGAGCCAGACCCCGCCGACTTCCTCGACCTAAGTTTTGTCTGATGAGTTCTTTCCTTTCTTCTTTTTTTTTCTTTTTTTTTTTTTTTCTTTTTCCCCTAGTTGGTGGAGTGTCTCTTGGTATGTTTGCAGAGCACTTCTTCGGAAGCATTTTGTTCTTTGCGAAAGGTCTGGAAAAGCCTCGGTTGGACGTGCTGTTTTTTCCCCAGTTCTTTCGTGTTAGGGACAAGAAAGAAATTGCTGTTTTGGGGGGTGGGGAAGGAAGAAGGAAGAGGAAATGAAGGTTTAAGCCTGTTCGTGGAGTCGGGTCTGTCTCAGTTTCTTCAGGTAACACTGGGAGCGTGATTCGGTGGCTTCTGAGTACAAAACGTTTATGAACAAAAAACTGGGGAGATTTAAACTTTGTAGGGAGGAAGGCGTTAAAGTGATGGCCAGGGAACGCTGATCTGGGAGACGCTACCTACGTCTCTGTGCTTCAAACTAGTGGGGATGGAGGGAAGGAAAAAAAAGAAAACGCTGGGGAAAAATATCCCTACAATTTGCATGAATGATGCCATGTAAAATACCAGAGCGAGGAATTGTGCTCTGCAGACGATTTGTGGGCTGGCGAAAGCCTGAAGTGCCTGCTCGGGTCCCGTGATATGACTTGCTCATTTCTGCAGGGCTCATCAGGTACAGGCTCTGCTTCCTTCCTGGGATGGTGCAGCTGGCATTTGATTTCCTCCATGGATGGGAGAGGAGGAGTCCTGTGCAGTTTTTTTCCCCGAGATGATTGCATTTTCTTTGGCCTTGCTGTACCCTGCCTCATTAGTAGGAACTGCATCTATACTTATTTACCATTATACCGTGTCCCTTGGGAAGTGGGGTGTAGTTTGGAGTAGGTATATATGGATTTATTACTCCTAACATTTTTTTTTCCTCCCATCGTGCTAAGACCAAATCCGTCAACAGCAGAGAAGAAACTTAATTTATTTCTGTGGTTTACATCTCCCTTTTTACTATTTATCTTCCAAATTGCTAAGAAAACATCTCTGAGATGGAGAGAGGGGAGAAGGAAGAAAGGGATGGTAAATGTTGTCTGTGCAGGGATGCATTTGTTATCTGCATGTCCGGGGAGCACCGGTGTGGGGAAGGGCAGGGTTTGTTTCTGCATGTGAAAACTGGGATTTGGGAATGCTCTTTTCCCCTTGTGTGAAGATTATTCTTTAGCCCTGCGACGGCCACAAGTTTTTCTGTCTGGTTGACAGAATTACCCGAGGAGCCTGGGCAGGAGGCTGGGAACAAGGAACTTGTGTTTCACTCCCTGCTGCCTGTTCTTCCTCCCCTCGTTCCCTTAGCACCAGTGCAAGCACCAGAACAGGCATCAGCATTTTTACTCCTGTGTCATCCCACTGTTCCGAGCAGGTCTAGACGACATTGTGGTATGCAGGCTGCCAGCTGGGTTACAGGAATGCTACCCTAGGTGAAACGGCAGGATTTTTAAGGAGGGGTAAGGAAATCTGGGAGAAAATCCTGTGTGAATGAGGCCTGGTTTGCTCTAGAACTGCTTCACTGAGCGGTGTCAAGCAACTCCTTGGGTTTATTGACCTTTCTGGACAACGTGCGTCTCTCTAGCATTGTGATTCTGATAATTCCATGGAATCTGTAGCTGCTGTCAGCTTATTTTTAAGGCAGTTTCTGCGTGGGTCTTACTGGTCTCTTGCAAAGGGATATTAAAAGTTGATAGCTGTGCAGTGTTTTGAAAACTAAATTATTATAAAGTGTTTACTTTATAGTGATAATCCATAGGTTCGTGGGAGTGTTTGGTATGTTTTTTCATTGCTGTCTGGATTTGGGAAAAGAGTGGGGGTCTGACATTCATTTTTAATACTAATCTACTTTTTAATAAAATGCATTTTTATTAAGCATGACTGTCAAAAATTGTTCTGTTGTTAACTTTTGGGACTGCTCGTTTTGTGTTGTGTGTCAGTGGGGCAGGGGTGAAATTTGGGTCTTTGGGTAGAGAATTGGGAGTATCAATGAAACTGAACCATGAGAAAGGAGGAAGCTGTACTGTTCCTTATGCCAAGGGATCTGGGAAGGTGTTTGGTTGTATATGTTAGAAAACAAATGAATTTTCAGGAAACAACAGCACATTTTAATCTGAAGAAAGCAACTTGTACTTCACAGTGATTTCTGTGCAGAGCTTTTAAGGACATTACAGGACATTACAGAATGACAGGCTACAGTATTGGCATTCGTAGCAAATATTTTTCATCTGCAAAGTTTTAGATTTTGAAATCAAAATACTGTCAGCTTAAGAATCTTACTGCAAAAAACCAGATGCCTTTGTTCCTCCTGTCGATAACTTCATGCAGCTTTGATTCTTAAGTCCTCGAAGTTTATTTCACGTTATGCTGATTTTAACAGAGCGGGGATTGGATTCTGCATACATGTCCTCGTGGGATTGGGCTTTAATTATACCTATGCTGATAATATGATCTTGTGGGTTATCAATGCAGTGAGACCAATACTGTGATTACAGCAGGATTTTTAGGACATAATGAGGAGAATTTGATTTTTTTTTTTTTTTGAGGAGGGGGTCGGTGTAACTCGTAACCCTAAAGCTGCTTTTATTTGAAAGATTAGTAATAAACTGTATTTTAGCATTCCTGTATTGACTAAAGCTCCCTTCTGACTCCTATTAAATTAGGATGGCTGGGTAGCAAAGTGTACGAAGAGTTTGTATCTGAACACTCAGTCATGCAAACGAGTTGTGTGGAAGCTGTGAATGCAATTCCCAGGGTTAATGCTAAAGATAAGTGTTTTGACAAATGCTTTTAATTTGGGGAACAATACAAGCAAGAATGACAGGATATGAAAAGAAAGCACTATTTTTTGTCTCGCAGGTGGCAAACAAAGGTGTAGAGGGATCAACTTGCCCAGGTTCCTACAGGGAGTCTGCAGCAGAACTCGCAATCAGTCTCTGATCTCAAGGGTTTGTCAGGGCTTTAATCTGTTTTTCTTCCTCCCCTCATTAATTGGCTAGCTTTGACATTTTGAAAATAACATCTAGGGATTATTTCTCTTTTCTCCAGTTTCAAACTTTATCAAGCCTGAAGTTTTTTTTGGTTTTTTTTTTTTTTCACTTTCAGTCAAGCCTTGAAAACACAAGGTTGGAAAACTTGATCTGAGCAGCACCTCCCTGACATATGATACTATCTCCAAACAGCCCCTGACAAGTGAACCCTCTCATTGAAATCATGTGAGGAATTTTATTACTCAACTCTGAAGATCTTCTGGGGGAAAGGAGGTTGCAAACTATTAACTATGTGGTCTTCATTGCAAGTTGGCAGATAAAATGCTCTTACGTATTTGAGGCTGTCATGTGGTCCACAGCCAGAAGTAGAGAATCAGCTTTGTAGTAGCTGACCAACCGAAAATTTCATCTTGTCACTGTGAGAAACACATTTATTTTTGTGTTGTGCCTGCAGATTTCAAGTGAATATATCCCTTTCTTTAAACATGCTCTTGATTATATCCATCCCCTCTTACTGGGTGCTTACACAGCGTTATCCTGTGGTCATATGAGCACGTGGAGAAGCTTTTATCCTTGATAACCTTAAAAACTCTCTTGGTTTGGGCAGCTCCTGTTCTTTGCTGTTGCACTTGGGTTTAGCAGAGGTTTGTTGTTGGTGCAGGCTCCTGTGTGACACCGCTGAGCTCAGGGCTCGTGTCACAGTCCCAGAGCCACTGCTGTGACAATTACAGTGTTGTAAAGCCCGACCTAATCAGGGCTGATCGATTTATGGCCGTAGCCCCTGTGCTGGCCAGAGCACCGCGGCTCCAGTGGCTCCCACTCAGCTGAGCCACTGCCCTCCTTTGCTGTTCTGTGTCAAAACAATACTTTGTGCCTTTGCTTGTAAATCTCTAGAAGTGCTTGACAGAGGTATTGGTGTTTTACAAGTGGAGAAACTGAGGCACGGGGGCCGAGTGCCTCACGTAAGGTCACGGACTGAGGCAGCAGCACTTGAACACAGGTGTCTCCTCCCCTTCTGTTGCACTTTCCATCTGTGATATATTGATATACAGTAACCTTATAAGGAATTTATTTGCTGGTCATCTGATGTGGTTATTAGAATATCTAAGTCTAGAGATTTTTTTTATGATGATGGGAGGATATCCCAGTGACTTCTGTGGCTTGACACTTCTCATCCCTACTTACTCAGTTATTTTTCTTGCTTTTAAATCCATTATATTCCACCTCCCATCAGGTGAAAAGCAAACTTTCTCACAAGACTGTGAGGGATTCCCTTCTTTCTTGTACTGCTTTTCTTCTGCTTCATTTAATAGGATTTTTTTGTGTTGGACTTCTGATCTATGTCAGGAATGCACAGGCGTGTCTGTTACTTGTTTTACTTCACCCTGTGTTAATATAGACACCAGCAGGTTGAACAATTGCTGTTTTAATGTGCTTTATTAAGAATTAAAAGAAATAATCTATAACTGGTTATTCTCCCTGTCTGTGTGGAGGTTTCCCTTTCCCAGTTCTAAATCAAAGCTGCAGGCAGAGTCTGAACTTAAAGTCTGCTCTTAAAACAGGGAGCTGCTGTAGTGCTCCTGACAGAGTGAGCTCTGCTTTATCTTCCTGTGCAGCCAACCAGGAGCTGTGGAAGGTCAGTTCACTTTTTCCGACAGAATTCCACTCTGAATGTTCACTTCATCATCTCATCTTGGTTTCAGTGCTATTACCAGCCTGAAACTCATTACCAAGCAGAGTCCTTCCAGCAGGTTGTACATGAATATACCAAAATCAGTTCTGTAATAGGGCTTGACAAAGATCCCACTTCGTGTGTGTGTCCATGGAATGCTGGCAGGTAGTGCTTCCAATCTCCATTTGCCCAATGGGTGGAGTGTTGCTTCCAGGGAAGAGTTTCTTCCAGCCTGAGGAAACAAATTTTGACACCTACCTCATTCACAGAGGTGGCATTTTTTTGTTCTCCATATGTATAAGTTGCGTTTTTAAGCTTTATTAAATTTACATGAATCCCATTCACTGCTGTGGTGGTAGATGGGATTGTAATGTTGGGTTGAGGAAGGAATTTACAAGCCAGGCATAAAAATTCTATTAATTATGTTTGGCTCTGCCCCCGGTTAAATCTTGCTTGTCCCGAGTTCCTGGTATCGGTCCTCTTCCCAGTTCTGAACTTAATATTTAAGAAGCCTTTTTTTTCTTTTCTTTTTGCTTCCACAGAATTTTTAAGTTCAGCAGCAGGATAACTACCACTGAAACAATAGTGTAGGCTACTCTTTCAGTGGCCTTGTGAACAGCCAGTTTTGTTCTTCTGATAAGCCCTTGCCCTGTCAATTGGGAAGTGCAGCATATAGTCATTTCCTGCATTTCGAGCTGCCCGTTCCTTCTGAGCTCTGAGGCAAGCCCTGAATCTGCTTTTTGTTCTTGCCATGGCTCTGTACTACTGATGGCAGCAGAAAGCAGTTAGTTAGTTCATCAAATACAAGCGCTGTTCCTGCTTGGATATTTATTCTGACCTTTACTTTGGACAGTTTCTCTGCCATGATCAGATTCTCTGATTACAATGTCAGCTTTCACCACAAATCTCTTTGTGATTTAATTGGCAGCATTTGGGGCTTTGAGCAACTGGGTGTGCAGCAGCTCTGCCATGGAAGTGGTGCTTGAGTGTTGGGAAGTTCTTCCTGACAATGAAACTTCCTTTCTAGGCTCTACCAGAGGTTTTATTTTATGACCCAGGGCAAGCTTTTTGACTTTGCCCTGTTCCAGTGTGGAATATGGAAATAATCCTTTCAGGGCTGTTGAGATGCTTTTATATTTAAGAAGTATGTGGAGATTCTTGGCTGGCTGGATGGATGGATGCTGCTACCCTTGGGAGTATAAGGGTGTCAGAGGTGTAGTTACCCAGAATGAGAACTGGTTATGTAAGCTAATACTGATTTTTCATGGCCCAGGTGGGAGGAGTAAGTAGCTGATCAGAGTTTGCCCAACTAAATTGCATTACTTGTGGTTTCCAGACATCACAGCTGGTCATTCCCTGATTGTATTTCATGGGAGCTCCATCTGCCTGGTGGAGTGGTGCTGTTTAGTGATAAGTCTGAAAAAGAGGGAACTTGCTGAACTTGAAACTTATTCCTTCCTCTTTAATTTCCTGGTCCACAGAAGTTGAGTGATGTTAACATATTGGAGATTCATAAAATTTAAGGCGAGAACAGATAATTAAATTGCCTTCCCTGATATGTTTTATATGCTTTGTATCACAGGCCTTTAAATTTTAATCATTTACTCTGAAACTGAGACCAGTAAATGATGTTTGGCTAAAAACAATTTGAAAGCTTTCCAGCCCTGAGTGTCCATCACTGGTAATTTCAGGCTCATCACTTCTCTTGGTAGTTATAAGAGGCTGATTTCCAATTTGAATTAGTCTAAGTTGTGCCGCTGGTTCTTGTTAGGATTTTCCTGACAAGATTAGAGCCCTTTAGTATCCAGGACTTTCTTGCCATGAAGGTACTTACACTCTGTAATCAAGTTACTTGATAGATAAGGAAACAGAGTTGAGCTTTTAAGTCTCACTCTGAGGCATTTTCTCCAGCACTCAGATCATCCGGTGATTCTTCATGCTCTCCGTTTATTTTTAACATTGTGGAGACCAAAAAGGGTGCCTGCTCCAGCCTGTGCCTGATCCATACCAAATTCTGAGGTGCTTTTAGCCCTTTTTGCTGCGCAGCCACTGAAAGGGTTCCCAGGAGCCCTTTTGCATAGGGAAATCCTGTTCATGAGCCTCGCTGCCCCAGCACTGACATTCTTTACTCAAGAAAAGTCTGCCATTTAGTAGTTACAGTCTGCATTTTTTAGATTATAAATTAGCCTTTGTATTCTGATGGATTTGGCTTTCCTGAGTTAACTTAAGGCAGGTTTTCAGCCTCCTTTCTCCTGCTGTCCTTTCCTCCTCATAATGTCCTGTTGTGCTACAGTCCTGGTGTCACTCACAGATTTTTATCTGCAGTGATAAAAATGTTGAAGTGCATCAGACCTTAAATTTAGTGACAAAAAAAAATTAGCATGATGCAATCCCAGGAAGTAGATGAAGAAGTGTCTGACTGACAGCTCTCGGATATGAAGCAGCCAGTGTGGGTTTCCACCAGCACCAGAGTACGCTCTGTGCGTGCACTTGACTGTGCTCAGCTGCATTTGTAATCTCAAAAGAACAAAGTTAGTCCTTTATCAAGACATTTGCCATTAAAACGTGCTGACTGGCACTACCGGTGTCCTTGTTCTGGTAATTCTTTACTGGGAAAACACAGATTTTTCTTTTCCTGTTCTCTGCCTGGATGGATACCCAGCTTACAGCTTTGCACCATCCCCTCGCTGAGCACTGGTGAAATTGAAACATCCACCTGGTCTGGGGTGAAAGGTATCTTTGGTGTATGGGTTTTGGACTGATTTAAATGTTTCCATGCTAATGGATTTGCTGGGAATCATCTTTTATTGCTGGTGAACTAGAAGGTGTTTCATGTGACAAAGGCATGTTGCCCCAGTCAACCGTTCCCAGTTTTTTTTTTCCTAGTGCTTTCTCCTTCCACTAGAAAGCTACTGGGGTTTAAATTTTCTTACTAGTACTGTGTTCGTTTTTTAAGATACCTCGAGTCTTGCACTTTTGTTTTTAAGAGAAACATCCCAAGGCCTTTTTTCCCCTGGATGTCCTCAAGTGTAAAATGACAGCGTTTTTGGGGTGGTTGTGGTGCATCTGCTGCCAGATCCTGCGGAATTGTGGAAGTAATGAACTTCCCACCTTTAAAAGCAGCTACTTCTGAAGACACTCGTGAATTACCCTTCAGTTCATGGGCATTATTCTCATAAATACTGGTGTCACTCCTCTGTCACACTCAAGGAAATTCTGATTTATTCATAGCACTGTGCCTTCTTGCTTTTTGTTAAAAATGCAGCTGCCTTTGCTTGCTGGCTGTTCCCTTGAATTTCCCTTTTCCTGTCCCAAACTGATTTAGCTTTTACTCCCTCGGTATTGCAGCTATAATCAGCAGTGCACAGGAATGTTGTCTTCTGCAGGAGAGGCAGTATTTTTGCCATTGGTTTTTAGGATCCTGGATAATGTGGAATCTTGAAACCAAACCTCATTTAAATACCACTAACGGGAAGAAGTAAAATGTGTGGTGGTTTAGGTTGTTTTGGTTTTGTTTTTTTTTTTTTCAAGTTGGGTGTTTTTAAGGATTTGCTCCCTGAGAAAATCTCTATTTTGAAACCTGCAAATTCCAGGCAGATAAACTGCAGTGAGATTGGGCCAGTATCTAAAGTTTGGGGTGTCTGCTTCCCTTCTGGCTATCGAGTGGGAAGCTGGCCACAGTGATAGGCTTTGAGGAAAGATTGGGAAGAGAGAAGAAAGGGGAGAGCACTGAGGCACAGGATCTTGGAGGCTGGGGAGGAAACTGTGAGAGAGTTTGTGCCATTTGCACTCTTGTGCTCTGAGGTGTGGAAGGCAAGTGATGAGGACCCAAAGCTGTGGAGTTCTGGTGGACGTGGATATTTCATGTCATGGCAGCCTCTGAGCTGAGCCAGCAGCTCTCCTGCCTCCTGGTTAAATCAGGATCTGATTTTCCTCTTCCTCTGCTGTCTTCTTGCAGGAGTTGTTTATTGACTGAAATTGTTTCCATATGGCTGCAATGTAGAGCTTGATTACATTAAATGTGGTGCTTTCCTGTGGCATTGCAGTGCTATGGAAAGATCGTCCCTCCCTCTCTCCCCTTCCAACCTCCTCTTCCTCCATAAAACCTTGAGCTTGGAACATGGAACTTGTTCACGTATTATCTTCTTTCACCTCTGAGGCTTGTAAGACAGAAAACTGGGATCCAGATCTTTTTTGGGTCGTTGTATTTGATGGCTTAGGTGGGTTACCTTGGCATATAAATGACTCATAAAATAGTTAAAGTGAAGATTAAAGTGGCAGCAATGCTGGAACTGGGCCTCCTGGGTGTTAAACACTGAACAAGCAGGAAAGAGTCTCTGCTTCCAGAGAGGTTTGGGACAGTCCATTTGGATTGTGTTTGCTGACGCTAATGATCAATTTAAATGCTGCTCCAGGAAGGTGTTAAAATTCCTGTACTCTGGATGCTGGAAGGCAGATTCCCTGCTTATCTGGAGCCTGGAGGCTGTGTCCAGTTAGTGGGAAATGGATCTGTTTAATGGCAAATGGATGCATCTGTATCTTTGATAAGAATAAAAGCTGATTGCTGGCTAAGTTGGCTGATAAAGCCAGCAATGAAGCATCTCTACCTTCTCTTTGTAATTACACCAAAACCTGAGTTTATAACCGGAATTCAAAAATCTGGTTTTCTGTTGAAAAAGTTTTCTTTTTAAACAGGGTAAACTGTAAAAATGCCTTTTTCTAAAGCCCAAGTTTTTTGTTGTAATGCCTCTGTTCTTGTAATGGGCTCCAACAGAACCTCAGCATGGTATTTCTACTGCCAATATGTCAAATCAAGTCAAACCAGTGGAGTGGTGAGTGTCACTCTTGGCTGAGCACATGGAACCAGAGTCTGATGAAACAGTAAACCTGGTTTTTGTCAGAAGCAGCCTCTTCTGCATGTGCATAGAGAATATTTCCTTTATTTCTGTGTATTCAGATAGTTCATATCACAGCCTATTTAATTCAAAACTGAGAAACCATTTGGGAGCTGTAAATGCTGAAATTCTTGTTTTCCTCCCCTAACATAAGGTGGAAAAAAGAACAGTGAGGGAGGAGATTCACTAATATTGAAATCTTTCCGTGGAGGACACAGCAAGGTTCAATTCATTTAATAAAGAGAATTCATTTGTTTTCACTAAAGCATTTTAAAATGCAAACCATGTTTCTGTAACCCTTTTATGCATCCTGCACCTATGATGTATCATTCAAGATTAATAAAACTGTAATACATAAAAGCTGGCATTTTAAAATTGTTTTATAAACAGTCTGGCTACTAACCCAGGGTGGAAACTGAAATGCAGGTATGCTGTTCTTCAGGCCTTTGCTGGGCTAGAGGATGAAGCTCCAGATTTTGGAGTTTTGGTTTTTTTAATTTAGTGGAAAATGAAAGCTTTAGGGGAAGATTTAAGCCCCGAGCATGGGGTACCCAGTGATGTTCAGGGTGGTGTCAGTCACTCTGAGGTGTCCATGGCTCAGAGAAAGGCTCAATACATGTCCCTCCTAATTTAGAGGTGTCTGACTCACGAGCTGGCAGGTAAAAGGGAGACAGTGACCATGGAGTTGTCATGGCCATCTCCTCTGCTTGTCCTTAAAGGAGTTGCTGCTGTCCAATGCTCGAAGCAAAGGATGTGGGCACCTTCTCCAAATTGGGGTATTGCAAGTCTGAAAACTGTGAGAGCTGCCTCCCTTTAGCCCACGCTGAGACACAACACTCAGGGAGGGTGGGTTTAAACCCTTCCATTCTGCTTTGTGTTTCAGCACTGCTGCTTGTCCAACATTTCCAGTATCAGGGGAATTTCCTCATGGAAAGGGCACTCAGGCATTGGAAGGGGCTGCCCAGGGAGGTTTGGATCCCCATCCCTGCAGGTGTCCCAGGAAGGGCTGGATGTGGCACTCAGTGACAAGGTGGGGATCAGTCACAGGTTGGACTCGATGATATCAGAGGTCTTTTCTAACTCAAATGATTCTGGGATTTTTTTGTTTTTTGTTTGTTTTTTGTGGATCCTTTGGGGGATGGCTTGTAGACATTGTGAGGAGAGAACTTCTCACAAAATGCTGGGGATCCTGCAGCTGGATGCCTGCAGATCCTGATTTGTCTGGAACACCTCTCCATTCCCTCCCTGTTTTCCAAAACACTGTGGAAAAGGTAGGCTGGAGAAACCTGAATTTTCTTCTGTCCCTCACACAACCCACTGGCTACGTGGGAACAGAAATTAAGACAAGGACATTTAATTTTAAGTGTTGTCATCTTCACAGAAAGTCACAATTTATCTTTCCTTCTCCCTGTCACAGAGCTTGTCTGTGCTACTTCTTGTGCATCAGAGCTGCTTTCTGCTTCTTACCCACTGCATGACCAGCTGAAGCAAAAATAAAATTTCACTGCTTTGAGCCCCTCCAGAACTGCCTTCAAGTAGCAGCTTTACACTAATGAAGTTTAGTTGGTTTGCCAGTTACTTTTCAGTGATTTCCAGAACTGCTGAAACGCAGTGAGTTGGTGAAGACTCTCTTGTGTATTTTGTGTGAGCTCAGATATTTGAATATGGAGTAGATGAGTACTAAATATCTGCAATTTCCATTAAATTTCGATATCTTTAAGGGATGAGTCCTTAAAACAAGCTCTTAACTGACATTAGAGGCAATGGGATTGCTCTCTGTTGACTCTCACAAGAACTGAACTGGAACTATATTGTGGATATTTTGTTTTTAATTAGCAGATCACTGAGTTCTAGGTCCTTTCATATTTAAGAATAATTAATTCTCCATTGTTTTTGCTTCTGACAGACTTTTACTGTCAGCCTTCCAGAGGAGACATTGGCCTTCCCTCCAGTTATCTGACAAAACAATTTACTGTGAGCAGCCTTCCCCCCCCTACTCATGGCAGAAATTTGCCTCTGGTGTCCTCCTGGGTGCTGTTTCCCAGCTCTGCTTTATGCTCTCCATCTTTTCCAAATAAAACCTGCACAGGGATGTGACTGAAACACTTAAATTCCCCTTGCCCACTCCTGAAAAATTCCACAGTGCTGGCCTTCCAGTGAGCAGGGTGTGTTACATGTCCTGCAAATCACTGGATGAAGAGGATGATCCTTCAGTTTTCTTCTAATGAGAATGATTTCTGAGAAGGCTGCAGGCTCAGGGCCATGCTGCCATTGCAGTATTATCAGTACATTTTGGCTGCAAATGTGATTTCTTTTTTCCTTTGATACTAAAGGGAGGGGTTATGACTTCTGGGCTATAATTGTGTGGAGACATTATTTGGGCAGACCTCCTAAACTCTCCTGTATTAATCTGGATGTGCTGGATACAAGTTCTGTGCTCTTACAGCTGCTGAGGAGAGTCTTGGACTGTGACTGGTGTTTGCAGAAAGCAGAGAAATTGCAAATTACGTGTTTTGATGCTGCACCTTAAGTTTCTCTTGCTTGTTTTCCCTGCTATTGTTGATGGTTTTTCTTTTGTATCCATTCCTGTACCATTTGCAGTCACAGTTCCCAGTTCTAAATTTAACTTGAACCCAGTTTTGACTTGACTTTTTGGTTTTGGCCTTAGTCAGCCACCAAACAAAAGTGATTTAGCAACATTCCCTCAGGTTTCAGAAACCACCCTGCTGGGCCATGCCTACCCCAGGGCTCTGAGGCTGCTGGGCTTTGTAGGAAGATGTATTTTTGTAGCCCAGTCATTACCCCAGCACCAACCTAAATCCAGGTGGATCATCATGTTCCTGCACAGTTATTTTTGGAGCAAGTTGCACTGGAAAATTGCACTTAAGGTGGGACTTAGGCTGGACAAGCTCAAGGGGTGCTGTCCAACCTCTGCAATTCTGTGGTCTGTGCAAAGGGGGAAATTCAACTGATAATTTTCATGGACATGCATCCTTGTGCTTTTCGTCCTGCCCCCTGTTGTCTCTCTCACCTTATTTTTGAAAAGGAGAGCTTTAAAGGTGTTTTACTGTAGTTCTTAAAGATATTAAGCAACTCTTACTGGATTGAACATCATGGCTGGCACAGGGGAGACTTAGAATGAAATTGTTTAATTGGCATTTTACATAATAGACCTTGAAATTGAGGATTGAGTGAGGCTTCTGCTTTGCTGCTCTGTTTCTGCAGGGCAGAATGGTACAAAAATAAGGGGGGTATGTCCTGAGAGTGCTGCCTGGAGCTGGTTCTGAGCTGCACCACCACAGGGCTGTGCAGGTTTGTAACTGCATTTGGGCAGCTATAAAGTAATATTTATGCAAGAATTGCAAAATTCAGCATAGGAACTGAGTTCAGTTAAAATCAGGTGGAAGAAATGTCTGTTGGGGTCAGATCAGAAGTTTGTCTTATCTCTGGCACAAGGCTGGATGATGCAGTGGTGGATGCTGAGGGCAGCGTGGAGGAACAAGGCAAACATTTGACCCCTCCTCAGCACATCCTTGCAGCCATCCTCACTGTGTGCTTCAGGTGTTCTGGATATTCTCTGTATCCCCCCTTTTCCACCCAAAGGGAGGTCCAGATGTGTTTGATCCCAAGCCATGTTCATTGTAGTGTTTTCCCCTGCTGAATGTCCCATACCTGGAGGCCAGGTAGCCCTTGTGAAGGGAGGTGTTAGTTCAGTTCCTAGTGAGCAAGTGTCCTTAATTTCTAATTTAAGTCACCTTTTTTTTTTCAATTTGGCTTGTTCCATTCTTCTTGTTGTCTTTTTCTTTCAATCCCTGTTCAGTCCTGTGCCACTTTAAGCACGAACAAATACAGTATTTACACCCTGTGAGCTGGATAGTGAGTCCTTCCCATTCCTATCCTCAGCAATGTGTTCACAGGGCTGTTTAATAACTCTGCTACTTGGTTCACATGGAGACCATGGGATGTGTAATTTCATGATCTGACTGGAATAAGAGATAGTTTTGCTGGAAGTGATCAGGAGAGTGTCCAAAGTTCTGAGCCAGCAAGACCCTGTAAGTGCTCACCCCTGGCAGGGAGGGAGGGCAGGGCACAGCTTGGATTTCTGATGGATCTGCATGCAGAAACACAGACCTGGCTGTGTCCAGAGTGGCACAAACCCTGACGAATAAGGGCAGGGAATGATTTCTCTCCATTTTGGGCCCTCTCCAAACATCTCTCAGACTCTCAGTTACTGTTTAACTCCAGCTCTGTTTACTCTTCATACGCAGGGACTAAGTCTGCTGTCCTTTAGAAAATGAAGGTTTTTTCTGACCTGTCAGTGTCTTTTTGGTGTGGATGTGATTGCTATTTGCCTGTCATTTCTCTAACTTGTAAAGCTGTCTCCAGTGTATGCAGTTTTATATCCCATTAGCTCGCTCTTTCTCATCTTATCACACAGCACTGTAATCATCTGTTCTCTTTCTACCCCCAAATACTGGCTTTAAATACTGTTTTCTAAAAACCTTCCTCCTAAAAACTGCCTCTGTGTGACATTTCCCTCGCATACAGTGATATATGTAAGACTTGAACAAAGAATTTCATATCTATTTCATTGTATTTTTCCCCTAGATAATGTATTTGATAGTTGTGCTTTTTGGAGCCTCCTAATTTACCTAAAAGGTTATTTTTTATAGGGGATGTGTAAACATACTGTTTCAAATGCTGTACAACAGTGGTGATTCTTCGGTGGGGGAAGGAGCTGAAAGCAAAGGAAGTTCTGTGAGTTGCATCGCTGAAAGCACAAGGGTTAATGTTTTTTTCTTGCCAGTTGTTAAGTCTGTTTCCTGCTTTTACTTTAATGTCTGCATATAAAAAGATTTTGGTTTCTTTGTCCCCTTGCACTTGAACTAGAAACTGTAATCTATTTGTGGTGCATCGTAGAGAAGTTATTTTTTTAGTACTTTTGGTTTAACAGTTTTTCTGTTGAGAAAAAAGAAAACAGATTGAGGCATCCTTCCAGTGAAATATAAAATGAGAGGATTGTGATATCTGAATTTAGCAGTGCCTCTGCTAATAGGACCAAAGATGACAAACCAGATTGAATAGTCCCTTATCCCTCTGTTTTGGAGAGAGCCAGGCTGAAGAGAATAATCTGCAAATAAATAGCTGAGAATAACATTTGCATTTCTCCTTGTAAGAAGTTTGGTAACAGTTCTACAAGGAATGGATTGGAAATGAGTTTTCTTAACCTGTAATGAGTAGGGAGCTTAAATTTCATTGCTGCTGAGGATTTGTAGCCAAAGATTTCTGTTTTACAGCTGTTATTAAAAATTTATGGGGCAGCTCAAGATCAAAGCAAATATATATTCTCTTTATTATGTAAACCTGGTTTTGTGCAACATATGCATTGCATCTATATAGTTTAGGCAGGATTTTTTGTTCTAGCAAAGGAAACAGCCTTTACATGGTGCAGTTATATCCCAGTGACTAATGGTGGTCTGATTCTCTCTCTTCATTCCTTATTTCCCAAGTAACTCAGGGAAAGTGAGGTGCTGCACTTGCCTTGTTTCCTGGTTGAACTCTTCAGTGCTTCACACTGAGGTTTTGTTACAACTTTTTTTTTTTTTGGTGCTCCACATAACCCAGGTTTAGGTTTCCCAGTGGTGTGCTGAAGGACTTCCTTGGATTACCTTTCCCTTCTTAAAGCCCAGACCTGGAAATATTTATAGAGAGATTTCACCTTACGGGGTGGATCACCCCACAGTCAGAGCTTTAGGCTGCAAGAGGTTTTCAGGAATGGGGTGGCCTGGCTTTTGTGCCACACTCCAGGTACCAGACTCCTTATAAATGCCTTCTGTTCATATTTCTTCTCTGAATATCTTCTTTTGCCCTCCATTTCCACCTTCCTGCATATGAAAGCAAGCTGTCAATATTAGCATCTTTTATCAAATTTTGGAGTGAGACTTTTATTTATGTGTTAGCTTTGAGAATATATTAGTTGTCAATCTCAAATTTTACCAGGACCTGCGATCTCATTTTCAAAGTGAAAGCTTAGACATGAACCCTGTTGGTTCCAGTTGGAGAAGATAACTGGAAAACCTAAAACCACAGGATCATTAAGGTTGGAAAAGACTAAAAAGATTGAGTCCAAGCTGTGCCTGATCCCCACCTTGTCACCCAGCCCAGAGCTCTGAGTGCCACATCCAGGACTCGCTTGGGCACCTCCAGGGATGGGGACTCCAAAGCTCCCTGGGCAGTTCCAATGCCTGACCACCCTTTCCATGAGGAAATTCCTCCTGATGTCCAACCTGACCCTCCCCTGGCACAGCTTGAGGCTCTGTCCTGTTGCCATGTCATGGTTTCTGAAGGGCTGTGGTTGCTGTACTCAAGCATCTCATAGAGATTCACGCATTCCAGTTCTTTTTTGGTTTGTGTTCCTTGTATCCCATTTCTGTCCCCTCTTCCCAGCTGCCTGGTGGTCTCTGAGCTCTCCCATGAACTGCTGCTGCTTTTGCACTTGCTGAGGTTTGTGTGCACAGCCCTGGGTGTAGCTGAGCCCTTGGTGTGCTGTTACTTTAAGGCACTGGTAAAAGGGCTGTAGAATATGGGAGGGAGGAAAGGCAAAAATCTGAAAAGCTGCTGGATCTTAAAGATTAATCAGCCTGGTTTAAATAACAAGCAAAGCTACAAACAGCCTTTTCTTCCCAGTGTGCTTTCTTCCATTGCTTTTGCAAAGTTGTTTCTCCAGGGGAAGATTTCAAGCTCCATAAGACTTGTGTTTTTATATTAGTGTCAGGACAAGGGCTAAGATTATTTGTGTGAATATGTACAAACAATTCCATTACCTGGGGTTCCTTTCACGCTTTCTCCCCGGTGGAATTATGGCCTCATATTGTGTGATGGTGGATCTATTCCTGTTTGTACAGATTTGTATTTACAAACTTGGGCCAGGGAGCTCCTGTGCAGGAGCTGAGAGAAGGAGAAGTCAGTGTAAATGACAGCCTGTGACACAAAACCAGCCCTGTTTATAAATATAATGAAGGATATACAACAGTGCTCTCACAAGAGGGGTGCAGGCAGACCTAGGGTTGCTGTAACATGGGTGGTTTGTGGGGTTTTTTGTCTTTTTTTCATTTGAAGAGCAAATACCTCCACATCTGTGAACAGCTTCCTGCACTCTTTTAACTCACAAAGATTTGATTCTGTTTTGCTGCAGGGAAAGGAGTGATAGGAGCAACCTGAAGATGGGGGCAATTCCCAGAACACATCATCCCCCAACTCTGCATTGGCAGAACAGGCAGCCCCTTCTCCTCCCTTTGCTGGGGCTTTTCAGCTCCTCTCCCTCCTGGGTTTGTTTGCTTCCCTAAGCAAGCTCAAAGAAGGGTTGTAAAACCATGATGGGGGCAGGGGGAGCAAGGGAAGCAGGTAGAAATGATAATTTATTCCTTTACAGTTTCTCCTCTTTTCCAAATTGATTACCAGTTGTGCTTACAAAGCACCATTTACAACAGAAATCAAACCTGAGGGTGTCTCGTTCAGATCTGGATCAAACAGCAACTTTCCATATTGGTGGTACTGACTTGCTGTCTCTTGGTGGACTGTAAGGTATTAGGAAAAGATCCCTGGAATAATTGCAGGAAATGTGAATGTTCTGTCTCCTGGGCACGTTCTGCAGCACTGTCAGTGTTGCTGGGATTGTCTGAGAAGCAGAAGCGATGCAGGTTTTTATCAATATTTGTAATTAAGAAAATGTTCTGGCTAAAATGGTGAGTGGTTTTATGAATCTGCTGTGTCTTGTAGTACTAGTGGTATACAGGATGGCACACAGAGCTGTTTGCAAAAAGTTGGACTTTTTCTTTAAGATTAAGAAATGTGATCTTAACCCAAGGCAAAGGGAAGGAGTGTGGTACACAGCAGCCAAGGTGGACAGGACATCTGAGGTTGTTGTGAGACCTCTTTGTGCCTGTAAAGTTGATGTGTTTTGCCATCATCAGAGGTTGAGATGAGAATTAATGGAGTATGCTCTGCTGATGGAAATATGTATATATATATGTATATATGACTCACAACTGAAAGTGTGTATTCATTCATTGAACAGCATTTGATACAAGAGCAGAGTTTATGCTTAGAGAGATAAAACAGCTTTTTTTTTTATCCCACCCCATGAAAAGCAGATTGAGAAGGGCAAGAGAGCAGGTATGGGAGCAGCTGGAAGCTGGACTGGGAGGACTGGTTGTGGTCCTTTGTGGGACAGTGGGGCCCAGGAAAGGGGTGCTCCAGCATCCTGCCTCTGTAGCAAAGCGAAATGTCAGCAGTGATAAGTGATGGAGGGAGAGATTTCGTGCTGGTTGGACATTTATTAGGAAGGATTTTTGCCTTAGAGAGGCTTAAATCATGATATCCATCAAAGAGTGGTTATTAGATCACCTGGCAAGCAAGAGAAAATAAGGAAAAACAAGAAATTGTGTTTTCTAGCACTCGCTGTCCTGTTGCTTCTCTAGTCATGATTTTTTGGGGAAAATTGTTTTTGCTGAATAGTGGATTCTCAGACAGGCAGTTAAGGGAGAAGAAGACTATTGCTTTCATTTGAAACATCTTGGAAAGGAAACAGTCTTAAAGGCAACAATAAATGTTCTGGCATAATGCAGACTAAACCATCCTTAAAACAAGTCTATATCCATCACTCTGATATACTGGAGTCCCAGTCTGCTGATTTGATGTCAGGATGATGAATTATGACCTTTTATTATTTATTTATTTCAAGGTTTAGTTGCAGACTTTATAAAAACATAAAGTAGGTCTGGATTTGGTCGTGAGGTTTATGGAATGGCTGGGAGAAGCTGATGGTTTTGGAGGACAAGTGGGTGGCTTCTTTTCCTGTATTTGGGTATATTTTATATACACCCAAATGCATTTGTATGTACATAAAATTTATTTATATATACACACCTTACACTGGGTGAAATTACAACCAGGTGTAAATCACTTTTACTTCTGTACATAGCAGTGGTTAGAGGTCAATTTGTGGGTGTTGCCTCCTGTGCTCAGCAGGGCTCCTGTGTGTGGAGACACAAATTTAAGCTGATGGGGAACCAATTTCAGGTGAAGCTTGGTGAGGCACTCACAGTGACACTTGGGTTGTGCAGATTTATTTAAATTGCTCTGAGGTCTGCTTTAATCCTTCCAATTTGTGTAGACAAGGCCATTGGAGAACATCCCTGAAAATACCCTGCAAATGCTCTGCACAGCAAACACAGTGCTGCAGTTCTCCCAGGCCATTTCAGTGCTGGGATACTATGGGATGGATCCAAACCCCATGGCCTGCCCTGTGTCCCTGCAGATGTGGCTCTTGGCATGTAGAGCTGCAGGGTTCACCTCTGCAAGGCTGTGGAGTCATGGAATGGTTTGGGTGGGGAGGGGCCTTAAAGCTCATCCCATTCCACCCCCTGCCATGGGCAGGGACACCTCCCACTGTCACAGGTGCTCCAAGCTCTGTCCAACCTGGCCTTGGACACTTCCAGGGATCCAGGGGCAGCCACAGCTTCTCTGGGCATCCTGTGCCAGGGCCTCCCCACCCTCACAGGGAAGAATTCCTTCCCAATATCCCATCCATCCCTGCCCTCTGGCAGTGGGAAGCCATTCTGTGTGTCCTGTCCCTCCATCCCTTATCCCAAGTCCCTCTCCAGCTCTCCTGGAGCCCCTTTAGGCCCTGGAAGGGGCTCTGAGCTCTCCCTGGATCCTTCTCTTCTCCAGGTGAGCACCCCCAGCTCTCCCACCCTGGCCCCAGAGCAGAGGGGCTCCAGCCGTTGGAGCATCTCTGTGGCCTCCTCTGGACTCTCTCCAGCAGCTCCACGTCCTGCTGCTGTTGGCCCCAGGGCTGGGGCAGCTCTGCAGGTGGGGTCTCACCTGAGCAGGGCAGAATCCCCCCTCCCCTGCTTCCCACACTGGGGGATCATCCCGGGACATGGGGGGCTCTGGGATGTGAGTGCACCCACCTGGGGCATGTCCAGCCTCTCATCCAGCAGCACCCCCAGCTCCTACTGGGGAGCTGCTTTGTATTTAGTCAGATATGCATGGAGAGGTTGCACATTACAGGGCCTTTGCTTTAAAATAAAACTCTCAAACAGCTCTCCTGACCAAAAACCTCAAGTTTTTCATCCTCTTTGAGTTTGTCAGTGTGGCTGTTGGAAAGCTCTGGCCTTGGCTTGTGATAGTGTTGATGTCTCATCTTGGTGTCTCGAATAGATCTGATAGGAAATTTTATCAATTGCCATATTCCTCATTTAGACTAAAACCTTCTCTGCTTCTTGACAGTGAGTAAATTGCTCCCTAAATTTCTTGACATGGCCTTTGCAGGTTCCTAGCGTGGGAGTGACCAACTCTGCTTGCTCACAGCAGTTTAATAATTTCTAAACAATTTACTACACCTGTTTGAACATTTCCTTTCATATTCCATGTGATACAAAACTCATGCCCAAGCCCTTCTAGTTCATATTTTTAGAAGTTGTCAGAAAAATTGGTTTGATTTTAATTTGCATGTTTTTTCCTAAAGGAATGAAGCATTTGTTTCCTCAAATACACTCGAGAGCCAAATTCCTCTGGTTGTCCTGTTGCCTTCTCCCAGCATTTCCTTAGCTTCTCAGGGCAGAAGTAGGACTCTCTCTCAGGTAAATAAGATCCATGAAATCCACCCCAGAAGTTCTGTTCCTCCAATAAATGCATCCCATGGATGTTGCATGGACCTGAGTGTGGCTTCAGAGGGTGGGGATTGTACAAAGTTAACGCTGCAGCACGTGGATCCATGCAAATCAACCCCTTCTAGTTCATACTTTTAGAAGGTGGCAGAAAAAGTGATTTGGTTTTAACTTCCATGTTTCTTCCTAAAGTTATGAAGCATTTGTTTACTCAAATATACTCAAATTCCTCAGGTTGTCTTGTTGTCTTCTCCAAGAATTTCCTTTGCTCCCCTTTCCTTAGCTGCTCAGGGCAGAAGCAGGACTGTCTCCCAGGTAAATAAGATCCATGAAATCCACCCCAGAAGTTCTGTTCCTCCAATAAATGCATCCCATGGATGTTGCATGGACCTGAGTGTGGTTTCAGAGGGTGGGGATTGTACAAAGTTAACGCTGCAGCACGTGGATCGATGTGAATCAGAGTGGTTTAAAGAGCAGGCAGGAAACTTTGGTTTGAATAATTGATCCTTCCTTTTGTTTTGCACTTGTATTTCTTGGGCTCTGCTGAGAACTTCAGGGGTTTGTAGCAGGTGTCAGGATGTAACCTGAGCAATTACATTGCTTCCTATACATTTATTACGTGCTGAATTAGAACATGGTTAATCCTGCATATTTCCCAGCTGATTCCTATTTAAAATCGTGTCAAGCTCCATTTGGATGGAAACTAATTCAGTTGAAAGTGCAGTTTTACTTGATGTTAAGGCTGTGTTACACTTCTGTCAAAATAGAGCTTTTCTTCTAAAGTACATTTATTAAATACAGAGAGTCTTGCTAAGCTAAATTTCACCTAATTTCTGGTTACCTTGTCCTTCAAAACCATAGATCTGGCAGAGCTCATCAACTTACCTTATTTTTATTCCTCATTTTAAAGCGAGAAACTGTTTTCCCTGCTTTCTGAATTCCCAGCTGATTTCTCAACTTTGAAAGCAGCAGTCATTGAACTGAGCTAAATAAGCAAAGTAAAAAGAAAATGTTTGTTCTTTTGTACTTGCAGACAAGGATTCTGCTTGAAAGATGGGTTGGCACTTCATCACACACTGGTTCCCAGTGCTTACCCAGTGATTGCCACTGCTTCACTGCCTTGAGATTCTTCTCCCTTGGAAAATTTTTGCAAAATACGCATCTTAAAATCGTTTTTCTAATTTAAATTATTTCAATTTAGAAAGTAATTTTCAAGCTTTTATTTTTAAACTGCATGACTCTGCAGTGATGCAGATGCACCTTTGCTTGTGAGTATTGCAGCTGTGTTTGTGAAGTCAAGGGCACGTGTGGCAGCAGCCCCAGCCCTGCTCCGGGGATAGCTTTGAGCTGGATGTGGGATTGGCATCGTGCTGCTGGCTGGGGATTGGTGAACACACAGCCCAGCTCTGCTGTGCCTGCTCCAGGACCTCTTATCCCAAATTTGGGTGCTCCTCTGAGATCGCCTTTCAGTGGGATGAGGAACCAAGGACTTGGAAGTCATTGAATTACGGATTCACAGAGTGGTTTGGAGGGGAGGGGACCTTAAAGCTCATTCTGTCCATCCCCTGCCATGGGCAGGGACACCTTCCTTTATCCCAGGTTGCTCCAAGCCCTGTCCAGCCCAGCCTTGGACACTTCCAGGGATCCAGGGACAG